>VZRM01003882.1:50687-74575 GCA_013397955.1 Grantiella picta | reverse complement strand
GCCCAAAAAAGCCAAAAGAATTACCATTCCTCTTAGAATTTCTACAGATTCTTTCTTTTTTTTCTTCAAAATAACTGCTCAAAATTCTAGACCTATAGGGAAGCTAATACGTAAAATAAAAATCAAACTAAGGTAAGACCAAAGCCCAAGAGTTAGCCAGTGCCCCCAGGGCAGAGTTGATATTAAATATATGAACACAGTGCCCATAAAGTTTTGCCCTTGGGATGACAAAGTCGCTGTGCAATAAGACCAGTATCTCTCCACATTAGTGTTGTTCTTCAACTAACAAAGTTTACTCCGAACTTTTATACTAATAGATAAACCCACCAGATTTCACAGTTTTGCCAGGTAGTTTATACCCTGGCCCGAAGTAAGTAAACTAAAGAAGAATCTTTCTGCCACTGTAGAGACCATAATGAATGCCACTGCAGAGACCATAATGAATGCCACTGCAGATGCCATAAGAGCACAGCAAATCAAGATTAAGAGCATCTCACAATTAACTATAGATTTGTTGTATGCCAGAAGAGAAAGAGTATGTACAGTTATAAATACAAGCTGTTGCAATTATATTAATCCTAACTTTAAAAAATGTATGTAATAGTTATTTGTTTTATTGCATCGTTATTTACTGTCTGCAATAGTAGTTATTGTTGTATGATATTATGTACTTGGAATTGCGATGCTTATATTCAATGGCAAAAGTACAAATTTAGATATGAGATAGAGAAAAGTACTTACTTTCCTGACATACAAGATTCGTAAAGAATTACAAAATTACAAGAAGAAAATGGGGGATTGAGAAAGGAGTAGTCAAATAGAAAATCCAAATCTATTTGCAATTCAACCATCCTTGTTTCTTTGAGCTTTTGCCCCTTCCACCAGCACGGCGCCCGTCCAGGGCTGAAGGCTGATAACAGTTTTGGCCTTGTGGATTCCCTTAATCTTATCAAGATAAAAGAGGGCAAAAGGAATCCTTTTGCCATTGAGCATAAGAAATCACTAATAATATTAATGACTTATGAGAAATAATTTGTATAACCACTCCTATCCTGGGGAATGTAATGAATATTCGTGAATTTTACCTATAACACTGTGCCTTTGGAAGTACTGGTGTGTGTGTTTGGTGGAAAGAATTCCCACACATCCGGTGCACTGAATAAAGCAAAAACCCACTTCTCTGACTTGGTCTCTGAAGTGTCTCTGAGCTCGACTGGGGCGAATCACTGGCTCCCTGACCTATGCTACCCAAGGCAGCAGCAACTTGGATTTCATTACATGCAATAACTCAATACCTGGTTATATAGTAGTTCAGTGTTTACCTCCTGGCTGCATCAGGAACAGCTTGGAGCAGTACCACCTGACATACAGGTAGCTCTGGTCCAGGGAAATGCTGACTACTCTGGGCTTTTTCCATCTGTTCAACTTTGGAGCAGCAGACACCTTCCTCTAAGCAATCAAACGCTAAGAACTAGTAGGGGTAAATGAGTAGCTCCACTGACAAATGAAATAAAGGGAGAGAATACTAAGCAATGTCAAAAAAAAAAAAAAATCTGGACCCTCTCCTTCATCTGCAGATGATGCAGTGGGCACTTCCGGGAGGGGGACTTCATACATTAGCACCCCAAATTTATTTCACTTAAAAATCTAAAAAGGCTAAAGAGGAATATCAGTAAAGTACATCAAAATCCAACTTGAAAACCAAAACACAAGGTAAAAAAAAAAGCAATGGATTATGACAGAGTCACAAGGACAGCAACAGCAGAGCTCTATTACTTGTGATACTACAGGCATATCCCCCAACTGGCTCTTCTGTGCTTCTGACCAAGAGATATTTTGTCACAAGTTATGTTCTTAAAATCTTCCATATGTTAAGTGAAAATAAATCTCAGGCACAGCTCTGAGCCAGTCTATCCACAAAGCACCACAGAACGAAACAAAGGATGGTTTTGGCTCAGCACATTACAGCACTACTTTGAGGCACACTGTGGTACACACTCTTTAGTATTTTCAAAAAATGCCAATCTGACCCAAATGAACCTTGCTTGGATGGATTGCCAAGGATCATCTGCATGAATGGCAACAGTCCCAAGCAGAGGTAAAATGTCGCAATCTTCTGCTTCTGTATCCGAAAATCCCACTGACAACAGAGGGGAAATTTTCTCTCAATGGGGGAAGAGCGACACACACAAGACACGTGACACAAACCTCTTTAATTAGCACTCTGCACAGTAACTTCAGGCTGATTAGTGTGTCTCCAGCTCCTTTCAATAGTACAGATTGATTTTACCTCTGTTCAAAGATTGCAAGAGGCTTTCTCCCTCCACTGCTCACACTCTCAGACCAAAGGTCACCACGAAGGTCACCAGGAGCTGTGACTAAAGAGACAGAGTAATTCAGATTTATCCTGCCATCACTGAGGCATCCACAGGTGCCCAGCAACTTCATCATAGCACAGCAATGAAAAGCTGCCCTGCAAGTGTGCTGCCAGGTCAATTCCCACACAATGGTAACTGGGAATATTAACTGCTAATTAAAACTTCAAGGATCATATTTAGAGTATTATAATGTCAAAAGAACAAGAGTTTATTTTAGTATTTCTTTAAAATCTGAAAATACAGTGTTCAAATGGTGACTTTCAATGTCTCCACTTTCAGCATTAGTTCATGTTGGACACTGAGTTTCTAGGCAGCAGCCATCACAGCAAGGGAAACACTGCTGTTAATATCTTCCCGTGGAATATATAAACAATAGAGAAATCAGGAACAAATGCCTCCATAAGTATTTGCAAAACACATCAACTGAATTTCCACTACAATTTCCCTTTTTCAAAATGGATTTTTATTATGCTTCAAATGGCTATAAACGACATACAGTACTGCCCTTACATAAAAATACTCAGCTCTCTATAAAAAAATATTAAACAATAGAAAACCCAAACACTACCAAAAAGGATGCTGTCGGTATAAAAACCAACTTCAGCTAAAATAAAAACAGGGTAAGAAAGCAGCAGCTGCCATCTGCAATGTGCTGAGCCAGCACACAGCAGCCACCACTATGAATGTTATCAACTGTCTTTGAAGCTCCAGCAGTGCACAAAAGGCAACTTCTTGTTAAAAAAACCAAACCAAGCCCCACCTAGTCACACTGTGACCCTTTTAATTCTTTCAAGATATCAGAGGACAAGAAATCCAGTCCTGCATACTAACTGTGATGGGCTCAGCTCCCTCAAGGACCAGGCTTGTTGCTGCTTGGCTTTTAGAAACAGAGCTTTGCTAACCCGCAAACAGCCATTTTTACATTTGGAGCATGTTCAGGAGCTGACTTCCAGTCATGCTGCTCAGTCCAGATGTAACTTGTGTAGTTTAACATTATTTTTAGCATTATTATTTTTCTTAGACACTTCCATATGCACAGTTCAAAAAACCAGCAATGAATCAAGAAATATTTTCTACACTGCTGTGGGATGTTTGAGCATTATAATAGGACTAGAAGGCACCAAAAAACCCACAGGTAATCAGTTTTGCAAGAGCCTTTAAGCTCAGACACTTTTCCATCAGAAGATAAAGGCTGCCACAGAATCCTTGAACAAGAAGAAATGGGTGAGAACCATTTTTATCCCAGTGTGTTACAATGAAAACAGTGTCATGCTATGTCGCTGTTGAGCCACTAGCAGAGAGAAAAGACCCTCCAGAAGTTGTGTGGATCAAAGAAATTTATTTTTTTATTTTCCCAACTTATATAGACTTTTCAGAGGTCACTCAGATTGGTCAGTCCGAAACTTCCCCCTAAGCCTATCGGCCAGGCCCAAATTGCGCACATCTCGAGAAACCATTTTAATAACATCCAAACTTTATCTTTGTTTATAAAAAACACAAGAAAATTCCCACAGGAAAGATCTGTGCCAGCCACAATGCTACTACTTTACTCCCAAATTCAAGTCTCATAAACACATCCATTTCTGACATTTCAGGGTGAAAAAGACAGTGTGTAAATGCTTCTGTCTCCTGCATCCTGTCCTCTACAGCTCCAGGGACTGGCAGTGAGTGATGTGCAGTGCCAACGCTGCAGCCTCTCCCGCAGATCAGGCAGACCCAATACGGTCAGAATAAGCGACCCCTAGAGCACACTTTGCCCACACGGCAAATGCTGGGCTTTTCGCTGTTTTTTTGTTTTACACAAAATTCCCTTTTTCCTTGCCTCACCAGCCTGCAATTTTGTTTTATATATGTTTACTCAATACACTCAACTGTCATACAACCTCAGTTTGCCTAATTTTTTTCCAGCAACTCGATTGTAACTGGTTCTTCTGCCTCTATATCCATCTCCTGCTTTGCTGCTCTCTACCCCACAGGTGCTATGTACCAGCACTCAGGCAACTTCATTTGGTACACAAAGGATAAAGTATATTTGATACACAAATAAGTATAAAGCCACCCACAAAGCCTTGCTACAAGGCGTTCTAGCAAAGCTCACCATATTCTGCAACAAAGAGATTACTATTTTTGTTTTAGCTCCTTAAACTGGTATGAGCTCCCTGCTCTATGCCAATATCCCACCCCAACCCTCAATTTTCTTCCCACCTCTTCCCCTAAATCAACAAGCCTGCTCCAGTTTCTTTTATGATCATAACCATGAGTTGCGAGTTCCTCTCACAACTCATTCTGCCTCCATGGGGTCTCTGTACCTCCAGAGATGAAGTTTCTAGAAAAGCCTTTATTTAATATCTCTCTTCAGTGCAGTCAAAATTCTCATGATACCAAAACTCCAAGCTCCATTGTTCCACAGCAACCAATTCTACCATCAACTTTCAAAGCTTTTCAGCCTCCTTCTCTAACAATTCAAGTATCACCACTACAGCAATCTTTCTTTCCCTCGCTCCAAATCACATTATCCATGAAAAACATGTCCTTTTCTCACTTTATGAATCTCACACCATTTTAATGCCATTCCCATCTCTGACCTTTGTTCATTCTTCTCACTTCTGCTTCCAAAAGCAGCAAACCCTCCTCTACTACTATTCTTTTTGTTTGAAAGGAGAATATCTAGAGATCAAGTAATTTTTCTTTCTTTCTTCTGTAAGATTCTTATAATGAAAGACAATAAATCTTTCTACACTTTCCGTTCTCTGAGCTATTCACCTTTATGTGAAGCATTATAGATTAGACACTATTCAGAACAGAGCAGTGGTTTACTCCACACCATGTGAATATGTATGGAAGTACTCTACCAAGCATATTTTTGCTATATGATTATCACTACCACCAGTTTCTTTGACCTTTGCAATATATCCAGAAATATCACAGCAATAACAAGGAGAATTTAATATGACTTTTGTTGCATCAAAAATATATCCATTTACATAAAAAGGGAAGAAAGAGTCCTCCCATTTTGATACAGAACTACAGGCCAGACTTCATGAACAAGAGGTCTTCAAATCTAGAATACATGATAATAAACTACTTGAAAACACTCTTGGTCACCTACCTGTAGTGCACAGTGTACAATTTAGAGCATGAAGTGTCGTTGCCACATATTCTGTGCTACAACACCACCCACGCCTTCTTCAAGTATAGCTCCTTATAGTGCCTTCAGGGAATGCAGAACATGGAGGTTTTTCTTTCTGGGCTGCAGAGACGAGCTGATGGGCATGTTCCTGTACGGGTTACCAGTGTGTTCAAGGGGGAGGAACAGAAGGCAACACAAAGGACTACTCCACATCTTAGCAACAAATCCTTGTGGGAGAGAGACGTGTAATCATAACTTGAGGAACATTCTTCCTTCCCTGACAATGTCAAGGAAACCTGGAGAACTTCAGCAATCAGATTACCAATTTATAAAAGAATTGCCAGCCATCATTACTCTGAGCAGACCAGGTCTAGCAAACAATTTAATGGCCTACCATGAAGAGAACACAGGCTCCAAAAAATAAATACCTGTTAACCACTGAAACAGTCAAATATTGTGAGTAGGCTTCCCAGCAATACCTCTCCCACCTCTGTTCGCATCATTTTAACTGCAAGTCCCAGAAAGCTGATACAAGCCCCCGTATATTCCACGTCTGAGGATATGGAAAGATGACTAAAGCAGTAATGTTACTGCATGTGGAAGGCAGCCATGGTCATGGTGGCCTGATTTAACACAGCACACCTTACACTTCCAGCAACTGAAGATCTGCTTCCACTTGAAGCTTGTGCTCAGTTTTGGGCCCCTCACAACAAGAAAGACCTTGAGTTGCTGAAGTATATCCACAAAAGGGAAACGGAGCTGTGGAAGACTCTGAAGCACAAGTCTGATGTGGAGCAGCTGAGGGAGCTGGGGGGACTCAGCCTGGAGAAAAGGAGGCTCAGGAGGGACCTTCTCACTCGCTACAACTACATGAATGGAGGCTCATAGCCATGTGGGGATCAGGCTTTTCTCCCAAGTAACAAGTGTCAGAACAAGAGGTTAATGGCCTCAAGCTGTGCCGGGGTGGGGTTTAGGTTGCGTATTAGGAAAAATTTCTTCACTGGAACCAGCTGTCCAGAGCAGTGGTGGAATCAGAGCCCCTGAAATTGTTAAAAAATCATGTGCATGTGGTGCTTAGAGACATGGTTTAGTGGTGGACCTGGCAGTGCTAGTTTAGTGTTTGGACTTGTTGATCTTGGATGGCTTTTCCAACCTTAATGATTCTGTGACTGTATGAAGCTGTTCCCATCCGAGTTACCTGTGTGTCCCTCAGTGAAGCATTTGGCTACTCACAATCAGAGACCAAGTTAGAGGTCTTACGTAAGACTAAAGATGTCAGGGCTGGCTGATTCATTTTGGTAGGTTTACTCTGAGAGCATGGGTGAGCTTCATAAGACACAAACTTAGTTAAGGAAATTATTTACAGGACTTGACTGGAGTTTGAGGGTTGTTAGGAGTTGCTTGAGACCCTGGGAAAAAAAATCATGCCAAATTCCTCTAATAGGAGGCAAGAGAACAGGATGAAGGGTAAAATTCACAGATCTTTATAGAGATCTGCGTGCTGGATATCCCTTTCTTCTATGGTTTAAAACAAACAAAAATATCCCACTATAAACAGATGTATGTCTGTATTCAATACAGACCTGATAATCCCATCATTAACAACAAAAAAAAAGGGGAAGCAAGTTCCCTGCATGCAGCAGGCTGAGTAAGTGTTTGGTGTTCATTGTCCTTCAGATCTAGACACTCTTGATAAAGCCTGTTAGATGTTAGTGCAGAACAGGAATGTTTCTTTGAAACAAACCTCAGAAAAACAGCTTCCATCTTATAATCTTCGAGGGAGAAAACTGCTCATATATGGCTGATAACGTGTGGGAATTGACACACATTGGCCTGCCTCAGCTCACAAACACCGACCGCATTACAAACAGCCTGTAGCCATGAGAACCTTAACATAGATGGAGGCAAGAAGCAAAAAACAACAAACAGAAAAACAAGAAAAGAATGTACACCTGTGAGCGGGAGGCTGTTGTTCACAAAAGATGCGTACTAAAAATACCTAACCAATAATGCTGTGTAATAACTGATTTGAGAGCCAATGGCTATATGGCACGAACGTTGGAAAATAGTATAAAAGAGACTTTGTAGCAATAAACTTAACTTCTACTTTCCTTTCTACTTAGCCTGGAGTCGTATCTTTGTATGTCGTTCCCGTCTCGAAAAGCGACAATAACTTGTGGTTTAAAACATGCCATTTAGTACATATTATATTGTACCATGTCATGTCAGCTATTACTCTTAACATACATAAAAGCACACACATTAAAATATATTTTCTTCTTTAGTTCACATAACCAGAACATCTTTTACTTTCATGGTAAAGAATCCCTCCTTTATTTTTCAGCTTCTCTGTTTTGGGCACAGCTATCTCATGACAGATCACTCTATGATATCTGTTTTGGTGCCACTAAAACACAGGAGAGATGAAAACAGATTAAAAAGAAACATCAATTATTAATTACTCCTTCCAGTGACTCTTCCAGGACACAGAAGCTGCTGAACTGGCTAATAACAGCACTGAAACTCATCCTGGGTAGCCACTCCATGGGCCACCTGTGTTGACAGGCCACAGTTGGATAATTCAACAGAAGGCATCATTCAACAGAAAAAATCACTTTTGTCTGCTACAGCAACTCCAAGTGTACTGAATTTCACTCTCCTCCTTCTAAAGAAACCATCTTGGTCCTGTGCAAGTGTCCTGAGACGTTACAAAAGGAATGATGGCATCTTGAGTGCGCTTCCAACTGATGTTGATGTCCAAAGATTTTTGCTTTTCATGTCTGTTTCATACAGTAGCTCTGTAGACTACTATTTCACAGGTATGTAGCTCCTAGTATTTTTCCTACCCTTTCTCTTAGATTTTAGAACCATAAGCTAGCCTTCTAACACATTCCTGAAATACTGTTTAGTCTTATTTTCAAGAAGAGGACCTACAAGAAGAACATTATGTTTTCCAATCAGAATCTGAGAAGACACAACAAGAAAATGGGGCAAAGAAGCCCTGGACCAATTCCAGCAGGGCAGTACCGGGTGAAAAATCACCTAATCAAACTGCTCTTCTATTTGGACAATGTTTTTTAGATGTGATAATTCGTTAAACTTATACAGTTGTAGAAATTTGATGCCAGTTGTGCTCATGACCACTGAGACACCTGGAAGCTTCCAATACAGGTCTGCTTTTTATTTTACTGTTTTTATACTGTTGCAGAGGTTTTTCTCTTTTATCAGGCAACAATGTAGGCCAGCATTTTGTTTCAACCCACCACCACTGCTGCTTTCAGGAGCATCTCCAGGGAAGCTGCCACTGAAGCACTCAACCATCTTCTTTGATCCACTACTAAGGACTAAACAGATTCTTTCAAAAAAGTTCCAGCAAAAGTAAAGCTATCCTATCAGACAGATAAAAACCAGAAGATAAAAATGCTTGCAGCCAGCCCTGACAAGCAAATCTTCCTTAAAATAAAGCAGAAATTCAGCCCCAATTGCTTTCCTGTTGTGTATTTCCTGTGGGAGTTTTGTTTCGTTTTCTTTTGAACTTCCTTTGACAGGAGGAGCCCTCTGCCTGGCTGGGGATACACAATCAAGCACTTTCCACATCCTCCTTCTTACCTGGATCAAATCCAGAATGGTTGCAATGGAAGTAGTTTCCTGTTCCCCGAGACATCCTGAAAGTCAGCACTCTTTATAGGCAGTAACACAGGACTTCCAAAATACACACAATAAAGACCAGGTCTGTCTACAGACATTCTCTACAACAAGACAGAGAAGAGCCACAGTAGTTTTTCTTCTTCCAGCAGTCAGGAAAAAAAAAAAAGAAGGAAAGAATTTCCACTGTGCCTCTGCAGTATAAAATAAGAGTTAATATCCCACCTTCATCCCCTACACTTTCAGACTACAGCAGCCCTTTTCCCAGCACAGTCTCCTTGGACTAATATCAATCCACATAAAACTTTCCCCAGGAGACAGGCTGAAGCTAAGCACAGCACCAGAGGTCGGGGAAAACCACACTGCTCTTCTCGCTCACTAACTTACAACAGCCACAACATGTTCTCCTTAACTTCTCTCAGACAAAGCTTTCCGATTAAATTTGCTATTTGACCTATAAATCATCGCAAGAGGCCTGGGCGTATCCTACTGCTTCCACTCACAGGACAGCAATGGTGAAACAGTGACTATTTGAACCCCTGCTACTTTCTGATGCACCATGAAAGAAATGTGAAGTCCCTGAAGTTGGTCATGTTGGCTCAGCTGTTTTGTGGGCTGTGAGAAGGCCAACACAGGCTCTGCTCACACATACCCATAATTGTAAGGCAATTCAAAACAAAATGCAATACACAAATGGACATCTTTGGAGAAAAGAATCTAAAAACACATGTGATCAATTTGCCCAATGATTTCATTTTAAAAGTACAGCTTTCATGCCATTTCTTCTTCTTGCCTCTTCACCACAATCACAGTTTACCAGCAGAAGCAGAAACAGCTATGCTAAAAAGAAGCAAGAACACACACAGTGCAATGACACAAAACAACAGGCAGAGAAACCCCTAACTGCAAGGCTCCAGTTGTTTATCACATTAGGTTTCAGTATTTATTTTTCTTTAACTGAGCCCAGTTACCATTCAAAGTTTAGGACCAGTCACATCCAGTTAAATTATCAACCTTTACTCTAGTAAAGTAACTAAATGCATCTTCCCTCCTTCAACAGAGGGAAGGTTAAAAATTAAAACCTTCACAAGAAACCTGCCATCACCCACTTCTCTTTTTGCACTTCTCCTTCCTTACAGGAGTCCATCTCACCCACGTATGTTTGTGTAAAAGGCTGCATGGGGCAGGTGCAAGATCAAAGCACAAGACAACACCCACTCTGAAATCTTGCAAACCCACAGGTCATCCAAGGGCTTCATAAAGAAAAATGCAGCTCCAAGCAAAGGTGATCGGAATGTGGCAGTATCTGGAAAGAAACATCACCTCCAGCTGCAGTGACACTGGGAACAGACTAGAACTCTGCTGCTCACACCACTTTGAGCAGTGACCAGAATCCCTCACAGGCACCATGCTACCTCTGGAGTGGGCAGCTTTTCTGTTAACCTGGTCTTAAAGGTTGGGAAATATAGACAAGAATTCTGTCTGTGTTTCTAGGAACTGGTTCACTGGTTTGCTAAGGACAAGGCTGGATTCCAACTCTGTTCCACAAAGTTAAACGAGAGGCTGACTGGCCTGTTTGGATCACCTGTGACTTTGCACCACTAACCTTGTCTGTCATACCCCAGTAAGAGGCACCAGTGAATCCCCACATCTCCACAGAAGTAACCCACATTTCCTCATTGATTTTACCACCAAATATTATCCACACATTTGTTACAATGAAATTACACCGGTCGCTTGCACCTGAGGTCACATGGAGTAAGTCGAAATTCAGATGTGGGCTCTTGGATAGCCTCCCCTCCTGGCAGGGGAGGCCAGTTGACTATCTTAGGACTTGACAAGACCAGTGGCCAGTGCTTCAAAGAAAGGTGCAAGAAAGCTCAGGAGTATAACTGCTGACTGTTTACTCTATCCAATCCATCCATCTGTGGCTTACAGTCTCTGTAGTTTCACCAGTCTGAATTTAAGCAATGGTTTGAGCTCTCAAAACAATCATTTCTGCACCAGTGCTACAAAGACTTCTGCTGAGCTACAGATTTTGTAAGTACTTAAATTCTTCAACTAATTTCTCAGCAATTATTTCTCCTTAAAAACATGTGGTTTCAATAGTAAAACAATAAAAGGTCAAAGCTACTTTGAGGTATTACGTTAAGCAACCTACATAAAAAAACAAGCCATCACTTCATGACAGAAAACACAAGACTGTAAACTTTACTATCCCTCTCTTCGTGCATTTCGATTTTTTGTTATAATCCCACACCCTCAGAAATTAGGGAAGAAAAAGAGATAAAAAGAGAAATTATGCCCCAAATATTTTGCGGCAAGAAAATCTGCATTGGGAATAAGGCTGAAGTACATCCAAGGGTCTCTGTGCTTGGCCTAAACAGGTTCCTCTGCTTTTAAAGCTAGCAGTTCTGGAACTGAGGGAACTGATGTGCACCCACAGCACCACCATGGCCGAACATGCAGCCACACGTCCTTCAGCTCAAGAATCCTCCCTTTTTTTGGTTGCATAGCAGTGCACCCTGTGCATCTTCACTCACCTCCTTCAGTTCCTGTGCAACAGAATTAAGGCGTTCATTTTCAGACTGTGCGTTGGCAAGGACATTTCTGATCTGCTTCAATTCTGTCTGCAACTCCATAACCTTCTTCATGTAGTATTCTTCTTTCGTAGCCGATTCTTGAATCAAGGTCTCCTCTCTGCTCTCTCCATCTGCTGCTACCTTCTTGTGGTTGGTATGGGCTTGTCCAAAAGCCTAGGACAGTAAGAAAACACATCTTTTATCAGTAAACCTATAATTTTACATAAGTAACTTTAATTTTAAATAACTGAAAACATTTACCCTCACATATTTTTTTGAGGCAAAGAAATGTAACCTTTTCCTACACCCTCCAATTCTGGGGTCAGATTTCTGAATGTTAGTGAGTGGCCAACACTGTGCTCTTGAAAGTAAACCACTGCACCCAGTGGTTTTTTTGCAATGCAGAATGCTTAAGTAGAACCTCATGTAAACCCTTGTGGGAGGGAACAACAATGTACTGACTTGAGTCTGCTGTTAAAATAAAAGTGGCTTTCAACCAGATGACTGCAAGATGACCAGACACTGGCACACGCACATTTCTCTTAGAGGGGTCAGATTCACTTCTGCAGAACTAGGATCACTGAGAACACATTTGGTATTAGCAGCCCATTCCCTTTCCCAGGCTGGGAGCTCCCTGCAGCTGCTCCTGGCTGGAGATTACAGTCCCCTCCCCTGGGCCTGGCAACGTTGGCAGGGCTGCTCCAGATCCAGGCTAAGCCAGTAGGGTCACGCTGGCTGAAGTAGGTCAGCAGATGCTCCCCCAGCCAGCTGGAGATATCAATCCCCAGCAGTGTGCCAGCAAAAGCACTCAGAAGCAGGCCAGAAATCCAACCCACTTGGCCCAGCCTGCCTCTGGCTAGTACTGATATTGGTATTATTTCGCCTCCTCACATTTCTTTTTGGCAGTTTTCATTTTGCTTGAAACCCTTCCAGGTGATGGTCCCACTGGTAGTGTTCTCCACACATGCCCAGAGCCCACACAGACACCGCAGCTGCTGCAGTATGGAACAGCCCGTGGCTATCACTGGTACATGTTGGAGAGCAAAGCTAGCCACTTTCAGTAGTTGTATTTGTAACACACTGTCGGGCAGATCGGCCATATTCAATGAGATTAAAAATGTGATCTTCTAAGTGTGCATGCATGCACCACAATCCAACCCAAGGTGTACTTGGAGCTTTCAGGTGCCACAGATTCTTTGTGGGATACCAAAACATGGCAGGTTTTCCCAGTCAACATTAATATCAGGCAAAGTCAAGGACAGGGAAGCATCTCATGAAACTCCTTATCTAGTCATGCATTTTCAATTGGCAAATTTTTGCCAACTCTTCAGAAAAATACTGTCAGAGAAGAAAAAAAATCTGTTTTGAAGAGAAACAGATTTCAGCGTTTTATCACTTCTGTGTATTACAGCAGGAGCACTAATAGCACAAAAACTACTGACTATGCCAGGACTGAAACAGCTGATCAAGTATGCTAGCTCTGCCTATGATTAAAGGCACCCAGATATTGCTCCTATCAGACTAAATTTTATTTCAGATAAGCAAGTCAGAGATACAGGAGACAAATATCCATTGCAGAAATTCTAGCCAGATTCACCAAGATGACCTAAGGGAAATTAAAAAGTGTCACATTTCAGACAGAAAGCACCATCTGTGCAAGTCCTTGTCAAATGAATTTCAACAAAGCAGCTTAAAAGCCTAATAACCAAGATCTCCATAAATGTTAAAAGGATAACAAAAAGCATGCCAGCTCCTCAAATACCCTATTTTTTTCCCCATAATAAATTAAGGTCCACCCTTGATGGAGCAGCACGTATGACAAATCTCTGGCACAGAGAAAGGGACAATGGGCATCTCTTGCCCCGTGAAGTAGCACCATTTGCTCAGCTGCAGGATGCCAAAACAGCAAATAGAATCTCAGGACACTTAAAGCTACAGTTGATCAGCCAGACTTCAGAGTCCAGACATAATTCCATTGAGGAGCTCAGTAATGACACTAAGGCAGAGATTCTTAAAAACAATTACTAATTTGCTCTTGAAAGTTCCAAGTCAGATGCCAGGCCTTGTGTTTCTTTAACATTTGGAAAGAAAATGTCATCATTTTGCCCACATCTCAATTGACGCGGAGTACTTAAACACAGAAACTGCCACAGAGGATGAGACTGGGCTTTTTTTTTTAAATCCAATATCCTGTCTTCTGCAGAGGCTAATGCCAGATGCTTCAGAGAAAGGTGCAAGAAACCACACAATCTCCCTGAGCTGGGGATTGCCTTAGGCCTAGAAGGAGAATGCTTAATGTAAATTTGGAAGAGCTATTATTATTGAGTTACCCATTTAAAATAGACCTTTATTTTTCAGAAGTTTATGTTTTTTGGCATCTGTAAAATCCTCCAACAATGAATTCTACATATAAAATCTTACTCTTACATGACAGATTTTCATCAGTTTACACGTTTCCCACATTTTCATAAAAGAAAGTATATTCTTGTTCAGAGGCTTGAAGGTGTGCTGTTAATTCCATGGTCCACTGTCAATCATTCACTGTTTTTTGAGACAAATCACAACTCTCTATTTTTTGGTGATAGCAAGGTGAAGTTCAGTAAGTTATCATCACTTTCATGTGAGGTTTTTCCATTCACTATGACAGTCAGACACACTGATGGCCAAAATAGGCTACTTGAAACAGAAGACTAGACAAAGTTAGGAGAATAAAAACTGGACAAATTTATTCAAGGCCTGAAGGTACATTCAGAGCAAGCAAAGCCCTGAATTTGGGCTACACCCAAAATGGATGCCAGGACACGAGCTCTTCGCCTTTTGTAAATTCTGTCATATTAGCATATTGGCCATTAAATCTTCAAGCACACCCTCAGAGGTGATGATGTTAACCACCCCAGGCCTGTTCCCCTCCCCAGCTCACTGTTGTTTACATATTTTCAGGCCCTAGGGCAATGAATGTCCTTGGATTTCTACTCAGAGGCAATTGTTTTCGCTAAGGAAGCTGGGAACAGATGTTTTTAGCCTTCTATAAGAAGCACAGAACTACACTAAGTTACAAACACATGAAGAATAAAAACTAAAAATCATTAAGGCATCATCACTTTTCAGAAACTGCCTTTTATTATGGCTTGTCCCAACTGGCACAGCTGACACAACCAAATGGGAACTGCTCACACACACTAAATGCAGACAGAAGCTCATGGTCACTCCTACCAAAGGATGCTGCTGTTCTATGTGGGCTCAAGTTATTTCGGCACAGCAAGGCTGTTATTTGCTCTCTTTGTAAAGTGTCAGTGGAAACCCTGCCGTTAATTCAAGTATTACTGTCTGGAGTACAGAACTGTGATTAAGTGGACTCTGACACACACAGAACAGAGAAACCGCCTTAAGAGCCTTGGTCATCAGGACAGGAAGCCTGGAACAATTCAAGCTGTGTGCATTTATAAGACAACACCTTGAAAAGCACTGCCACTCGAATGAAGCTTTGTTATGTCTCTTGTATGTACTTAGAAACAACCTCATACATTCATAATTCCTGTGCAGAACAGGAAATGTAACTTTTAACAAAATTGTGCAGAATTACATCGCAATGCAATTACCTGCCATAGCTACAACCCAGACCTGTCTTAAATCAAGCTATTAAAAGGAAAACCAACTTTTTACTGCTATGCATGAAACCCCTAAACCTTCACACATCCTGGAGTCCAGCATCTGCCCATTTATTTTTGCTTTAACATTATCCAAAACACAGAAGCAGAAATTAAAGTTACCCTGCTCTTCCTCCTCTTCCAAAACTTCTATTTCCATCTTCTAGGGAAGAAAACTGTTCACAGTTATATTGGAATGATAAGCTTTGGAGTATCTCTGCACAAAATAAAAGCGTCTGACATGAGGGCTGCAAAACACCATGTTCTGCTAATCAGCTGCCTCTAGGAATTACGAGACACCAATGTTAAGGGACTATTGAAATTCTTACCTTCCAAGAGATTTCCCAAGATCCTGGCAAAAGCAAAATCAAAGAGTTCATGAACCAAAATGCTGTCTTGCTATTTGCTCAGCCGTGTTTGTCAGTGCATTGGAAAGCAGTTTGCTGGACAAAGGTACAATTTACTCACAACTGTCTCTTCAGAAAGCTGCACGAGACACACATCAAAAGCCCTCCTTGGGTTTAACACCATCTGAAACCAACATAAATGAACTTCTACCCCCCCAAAACACAACCTCAAATTCTGTAATACACAAGGCCAAATTCTGTATAGCCATTTACCTGTGGACCAGGAAAACATGAAACACTTCCCAGCTGGCGGCTTGCAGTTATGTGGTGTGAGGGCAGTGCATGCCAAGCTTAGAGAAGTGCACCAACTCATTCAGATGCTAATTTTTGGTTCCTGCTCATAACCTGCTGCCAAAGCTGCAGATCGACTGAAACCCTGACAGGTTTTCTTTCGTCAAGCTGCCACCCCCTATCAGCCACGCGAGTCCATGAGGTCCTTCTCCCCTCTTCTTTCAAATATACTAGACAATGTTGCCCAAAGGCCAATTTTAACATCCCTGAAACCCTGAATGGGAAATTTACCACAATTTGCTGATGAAGGTTTACCAAATGTTTACCAAAATTAGTACAAAAAATGCTACTAACTGCTATTAAATCAACTTCCATGTTTGCAGAATTACACATCAGAAGACCCAAGGCATGCAGAAAACATACACTATCATATTCTTAAATAGCCCAGAAAATCTCAGTGCAAAATTAATGAGATTTCTACAAATTTAATCTTCCGATGACAATGTCTTAAACCTCAAGAATTCAAAGCTCTCCACAACAATTATGAATGGAAAAAAGAATCTGGACAGCAAGAGATGAGGCAGCCTTATCCAAAAACTGCAATGTTGTGTAAAGTGGTCAAACCCAGCTTACTTCAAATGAAGCCCTGGATCAAACTACAGTTAGCCTGAGTTTAAAGTACTGAATTTCAAAAGACAGACTTAATAAAAGGTGAAGCTTCCTCTAGGGTTTGATGATTATACAGATTCATCTGTTTATGTTGCAGGAGGAACAAGATCTCTATCATCTTGCAGATGCAGGTAGTTTTTTGCATGACACCCAGCACACTGAAGGATACTTTCATACAAAACTCCAAGCTTTGAGAAGAGACTTTTCCCAGTTCTGTGAAGTCTAGCATACTGCTAAGATATCAAGTTCTTCTTAAAAAGATTGCTAAGATTTTAATCATGTCTTTTTGAAAGAAGTTCTTTATCACAACACAGCTGACCACTGAATACATGAAATGTGAAGAATCTCTGAAACACGCTTCTTGGAGAATTATAAATGCTTTTCTCAGAACAGTTGCTGCGATATCAGAGATGCAAAGATTGATCTCAGTCATGCTCAAAAGCAAGACTCTAGGGCCTTCAGGAAATTCAGAACAGTGCTGCCTTATCTGCCTCTATGATCTGTCACTCCAGACCTCTACTTAGCCTAAAACTCATCCAAAGTATGCTGGTTACGCTTCCATATTTTCTGGGACTTCCTGAACTACCTTTCTATAAACAAGAATAACACAAAATACTGGAGTGCCACTATCAAAAAAATAACCACCCCAAAGTGATGCTGGAAAGGGCTTTTTCTGAACAAACCCAGTACCATCTCAAACCCTCTACTGACCTCTGCAAAGAGCTGGTATCCCTAAAGGCTTGTCAAGAGCTGACCAGAATCCAGGTGCTGCACAGGGACTGGTAGAGGCTCTGGAGGCTGCCCTGAACTGTCTCTAGGGCACTACCCTCACTCTGTACCTGTCTTCTTACACACACTGAACCACAGCAACTA
Source organism: Grantiella picta (assembly GCA_013397955.1). Classification (NCBI taxonomy): domain Eukaryota; kingdom Metazoa; phylum Chordata; class Aves; order Passeriformes; family Meliphagidae; genus Grantiella; species Grantiella picta. Next base: position 57,013 of record VZRM01003882.1, on the reverse strand, counting down.
GGGAAGTGCAAAAAAAGAGCCTCAGAGCTGCTTAAAGCAGATGTACTGACAACAAAAGTCGCAGCCCACCTGCCCTGAGATGACACAGATGAACAAACAGCAGAAGTAACATCTCCCTCATACTCAGTCAAAATGACAGGGAGGTTCCCGTGCCATGCAGGAACACACCCAAGCAAACAGAAAACAACACAAATATTTCAGTGAAAGAGTTTCATAAGAGAAATTGCTTACAAATTCATTTGTCATCTAAACCTGAACTTGTGTTCTCCACTTCAAGAAGGAGGGAGGGGGCAGAGAGAGAAACAACTGCTTATACATGAGCTGAAAAAATAAGAAAGAGGGAGAAAAATCTTAAAAGGGTGCAGAACTCCACAACATAAATCAATTTCTGTACAGTATGTGTCCTCCTAGCAACACGCAAAATTTGATTCCTCCAGATTAAAAAAAAGCCCAAACAGACAAAAAAACAACAAACCAAAAAAAAGTACTTTGGTGTGTGACAGACAATAAAAATTTTCATTTCTTTTTTTTTATTTTTGGCACAAAAATGTTTTACTGGCATAATTCTCCAGCCTGAACACAAGATGAAATTGTCTTTTTCAAGAAAAATCTACAATTTTTTCCCACTTTGGTTAGGTTCTCTCACATTTTTTGGTTGCTATGATAAAAACAGTTAAGAATTAACAAAAGGAAATGCCATCATACTCTTGAACATGCAACAGAAACCAAGGTCAAAATTTTAAAGAGATGCAGGTACTTATTTAACAAGTTTATGCCTAGGCAAGAGTCAAGCACGAGGCACTAGTTATCTTTCTGAGATTGCCCCACCAAGGTCAATAATGCCTTTTTACACAGGACAGCATCAAAGCTATTAGTGATTTTAACATCTGCTCTGTAATTGTTAAAAATCTGCATATACTCGCTAGATGAAAGCATTGCAAATTTGAGTTCTTCTTAATCCAAGAAATCCTAACAAGGGCACAAATCCCACAGGTTACAGTAAATTGCTTCTAACACTTTTAAATTACATTTTCAAGCTCTAAGTGGCTTTAACACAGTAAACAGGTTGCAGTACCTGACTGAGAGGGCAGCAGGTCACCCCATGCAACACCCCATCACCTCCTGGGCAGGGTAAGGCTGGAACTTGCATGAAAAAAAGCCATATTTTAATACAACCTTCTTCTGTGTCCTATTGAGGTATGTTATCTCCTTCCTCAGCACATCAAGAATGTCAATAAACATGAGGTCGAAGCTTTCTAAAATCTTCCTCTCCACCTGCAGGCAGAAAGATGGACAGCTGGAAGGATAGCAGCCCATCTTCCAGTGAACAACACCTACGCTGCCAAATTTTCACACTGTTCATCAGTTCTTTTTTATTAAAACAGTTGAAGTACAAAGGAAAAAGGGAATAAAGTAAAATTTGGGTAAATCAAATTCTTCCTGTACATAGCTCCTGGCTGGTTAGAGCTGTTGAAGCACATTGATTTCTGAGTTGCTGAAAACAGACACGGAGCAAAGTCTAAATGATGGTGCAGGATTTTGGTCTTGGGGCTTTTTTTTGGTTTACTGTTTTACAGAATCCTTCAGTGCTCCACAATCATACACAGAGTATTAAACAGAGCACGTGCTCATTGCTGAGAAGCAGGATGCTTCTTGCAATCAAGGTGTACACATCCACCAAGGGTCAGCAGGTAGAAAGATGTCTAAAATACAGCATGGTTTTGTTCCTCATGCTCTACAGACCTAAAATTTAAGGTATTGTTTCTGATCAAGGATAAAGAAAGCCTGAAAAATACCAACACAGAAAATACCGAGTAATTTGTGATTCAAGAACAACGTAAGAAAGAGCAAAGTTGCAATAATTAAGCTTAATGTTGTTAGCAGGTGGGTAGAGCACAATTCAACTCAGCTGAGAGGTCTGAGTCCTGGGCTCTGGGGGCACAGACACCAACAAGCTGCACACCTAAATTCCTGAGTGTAGTAAGCTAGTGACCCTGCATGCCACTGACAGAGGTGGACCGTATGATAACGTCACTAGAAATCAGAAATCCATGCACTTCAAAACCTTCACTGGTTTACTAACATGTTTCAGTGTGATTTAGCTACCAAAAGCCTCCCAAAAAATGGGATACTGCATACTCCCATGCAACTCGATGGAGAGAGTAAATAAGAACCAGTACCAGGTGAATGACGGCAATACAGACAAGTCTTTGATCCATGCATCATTCAGTCACAGACCTGGTTGTAACTGAGGGTGCGCAGCCCACCTCCCATAGGGGCATTTCTAAAAAAGCACTTCTGTATCCTCACACAAAGCTGTATCCTCTGGACAACATGATACTCAAAGCAATAAGCCTGTGGCATGGCACTTCCAGAGCTACATATGCCTGGGCCAAAGTGTTCACTGACTGCAATATGGAATGTAGATGGTGTCACTGGCTGCAGCTCCCTATGGATCTACAGACATACGGAAGAAATGGGAAAATCAGATTCTGAGCAAAATGCTGGGAGCAGAAAACAGATGTTGGCTTTACAATGGCCATGGTTCCAAGTCGAACAGAAAAAACACAAAAGCAGCCAACAGGAAAACAAGACACTAACAAGATTCTAGAACTGTCCCCAAGAAAAAAACCCAAAACCACCTAACCCAAAGCCTTCACACACTGATTAAGGTCAGGGACTCAGAAGGAGCCACACAAATGAAATCACCTGAGCTGCTGGGGACATAACACTTTTTTGGGATTCATACCATTATTCAAAATGTTGGGTAACTGGATGCCTTCATCACTAATAAAAGTTCATGTTAAGGACAATTCCTTGACTGACCGTTCAGATGCCACTCTGGGGGTTTCACTCACACATCCCAGACTGTCACTGTTGGGACAGAAACCCATTCGCAGCGGTGGCTTCAGTGACCTGACAGGGACTCCCTACTGGATTCTCCGCATACCCCATACTCCCCCAGTCAGACCAGTTACCCTCACTGGCTCAGCCCTAGATCTCCCTGAGGACAGTCCCAAGACTCTGGTCCCTTTAAGCACTTTAACCACGGAGCAGTGGCGTGAGAATTGCTCAAGCTGGTGCCACCTCCCAGTCTCTGCATCTGTCCCAATGCTGGTATTTAGTTTCCTGGTGTTCCCTGGTTCCTGCAGAGTTCTGGGGTGACCAACTCACCTCTGCCTGGCGCCAAAGGGCCCTAGACCCTTGGATAGGCAGCTGATGGGTGCCAGTTCCTGGCCCCTTCCCGAAGGCTCCGGCCATTCACCACTACAGGGCACATCTGGCAGCTCACACCACAGCTTCCTTCCGAGATGAGCACTGGGTGTATTCCTCAACATGCATATTTCCCTTCTTTTTATAACACATGACAATAATGATGCCTGACCCTGGCATTCCCCACTGAGGGGTATGGTGCTACCTCCAGCAGTCTTCATCTTCCATGGACATGCATTATAAACAGCACCCAGAACCTACTAGATCCAGCCTCGTTTAGACATGACAACACTCTTAACACTGCTGTTTCAAGCTTGCATGTTACATGTCAAGACTTCATTTCCCCCATGAAAGACAGTCTAGACCCCTAGATCAAAGGAAGGTGCCCAGCTTTCCAAGTCTTCTTCTCTGTAGGTTAACTGTAGTTATTTTGCAATCTTGAGGGGTCAGGTTGCTTCATTCACAAAAATACACACCTAAGAAAGCAGATATAGTTATATGATCTCTGCTTATCACAGATTCCCAGCCAGCACTAATATCTGGCATACAATCTCTGGATAAGATCCACAGTGTATAAAAATCATAAATCTCTTGCAGACATTTCTTGCCATTGATACTGAATTTTGAGAATGTTTCTCTGCTTATTCCGCAAACCTTGTGACAACAAAAAAGCCAAAAAAGACTTAACAAAAGAAGTTTAAGATCAATTTATCTGTAACTGAAAATTATTAGGGAAATCAGAACTATGACTGCAATGGAACAGAAATGTTAGCTTCAGGTAAAGGTTTAGCCACAAATTCTTCAGCTGAAGGAAAGTCAAGATGTCAATAATGGATTTGCAGTAAAGCAATTAACATTTTAGATCCAACTTGAATAAAAATTATGTGCACTTCTGTAGCAAAAACAAATTTGCTTTTCTCAAATGCCTAACGGATAAAAAAAAAGGACACAGACAAGTATTTAAAAAAAATATAAAGAATAAACAATACTGCATTGCTCCAGGGCATAACATCAGATCACTGGGATGAAAATAACAGCAAGACACTGACCATTTTTCCACAGAAACGCAGTTAACAATGTGTGAGTGCAGAAGAAAGATACATCACATGTAAGAAAAAAAGTAAGACATTTCGGAAGAAGTTGTTAAAGTGCAGGCATCAGAACTTAAGCTGGTCTCTAATCTTGAAGGATTGTCACCTTGTGCTGGTAGCTTAATTCTGTACTTTCCGATGCCTTTTTACTGGTCATTGGCAGAAATATGATGGACTCTCTCCAAGTCTCATGCCCTGCTGTCCTCCTTTCTCCTCCCCCCACCCCCTTTACCCCACATTTTGTGATTTGGGGTAGTTTAATCTGTACAGGGCATTTTTACCATCAGAAGCGCAGGCTGCAGCTTCTTTAAAAGAGCTCTGTGAAACCTAATTTGCTACCGGAGTTTAAATATACCTCTTGATTTTTTCAGAAAAGCATTCCTGATCAGGAGAGCTGGCCAGGTAACGGAAAGGCTCCAAGTATCTTTGCAAGCAATTTTTCTAACAGTACCATGGAACTGATATTCTCCTTCCCCTACATGAAAATTCCACATTTTCACATTTTGCTCCTAGAAGCTTTATGTTAATTATCTATATGTCTCATCAACATTAAACTAATCAGAGTATGTTAATAAGCATCAGAGGATTAATTAGCATTAAAAGTCGTTTGCATTCTTGTTCATGTTTCTGCATTATTAATCTGAATTTAATTATGAAACTTCAGCACCAGTTCAGCTCCTAATTCCTTCTGCTTATCTGATTCAAAATAAGAGATGTCTTCCGTGGCTTCACCAAGTATTGCATATTTTTCAAAATAACAAATTCATTATGACAAAAATGAACCAAAAAAGTGATACCAGCAGGCAAAACCACTCTTGTGAAGAGACTGGCACACCTTTACAGGGAGAAAAGAATTTAATACAAGGAGGTTTATTCCTCTTGTGTTTCATTTACATATTTTCATAATAAATTTTCTTGTGAAGTGTCCATTCTTACATTCTTCAGTTAACAGACCAGCACTGTGACTAACAGCTTCTCAGCCAAGTCCTTAAATGAATGCACTTGGCTTGGATCAGAAGTTTAAAGCTCAGTGACACAAGAGTTTTCATGTGCTCTCCTAAACATCCTAAACCTTTGAGCACAATCTAATCCTGCTCTCCCACTGATTCAAATCCTCATCTCCCAGCCCCTCCAGCTGGGTGACCACAGTTGATGACAGCATCAGCATGCTGGAGGAATGGAGGTGCATAAACCACGGCCAGAAGCTACTCATCCCTCCTTTCCTGCCAGCTCAGCTGCCCCACTGAGACTGAAGTCTGAGACACCAGCCACTGAGCTCAGCCAAGCTGCTTCAAAATCACTCTTGTAACTTTCACTGGAACACTGTTATGGTTTGACCCTGGCCAAACACCAAGGTACCCACAGCATCTACTCACTCGCTCTGCCCTGCCACAGCTGAGCAGAGAAGAGGAAAAAAGTTAACACACGTAGGGTTTATGAGTTGAAGTAAGGAACTAGGAGAAAATGCTCCAAGGACAAAACAGGCCCATCTTAAAGTTGCAAAGTGATTTATTACTAACAGAGTCAGAGGAGGAAAATGAGAAGTAAAAAAAACCCCTTAAGACACTGTTCCTGCCCCCAACCCCTCCCTCCTTCCCACTAATATCACAGGGGGACAGGGTATGGGAGTTTGGTCAGTTCATCACCAGAATCTTCTTCCACTGCTTAGCAAGAGGAGTCCTTCCCCTGCATTGCCATGGGGTCCCTCCCACGGGAGACAGTTCTCTGTGAACTCCTCCAACATGGCCTAATCTCACAAGCAGCAGTCCTCCCAAAACTGCTGCAACAGGAGCTCCTCCCACAGGCAGACAGTCCTCCCTGAACTGCTGTGGGTCTGTGGGTCACTCGTCCATGGGGTGCAGTCCTCCAAGGACAGGCTGTTCCAGCCTGGAAGCAAGGGCCCCCTCTCTCCACCAGGTCCAGTGGGAGTCCCAGAAGAGAGAGAGGCCTTGCTCCCAACTCATGTTGCAGCAGTTTTGGGAGGACTGCTGCTTTAAGATGGGCCTGTTTTGTCCTTGGAGC
>VZRM01003882.1:17154-50458 GCA_013397955.1 Grantiella picta | reverse complement strand
AAGGAAGGAAGGAAGGAAGGAAGGAAGGGAGGAAGGGAGGAAGGAAAAGCTGAGGGATTGAGGGATAAAACAGAGTCTAAATGAAGACACTGGAAATGGCAGGGAGTGATGAAGGAGGCACTTCACTTAAAATCACCAGCACCTGACTTCTTTGTTCAAGGTATGAGTGCTCCATTTCCACTAGTTGTGTGATTTGGTATGCAGGAGCCTCTTACAGGTGTGACCTAAGGCATTACTGAAGATGAGAGCTTGGCTTCAGGTCTGGAAATTGCTGAAGCAGCTAAGAAGCAGTTTGCTTCCAAAGTGAATTCACACAAGACCCAGCATGAGGCGCAGCTACAGCATTCGTTTCCACCTACACCTTCTCCGCACCCTCCCAAACCTGCCCTTGCAGGTCCCAGCCCAGGTGTGACAGAGTCGCTCCTCTGCCCACTTGCTCTTTGGCAAAGTTAGTAGCCTTACTGGCAAGTCCATCTGGAAATTATCCTTAGCCATTCCAACACGTGTCTTTCTGTTCCCCTATTCAGCAATAATGCCTGGACTCATTAGTGAGCAAAGAGTTAAGTCAGGATGACCTCAATAAGCACAGGCAAATCAGACAGGGTGAGCCAAGTCCAGGCACCAGCAGTGAAAGCACAGTGTTTTCATAAAACACTCAAGGCAGCTACAGAATTTCAGGCTGGCAGCTGCATGTAGAGGAAAAAAAACCCAAAAATCCAAAACGAAACCCACAATGCAAAAATTATAGCAAAAATTAATGTGAAGATCGCACTGCAAAACAAGTCGGTCATGCCTTTTCTGTGATTTTTGATTTTTTTTAATGCAAAAAGGGTAATAAGCAGATACTTCAGGCTTGGGAAAGTAACATTTTGAGACTTTTTTCCCTGAAGAACAAAACAAGAAATTTCTTTGGATGCTTGTAGCTCTGCTTCTTTGGCACTGATCCCCCACTAGTCTTGGACATTCCAACTGCTATCTTCATCTTAAAGTTGTCATGATACGGACACCTGTCCATGCCAAAACCATCCCTTTGTTTCATAAAGGCCACACATCAGATATGAAGTAGCAATTATTTCTGGACACTCTTGAACCATCTGAAATTTCTTGGGGTGTCCCATCCCATCACCTCATTATTGAGTTAAAATCTGAGGCAGCTCCCTCCTGGTATACAGATAAAACATGCTAAAGAGGTGAAAATGTTGCTCTCTCTCTTTCTCTCTCTCTCATTTAAAATACCCAACGTTCTCTCACAAAATGGCCCCACAGGCATCACAGAGACAGAGTGACACTTTTGCTCAAGCAGAAGGAAGAAAGTAAGTATCAGCTACTTTAAACTACCCCTTGATTCACCACATCCTGCTTAAAACTGTCCCTGTAGGGACAACGATATCTGGAAACATGTTAAAGACCCACCCATGCCCTCCCTCCCCACCATTCCATTGTGGGGGACACGAAGGCAAGCTGGTACGGAAACCATGCTGGAGCACCACTGCGAGCAGCCAATCAGTCAGCCAACCATCTGCCCTGACAGCAAAAGCAGCCTTGCAGACTGCCATGACCTGCCCTGCATCACAGACAGATTGGCCTGCAAGTGGGTGCAGCCATCCTCCATTATTCACAGGAGCTTCCCCACTGCTTGTCATGATGAAGACAGGCACTGCTGGCCAGCAACTCTGTGCTGGTATAAAGAGTAAGATCAAAAACCTGGCCACTGATTCATCACATGGTGCCGTCCCATTTGTGACACACAGACTGCCAGAGTGTGTACTGGATGTAACACTACATTAAACAGATCTCTAAGTAATAATACACACTTCAAATAATACTTTTGGATTTCACGCAAGGAGCATTAAGCATTTCTGAGATGGCAAAGGAAAAGAAAGAAAACACAGCTCAAGTTAAGAAATTCATTCTGCAGACTTTAACACCTTAGGTCTGTTTTCGGAGACAAGACCTGCATGATCAGATCTTGCACTAAACTGCAGAAAGGTCCCCATTTACTGTAATCTGATTTAGGGTAAAATAAAAATTATTAATTTAAAAGAACTAGAAGTTGGATAATAATAATAATAATATTCTTGAACTGATTTAGAGAGCCAGAGATTGGATGATTTACTAGGATATGCCTGCTGCAAACCATTTAATATTCCCTTAATGAATTTATGCCTACCTGATATCAGGGAGGATGGAGAGAAGAGAGCCAAATAATTGCAAGAAACCACCAAGTGTAACTGTGCATCCCGCCCTTGGACCCCAGAACCGGCACAAGTTGTCTCTCAGGCCTGGACTTGGACCAAGAACCAAGGGAACATGCGCAAGGGAACAAGGTGAACAGTTCATCGTGAGGAAGACTATCAGTCACACCGTCATCAATCATTTGGGACCCTTGCCCACAATTAATATGAGACACTGCGCTAGCACGAGCATATTTAAATAAACTTTGAACTCATTATAATACGAAGCAGGGATAGGTATTGAATATGTATAGGGGCTTTGTCTAACTTTATGCATATGTAATCTGTAACCTAACATAAACCTAGTGAAGTGCTGCTGACGGTGTGCATGCTTTTGGAGGGGCTACCCCCCATGCACCCCAGCTGGAATAAACACATACCTACTTCATAACTATCTGAGTTGTGGAGTCATTCTGTGCTTCAAATCCACACACAAAACACCTGCTAAGAATGTAGTATGCCTTGGATTGCTGCTGCTCTCAGAAGATGCTGGACCAAGTGAAGTGACAAGCAATTGATTGAGGCTTTGTAAGTTACCTGTAACATTTTTACACTCTTTCTAATCCTGAAAATTCACCTCTCACAGAAAAGAGTTACAGCTCATTTTTCATAAGGAAACTGAGACAGACAGAGGTTAAATATTAATTGAATTGAGAGAAGGAATAAGTCAAAAGCCTGAATAATTTCCTGACCAGGCAACCTTCAACTTCACTACTCTGCCTACCTACAAGCAAACAACTACATCAGGAACTTCTTCTTGCTTACACACTGTACTGCACAGCAGTACCTACCTATCCTGCCCATGACCTGGGCACCACAGCGCTAAACAGACTGTGTAAAATGAAGAAGAGCTGACCTATCAAGGTAACTGTGAGGAAATACCAAACAGCTTTCTTCAACCTGTGTAACCTAGTTCAGTCCTATCTTATTATTTGCTTCTAGGGTCTTTTTTTGTCTTCCTTCATCAAATGTTATGTCGCATTTTAGAGAAGGAATTAGAGAGGAAGGTTATTACACTTCAGAGGAGAAAAGGCTGGTCAATAATGTGACAACACCAACCTGCATAAAACCAGGGCACCAACTCATATCTAACCCCAAATCAGGTACAAATATCTACACTAGAAAGAGCAGACCAAAAGGAATAGAGGAAAAAAACGTCCTCCTACACTGGTCATGCCCTCTTTTCCCAAACTGGTTTGGTGCAATGTGTTGGTTTTGCATGGCCTCGTTCTTGGTAGTGGGGGGGCCACAGAGGTGGCTCCTGTGAGAAGATGATAGAAGCTTCCACCATGTCCAGCAGAGCCAATCCCTGATGGCTCCAAAGACGGACATGCCACTGCCTAAGGCTGCGCCAATTAGAGATGGTGGTAACGCCTCTGCAATAACACATTTAAGAAGAAATCAAAACAAAGTTGGTGGCACAGTTTTAATTCCAGGCAGAGCAGACTAAGTATATGCGAAAGAAACAACAATAGAGACAACAAGGATGTAGGAGAAGGAGAGAGAGGAGATGCTCCAGGTGCCAGAGCTAGGATTCCTCTGCAGGCTGTGATGATGATAGTGGTGAGACAGGTTGTCCCCCTGCAGCCCATGGAGGTCCACAGGGGATGCAGAGATCCACCTTCAGCCCATGGAGGAGAAGCCCCAAACCCGAGTGGGTAGATGCCTGCAGGAAGCTGTATTCTTGTGGGAGACCCGGTGGAGAGAGGGGGCCCTGCTTCCAGGCTGGAGGACTGCACTCCACGGATGAGTGACCCATGCTGCAGCAGTCTGGGGAGGACTGCTGTCCATGGGATGGATTCATATTGCAGCAGTTTTGGGAGGACTGCTGCTTGTGAGATGGAGCCATGTCAGAGAAGTTTGCAGAGAACTGTCTCCTGTAAGAGGGATCCCACAGCATAGCAGAGGAAGGACTCCTCTCCCTGAGCCGCAGAAGAAAACCTTGGGTGACTAACTGACCAAAACCCCTACTCCCTGTCTCCCTGCACTGTCACTGGGAAGGAGGGAGGGGTTGGGGGGGGAAGGTGTTTTTAAGGGCTTTTTTTACTTCTCAATCCTGCTCTGATTTTGTCAGTAATAACTTAGTATCTCTAAGTTGAGCCAGTTTTGCCCTTGATGCTAATTAACAATGTTTTCTCCTGGTCCTTATCTCAACTCATGAACCCTTGGTTATATTTTCTCCCCTCTGTCCAGCTGCAGAGGGGAGTGGAGCAAGAGGCTTTTGTGGGGTCTGGCGTCCAGCCAGCATCAAACCACGACAAGGCACAGAGGAAACCCACAAGCTTCATCCATCCTGCCTAAAAAGATCAGAATTTTCCTATCCTCATTCCAAATTCTTCCCTCCCGAAGATTACAGGAAACATGCTAGGGACAGAGGGAATAAACAACAAAACAAACCACCCTTACTCATAAACTGCTTGCTAATACTAAATGTGAACTCTAATTTTTGTAACTGATTCCCTTCAGACAGTTTTGTTAAGAAAGAAAGTTAAGTACTAACAGCTATTAATCTCTAGGAGACTGGTTTTATTCCCAGCTCTTCAATAAAGTTATTGTATGACTATTTAGACAACCATTCCATCACTTTCTACTTCAGTTTCCTGATCTACAGTAGGGAAACAAGACTGTCAATGCCCTGTGAAGTACAGGATACTTACAGTAGTAAATCTGCAAAAAAAAAAAGGTCAGGAAGACAATAAACAAGTTTTGGTTTTATACTTCACCTTTTTTACTTTTCCATTATATGAAGAAGCAGGTGAAACCAACCTAAGTACTAGTCCAAAAATGTACTCATCTCAAGAAGACATTTATCCACCCAATACAGGAGGACGGTCAAACTTCACCATGATAATGCTCCAGCATTTTTATGCTCTGAAGCAGTTTTCAAAGGCAAGCCCTGTGTGCTAAGTTTTCCTTCATCTAACATTGTCATAATTCCAATGTGTCAGGAAGAGCACTTACTTTTGGACTTCATAATGAACATAGGAAGGTTGTACACACTCCTGACCTGCACCCAGAGCCATGACTAGTATTTGCCACATATTTGCATACAATCATACCACTGACAAGGGTGGTTTTTTCAGAAGCTTAATCAACAGAACAGTTATTTACACCATTATATCCAGAGTCAGATGACAGAATGAAACGCAATTATACAAGAGAGTATTTTTTTCCATTCAGTTGGATCTTCTGTCCTGCAAACAGCACCACAATGCTTGTGAGAACCAACACATTTCTGCTATTCATCAGCCATAATTCATCAGACAATTACTTCAATAACCAATTTTCTGAGATTAAAATGCAAGCTTCAAAAGTATATGAGGCGTTTGAAAAACACAATGAAAACAGGATCAATCCAACACCATAAAGTATGCTGGCAGCAAACTGCAAGTCTTGCACAACCACAAATGCCCTGGAGTCAGAAGGGCTCATCCCAGCAGGCTCTAATTAAGCAGTGCCACTTCGAAGTAGAGACAGGGCATCACTAGTGGATTGTCCACCGTTTACTCACACCCAATGTACATGTTTTTCTTCTTTAATCCTTCCATAAAGGAATTGTGAGGGAAAATAGGACACCACTGACCCCCATGCTCATTTCTTCTCAAGTGAAACCTCCCTCACCTGTGCATGTCCTCATTTCTTCCCATTTTCCAGGCTGCACATCCAGCCACGCATGATGCTGAAATGTCAAGCAGAAGAGGCAGTCTTTACTAAATGCCACACTGGCCTTTTCTCTGCAGTGAAATACTCCTACAGGACACCAACCATCCTCAGCAGATGAAACAGCATGAGGCATTATCCCTCTCCTTCACTCCCACAGTGAGTGTTTAAGAGATGTTTCAGCCCTTCTTGCTATCACAGTCACATTAACATGGTTGCTGCACCACCACAAGCAGACCGGAACATGCACATGTTCCCCCAAGAAGCACATTAGCAAGAAGAGAAATTAGTTTCAAACTGACTGAAAAGAAAAGCTGACATAAATACAGGAGACAGGCAATAAAGGAGAGTTCGTCTGAAGAGAGTCCCTTGCCTTTCTCCATCAAGTTTGAAAAGCAGAGAGATGTCCATGTGCATGTATGCATGCACCATGTATGCCCATCACACTCAGAGGTGCCTATTTAGTTTTGTGGTGAGGTTTGGGAGCACTCTAGTAGATGTGTTTTTGTTTCTTTTGTGCTGAAGATCAAGAAGGATTTGCAGAAACCGCCCCTTTTAGAAGGCTATCATTAGCTACTCTTGCAGTGAAAAAATGGTTTACCCATAAAAATTAAACAGAATCCAAGCCCCCAATGAAAAAAAGTGCCATTAATCAAGATGCCCTTTTTTAAAAAATAAGGATAAAAGTCATGAGACTAAACATCAAATAAGACATTTTCCTTCAGTTGCTTTCTATCACTACTCAAGAGAGATTAAAGGTTTTTTTTTTCTTTTCTGGAGGCTTTGTACTGATTAACAAAGATCAGCATTCACCCTCCCCTCCTTCAGCTGCAGGCACCAAACTGTGATCAGGGTACACATGCCCTCTCCCTTTGGTGTCAGGAGCAAAGCCAGCCCTGCCACGACTCATTACTCTCCACTCTGACTTCCAAGCAGAGGTCCTGGAAAGCTTGGAGTTAAAAGCCAAGGACATTAGTCACAAGGTATTTCATTCATCACTGCTCCCTCCTGCCATGAAAGACTGTGGGCATCCACTGCCCTTGAAGATGTAAATGCTACTTTTGTTTCAAAGCTCCTGCTATAAATTAGCTAAATACATATACTCCCAAAATGTGGTCTCTGTCACTCACAAACACTACTGACATCAAAAGTACATTTATTGACACTGTGGAACGTTTCCTCATCCCCAGTGTCCTGCTCTAGAGGCCACAGGACAGTGTCCCCATGGCCACCTCAGAACCTGCTGCTGCTTCCATCATTAGTCACCTTCAGAGAAAAGCCACATGGCCAGCAGTCACCTGCACAGCCTCTCAGCAGCTGTAATGGGCACTAGCCAATGCCTGATGTTTTGGTTTTGGGTTTTAGTTGGCGTTTCTTTTTGTAAGAAAAATTACTATAACTGTAGCAGGGAATGAGAATTAAAAAGGACCCAATTGCATTCTACTGAGTTTAAACCAGAGAGGAATGGAGGTTTTGGTGAGCGTACATTTGTGCTTTCTTATAATTAAAGAAAAGGTGCATGCGAGGGCAGAAGGGTGAGGTGGAACAACACACAACGCAACAGAAGAAAAGCACTCCTTTCAGGATAACTTCAGGTCTGATGGGTTACAGAAAAACCTAAAACAAGCTATCCTGAGGCATCTTTCTCTGCCTTTTATCATAACAGATCAATGAACTGCTGCCAGGAACATTTACACAGCTCCAGACTAGGCCTCAAAGGAAAGAAAAATGGAGATGTGCAGGAGAAGCAGTTAATGCTGCTGAACATCAGCACTGTTTAAGAGCCCAACAGCAGAGGAGACTAGAGATTCCTACTTACAAGTGCAAGGGTGCCCCTACCTGCCCACTGAGGTATCAAAGCACAGCTCAAACTCACTCTTTCCAGAAATCACACTGCAGGAAATTTGACCATCAATTGCTGATTTTTAAACCCTTCTGCTAAATTTGATGGAATAATTTATTTGTACAGGATAGTTCACAATGTCAGTCTGATCCTGTTAAGCAGGTCATTGGGTGATCATCTTCCCCTATATACAAAACAAGAAGTGACTGCAAATGGATTTTGAACAGTGGTGTTCTGTTAAGACTGCTGCTACTCTGCAGGCACTTGAGCTAAGCACCTGTCAGGACATGCATTACAAATGATAGTGTAAAAACTTGATGTAGGTATTATTCATAATGAAATAATTTTTAGAAACTGAAAACTGGGACCAGTGATCTGTAAGTATTACACTAGATCTCTAGCAAGTGACCTCAAAGAATATTTTCACTAAAGCACATATTAAGGCCTCAGAAGATATGTTATAAACCTTCAAAGGGTGCAATGGACACTAGAAACTTAGAAGCAGCCTGTTCCTTCTTAGTATGTTAGCTCTTTACTTAAAACTCAAGAAGATCTTACTGAAATTACACATTTCATAAAGGATAATGCAGGGTTATCTTAAGTACATGCCTCACACAGCCTTTGTCGTAATAATTCATAGAAGAAGAAACTTTCATCTAGTGCTACTAATCAAAAGATAACCATTGCTGTTCAGTAAGCACCTGATAATAAATCACTGGAAACTGAGCAAATGCCTCATGGAGTACCTCTGCTGACATCAATGCCTTCCTTCTCGATTTCCCCTTTGATAAAGATAGCAGAACAGAACAATTTTTTTTTTTAAACTTTTATCAAATAAAGGGAACAATGTAGCCTTGGCGAAATAGATAAGGCTGACAAAACAGAAGTCATGCAAAAAGGAAGCAGGCTGCCACCTCAACTGTGCAAGGCTGACAAAGCAGAAGTCATGCAAAACGATACTGCACTTACTCAAAAGCAGGGGTTGAGAAATAGCCACCTAAAAAGGACACCAGACCTTGAAGACCACCAAAGAAGACCCCAAAGAACACATAAGTACTTTCAATATGGGGTGCAACTATGCAAAATTAAGTAACACATGCATCAAGTAAGCAGGGATAGCTAACGAAAATGTAATCAGTGTGCATGATAAAGACTGTTTACCAGGGCACTCAATTAGAGGAGGCATCCTCCTAGTGACCAGGGCTGCAATAAAGAATGCCTGCTTTTTAATACTCAAAACTGTGTTACAAAGTTTCTATCGGGCCAATTTCAGTATCACCTTAAACCGATTGACATAACCTGACTGAGATAACTACCAACTAATAGTGAGGTAACTACTAACTAATATTCAGTGAGGTAACTACTAACTAATACTCAGTAACACCAACTACGCATGTGCTAATTTGCCCTCTTACACTGAGCCTTGTGTATCATAATGCTATCTTCAGGGTCAGCTGAAATTATGTTATCTGTGCTTGTTTCAGCTGGAGAAAAGGATATTTCCTCCACAGAGGCTAGTAAGGAGCTATGTTCTGGATTTGTCCTGAACACAGGGTTGATATAATATGTTACTGTTATTGCTGAACAGGGCTTACATAGAGACGAGGCCTTTTCTGTTTTTTGTATTGCCATACTGTAAAGGGAGGCTGGGAGAAGACACAGCTGGGAAGGTGACCCAAACTGACCAAAGGGATATTCCAGACCATATGACATCATACTCAGAATATAAAACCGGGGGAAAGAAGGGAGGGAGGGACATTTGGAGTGATGGCATTTGTCTTCCCAAGTCACCATTCCACGGGATGGGGCCCTGCTCTCCTGGAGGTGCTGAGCACCTGCCCATCCATGGGAAGCAGTGAATTGATACCTTGCTTTGCCTGTGTGCACAGCTTTTGGTTTCACTATTAAACTGTCTTTATCTGAACTCACATATTTTCCAGCTTTTACCCTTCCAATTCTCTCCCTGATCCCAGTGGTGGGGGAGTGAGAGAGGGACTGTGTGGGGCTTGGAGGCTGGATGGGGTTAAAACATTACCACTAAAAGATTCTGCCATAGCATGAAACAAAATTCAGGTGAGATCTCAGTCCTCTAAACATGTATGTGGCTGCATTTAAAGTTAGGAGGAGTTACACTTACCAAAGACAACTTATAAGCTTACTAAAACCAACTTATACTTAACAAAGCCAGTATAGGCATTCTGTCCTTCACATTAGACCAAAATGGAAATAGTTTAATTGCCCCCCACACAACTCACAAGAAAAATCTTTTTTCTTTTCTGTTTTTACATCTGCAAACAGTTTGCCTGCAGTCTGTCAGGCATATGTACCGGGAATGTGTGTGGCCTTGCAAGGAGCAGGAGTGACTGAGTTCCTCTTGGCAACCTTAGATCTCCAACCCAGCACCACCACCACCTCCTTCATCCACAGCCCCAGCCCATGCTCAGCCTGTGGCCAGCCACCACTTGGGTGCCAGTACACCCACGCAGACCTCAGCTCCTTATTTGTTCCTCACCATCGCAAAAGCTCTCACATTTCCACAAGTTTGGGAATAGGCTCTTTCTCCCACACTGAAATATCCCCAGGGACCATACTCAAACCTTAACTGAGCAGCAGGAGTAGATTCACACACAAGAGCTCACAGGAGATCTGGTACCTTCAGGGAAGTTGTGAGGCTTTTCAAAATATTACATCACTTCCCACCATGTCAGCCCACTCCATACTGACATCAAGCCTCTTCGAAGAGGTAAGATGGTAAAGATCTGTGCACACTCCAGGAGAGACTCCAGCCCTTGATCTAGCTTTCATTTTGTTAAAATAATGGTTTACAGTTTCTTTGGTGAAAGCCCAGTTAACACACAAAATAATTCTAGACTGCCTTCCATAAAATGTTGTGGTTTGAGTTGAAGGATTACACCTCCCAGAGCATCACTGCAGCACAATCCTGCAGCAGAGCTCACTTATCTTTAGGTGCCTATAAAGTAATAAGAGTGTAAGGAAACAAAGTGACATTGTAGAAATTTGGAGTATCAGGCTGCCCATCCTACTGTTGCAAAATCCCGCTGAATGTGCTTCAACGTAATTAACTACAGAATTGAGAAAAGTTACTGCAATATTATGAACTACTTTTCTATAAAAGTGGCATAAAAATAAAGCACAAGATATAACATCCTCGTTCCCACACAAGAAAGATTACTTAATTATTACTAAAATTACTAAAATATTAAATATGAGCATAACATACTTACACAACCGATGTTTAATTGCAGGCTTCTACAAGGTCAATCAAGAATTTAAGTTGGCCACCAAGGGAACTCAGCAGCCAGTCCTAAGAAATTAAGTTTAACCTCTCTCTCACTTCCTCTGCCCCAACCTAGCACTTGAAATTAGAGAACCAAGAAGATAATTGTTTTAACTGGGAGCAAGATTGAGAGTTTAGGGATGTGAAGACACAGCTTCCACTCACTCTTTAATTATTGGTAACCAAAGGACCACACATTATCTTCATTATCTTCACTCCCCAACCAAGGACGTTTTATCTATATGGCTAACAGTAAGCATGAAATCCTCCAGTGATCGTGAAGTAAATGTTTTCCTTTTATTTTTTTAAAATACAATAGCTACTAGCATTAGCATCTCATAGCATGAGGAATCCTCCTAAGAACAATGCTTGCCTGCTGTGCAGGCACTACCACTCCAGAAATAAGACAAGGAAGCAAGTTGCATCCTGCAAAACATACATAATGTACAGGATATTACCCTGCTGCTCGTTTACCTGCATAGTGGCTTCCTCTGGTGTGACAACAATAGAGGCTTTCGTGAACAAACCCTGCTCCACAAGGAGTCAGAAATATGGCTGCAAGAACACAACCCAGTACATATAAATACCTGTTAGTTGTTGGTACCAGAATGAACCAGGACATGAGGCACTTTGGGGGAAAATAAATTTCAAAAATCTCAGACTAATCATTTAAAATATATAAGCAGATTTTTATTCACCGAAGTATTAAAGGAGACTAATGCTAAGTGCAGAATCACTTGCATATGTCAAAGTTACCTGTGCTCACGTGAACTCAGCTGTTCATATACATTTACACAAAGAGCTTTATAAAAACCAAAACTAATGGTCAGGCTTTCTGGTTTTAGTGGTCTTCAGTCATTCTCACATGTGCACGCACACACATGACTGAACAAGGCATGTCATCAAATGTACCCTCGGTAGCTACTTCTGCACTGCAAAAACAGACTTTTTCTTGTTATCTAATTGTGCTTTCATTAAGAACTCATTACACCTGAATAACAAATTTATTTTCCCCTTAGAACCTAAGCAAAGGTCCAGAGAGTTTAACCCAAGTACAACTGCATAACCTTTTGTGTCCAACAAGTATTTACAAAAAACTCCGGAGGAGGCTCTCCATTCCCTCTGACGTGTTCTGCTTGCCGCCTACATCCAGGCTTCACACTGAACTGCATCGTGTTCACTTACCATTGCCCATTAGCGTTGTGTATTGCTTAAAAAAATAAACATCAGACGTATTTGGGCCCCCATATTAAGGTTTGAGTTAAAAAGCAAGAAGGGAGATGGACAAAACCCAGCCTTCTTCTCATAATCCAATTTCCACAAACACAGAGCAACTGCCAGCTGCAACAGCCACACAGCCAAGTCACTGGTGTGTACCAGTTAATCTGGAGCACACAGTTCAATCAATGCTCGATGTGGCTGATGAGGTACTGTCCAGTGCCCTCAGACGCCTGGCTGCCAGTGGTGTCAGTGTCAGAAACAATACAAGGACAGGGTTTTACCATCACTTCAAAAAGGGAGGACAAGTGCATTTCCATCTGCTCAACTCCATGAGACACTTTCTGGAGTAAAGGGGAGGATTAGGAAAGAGCGAACTACAAAATACAGGAGGAAATAAAGCCCTGGTACATGACTTAAACTCTGGCAAACAGGAAGCAGAGGCTTCACTTAGGGTCCCATCCCTGCCAGGGGTCCCAGCACCACCGCACAGGCCGGGAGGAAGCCCCCCAGCACACGACAGCACAAGTGCGCTGGCAGCTGTCTTTACAGGATTACAGCAGTCACTGCTTATTTTGGAGCAGAATACCTGTCAAAACAGAGAAATAACAGGCATTGTCCTGGCTGGCAAGAGCAAAGTTTTGGCTACAACAGACAGCACAACAGAGAGACCTGCACGCTGTCATATATATGCTGAAGATGTTATGGATCCTGCCCCTTTGTCCAAGCCCACTCTAGCAGCATCCAGCACACCTAAAGAGACTGAATGTAGGTCCGGGAATGTGTCATTGCTCTGTGGCCATCTGAGAGGTCCTATATCACCACATTTTCATGACACTATCAGCTGCAAAGCAAGTGCTTCTTCTTTCCAAACAAACACTTTTCATTAAGTTCAGTTTTGTTTTCGGCCTTATGAGCAAACGCAGAGTCTCCAAAGTTCAGACCTGATGGTACTACGGACTTCAGCACTTCTAATGTAGATTCTTTCAAGTGCTATACTGTTTAAATAATTAAAGAATGTTATTAATTACTATCATCAGAAAGATTCCTGCTTGGTTTTTATGCTCCTGGGCCATTCCCTAAAATATAAAGTAAATTCTTGTTCTGTACTATAGATGAAAAAGAATTCCTTATACCAGTTTCACATTCATTTACCCCCATTTTGTAGATACATGAACACTGTATTTCCAGATACTCACTTTCCAACTACCTGAGGAATGATAAACCCACCCACCTAACTGGCATCCAGACCTCAGATTTTATCACATACTCCACTCAAATATGTCCACATTTGGCAGCAAGTAACAAACAGAGGCTTATTTCCTGTTATCTCTCAAGCAACCACGAACAACCCAACCTTCCAACCCAGGGTTTTGCTTATTAATGTTGGGTTCTTCAATTACGAGAAACAACTGCAGTTCTACAGAATTTCAAATAATTTTTCAGGAACACCAGGATACTGATGAAATCAAGATTAACACAAGCCTCTTCCTTCATTTCCTTGACAGATAACAGCATCAAAATGAGCCTCAAAATTCCACATGAAGCCAGAATAAAACGCATCCCTAACTTTAACCACCTTGACATAACTTGAGATCTGTCTTTAAAGCATGGATAAGCTACCTTCCTTCTTTGTGCAGAGCAACACAATAGCTAGCTGTGCCACCGTGAGAGGGAAAAGCATTCCTCCTCAGTCTACTCAGTAACTCCACAGCCTCACAGGATCAAAAAGCAGGGGCCTTGCAGTTAACTATTGACAAGTGCCATTTTCAGCCATAATTGCTGGCTCAAAAATGCAACTTTAGAACAGTCTTTCCTGTTTCCACTACCTGCCCTAAATTTTACACCAAGGGCTTAAGTTCTGCTTTCATTTACAGGAATGTAAGTGCATGATAGTTGAGATTTTGACTAATAAATACAAGTATAGAAAATGCACCATATAAAAAGAGATACCTAAGCTATTTTGCATGCTACATAATTGGATCCTGTTTCTATCACAGAAAAAAACAAGCATTCAGTACATTTGAAATCTTTCCCAGATGTGCAAGTATGCCGTTCTGTTTGGGATTTTTTTGACACTTTTTTATACCGTTGCTGGTTTTAGCAAAACAACTTAAACACACCCAAAAATCCTCACTCAGTACAGATACTAATTATTTTCCATGGTCAGTGCTAAAAAAAAATATTTCAAAAGTCTTCATTCTCCAGCTCTTAAAGATTTTAATAAGCATCATGTGTTGTTCAGTTACAAAAGACTCCCAGTTCCAGGCAGTGACTGCAGAGGTCCTGCTGCTATGAATTACAGATCCCCTTTAAGAGTCCTTTAGTGCTTGCCCCTCTTTGTGCTGTGCAAGGCCCTTGTGTTTACATGTCAAGCATTCTCTCAGTTAGAACTCTCCAAATGACCAAAACCATGTCACTTCATAGACATGTAGCCCCTTTGGCCAATTCATATTTGGCCAAATGTTTTATGGTCTATATTTAACCCAGAATCTTACAAATGTCCAGTTTATCTATTACCCTAAGTGCAGAGGTCTCCTCACAAAGCTCCAGTCTAACACACACACAAAGACTGCCATTGCAGTCACTAGTATCGTCACTAGTACAGAGCTGTTCCAAAAGTAAAGCTGAAGCAATGGGAAGTCACCAGCTATAGGCAATGTCCAGCCTGTGCTCTGCACACAGGCTGCCTGACAGGAGTCTATATACTGTCACACTGAGAGATCACCAGCCAAATCTAGATCAAAGGCAGTCTTCCCTACAGCTGAAGGTTCCCCTTCCTGACAATACAGTATCATGGCATTGATCCAAATGGATTGCACATTAAAGACATTAAAGCTTACACTATTTTTTGTTTCCTGCCTGAACTACAAGGGAATAAGGCTGTTGGAAACACACAGAGGCCAGAGGAAGAGTACACATGAAACGCCAAGGAAGCTACAAGCTAGAATGCAAAATACAAAAAAATCGATACAGCCACGTGCAGCGTGCACAAAGAGAAAAGAGTTCATTAGCAGTACTGGATTTCTAGTTTTGAAGTGCAGCTACACCAGCAATACTCTTGTGCAACAGAAATCGGCTGGCAATCACAGCACAAAGCCCTTCAATATCAGTCCTGCAGTCTTAAGCCTCTATTAAGTTAGCAGAAAAATGATGACAGACAAGTTAACACAGAAATAAGGAGAACGTAAATTAAAATCAGCATATTCACAGTAATTCTGTGACACAGGCTGATTTCAGTGCTGGTCTTCCCTGTATTTACAAAGAAGGACATGTTACAAAGGAGATCAGCCTCATATAAACAATCAGCAAGTTAGAGAAGTGATTTCTGCCACTGCAGCTGATCTTTCCTCAAAATACCGTAATTAAAACTGATGAGAAAAAAAACAGACCACATTCCTAAAAACCGGCCAATTTCTCAGCAAAATACGAGTTAGAATGGGTCCTCACAAGATACATGACAGATTTAATTCACTTAGACACTTCCCCCTTCCACAGAAAATGACAGTGGAAATAAAATTCATCTCAATGGCTTTCCAAATGTCTTTTATTCATTTATTTATTTATTTAAAATAAAAGACCAGTCAGCATGGTCCATGCATTGAAAGTCTGAGTCCCAGAGTCTACTCTGCACAGTTTTATATAGAAGCAACTCCGCTGATCATACCACACATTGCAGATCTGCCCGCATGCAAGTAAATGCCAGATGACACCTGCAGTAAGAGAATACCAGGTCAGAAGGGGCCTCAAGGATTATCCAGTCTAACCCTTCTTGGCAAAAGAATGGTCTAGACAAGATGGCCCAGCACCCTGTCTGCCCAAATATTAGGTGTTCAGCATTGGGGAATCCATCACTTCCCTGTCAAGATTATTACAATGGCTGCTTGTTCTCACTGTGAGTGATTTTCCCCTTCTGTCCAGTCAAAATCACCCCACGTGTAACCTTTACCCATTGTCCCTTTTCCTTTCCCTGTGACTTCTTGTAAGAAGGAAGTCTCCACCTTCTTTGTAATCATCTTTTAAGTACCAGAACACGGCCTCCCCTCTGCCTTCTTTTCTCGAGGCCGAAGAAACCCAGGTCTCTCAGTATTCCCTCCTATGGCAGCTTACCAGTCCTTGGATCATCTTGTGGGCCTTCTGTGGATTTTCTCCAGCCTGTCCACATATTTTTTGTATAGTGTAACATCTCTTTTGTAAAGTAAGAGAATGCATACCTTCCATCTGATGGGCAAACAACATGCCATTGGGATTGGACATCACAGTTTCCACACAGCAAAACAGTGCCAATTTCATTGCCATCACTAAGTTGCTAACTAAGAGAATGTGATTTAAGAACAGATGCAGAAAAGGATTTTCAAAGGATTTTGCTTTGTGGATGCCCAGAATTACAGTCAGATTCAAGCAATTTGGGGAAAAATGGGAAGAGAGCAGAATGCTTAACTGCCTTTATAGGTGAGCTTCTACCTGCAAGCAACTACAGTGCTAAGAAAATTGAAAGCCTGGTATATATTTCAAGATTTTTAAACGGACTGTTTAAAATGCAGACTTTTTTCATATAGAAGCTTCTCAGATTTAAGCTTTGCCCAGGGGAAGTCAATAAGTCTCACTGCTCGCAAGACAGAACTGCTAACTCCAACAGGAGACCTTACTTCAGCAAGGCCCAACTTGGCCCAATTATTCTCAAGATAAACTTAAGAATTCTCCAAATTGGATGCAATCTGAGAAACCCAAAGATAGCTTATCAACACAGTCTGCTCCTGACTTCAGAAAACTTTCACAAAAATTATCATTAAAAATAAAAAAATCCCCACCAAAAACCAAAACAGGGCTTCAGAACACACCCAAACAAAGCCCACAATGTTCTGTTCTTTCCAGCAATGCAGCAGCAAGCAAGCAGCAGGAAAGGGTCAAGAAAAAGCTGTCTCCAGATTTCAAATTACTTGTACACAATTGCTGGCTACTGAAAAGAAAGCAGAATTAGTTAAGATAAATGACTGAAAAATAACAGGACAAGAGCCTGATTATTATTGGACGTGGCAAAGGGTGGGGTTTTTTGTTAATAAAAAGACTGTAAAGAGAAGTCGTGTAGATTTTTAAATTATTGGCTGAACTGTAAAGCACGTTGTCAGGGAAGAAAACCATTAAAAAAGTTCTTCAAAGTTAAAAGATGCATCAAACTTGCAGGAGTCAACACAGAAAAGATGGAATTACCAAACTCTTCAGGTAATTGCTCAGCAAACATTAATTACACACAAAGAGCAGTTAACTACAGTTAGAAATTTACAACAATATGGATCATTACAAGTTCCAGAGGCTGTCTTGAAAAAGCTCTGT
Organism: Grantiella picta; assembly: GCA_013397955.1. Lineage (NCBI taxonomy): Eukaryota > Metazoa > Chordata > Aves > Passeriformes > Meliphagidae > Grantiella > Grantiella picta. Next base: position 32,871 of record VZRM01003882.1, on the reverse strand, counting down.
CTTGGGAGTCCAAGGCCAAGGTCTGAAACCTGAAATTACAATAGTGCTTCAGATGATCTAGTGAAACAGCATGATGGATTCACATACAGTGAGAAGCTGCCAAAAACATTACACAGGAAATCTGTGCAAGACTGTCAAAGACAAGAAACCTGAATAACCTACATTGTTATTTTATCCTAAACCCTCAGACATTTAGAATTAAAAGGCAGCAAATCAAGTCTGTGAATTTTGGAGACTTTGAAAGCAGATCACAGAGCTCCTAAAAATAGTTAAGTCAAACCATAAATAAATCTTTTATTTCATTAAATAATTAATTTCCAACTAATAATATTGAGACTTTGTATGTACATCTAGGGAATTGATTTTCTCCCCCCTCCAGACAAATTTAAAAATAATTACATGTTCTTCATCATTTCAGGAGACAAGAATCTCCATGGTTAATTGCTTCCAACTGCAAAGCCAGGTATGAAGTGCTACTGATGCAGGTCCTGTATGATTTCACACCCCCTGTGTAAAAGTGTGCAGAACTCTGTGGTTTGTGTGGTAGGCAAAAAATACAGCCACCACAAGAAACACAAAATCCTGACCACAAACTGCTTGCTCATTGCTCATGATCCCAAATTGCTTGCTCAACACCACAAGACAGAACTGCATACACAGAGGTAAGGGCTAAGTTCAGACTTTCTTTTTATAAGCAGTACTAATGAAGAGACAACAAAGTATTACTCATAAATAAAAAGGAAGCATTTTTCTTTCAAAGAATGGATCTAATTTTATTTTCTTGTGCTCATAAGTTCATCACACCCCTGATTTCAGCAGGGCAGGACACTGCAGTAAAGAAGAGCTGCGCAGCAGGAAGCAGGAGGAATGTTTACATTCCTCAGCACTGACTTCCAGATCCACTGAAAAGAAACCAATGTCATTATCATCTTTAAAAAAAATAATGCATACAGGAAACTTCATCTGGGATTTTGGACATGTAAGGGACCATCGCTCTTTAACTGCTCCAGGGCTTCATTCAAAGGCCACTTGTCACCACAACAGCTGTTCAGCCAGGTCTTCTGTTTTGCATACATTTTTGTTTTCTTAGATGGGGAATGTCTGTCACAGATTCATTCATGTCTGTCACCATTCTCCAGTCAGCGGCCCTTCGTGTGGTTGCTAACTGAAAATGCATATTAAAACAAGTAAACACATCTTAAGTTCTGACCACATGTACATAGGAACACAATGCAGGTTTTGTTGTCTCTAATAATAATTCAAACATCTCTATGAAGGTTCAGTTGCCCAAGGTCACATGCCTGAGGAGGTGATACATGTGAACCCTTCTGCCAGTATCCAGCCAGAACCTTACTCACTCTTACACTTGGGTGAGGACCAGATTACTCGGGAGCCATTTACTCCTGAGACAGATCAAGAAGTCCCAGACCAGGTCTGATCTTTGTAGGAATGCTACAGACAATGTTATATGGAATCATAAGTGAACAGGACAGAAAAAAAAAGTTTTACATAATAAGGATTTTAAGAGGATTTTATACAATAGCATATTTCAGATCCTATTGCTAGAATTATCCCACTGAAATTCTCCAAATTACTTTTTCCCCTCAAGGAACTTGCGTAAAAACATGGAATCAAAGCAAGCTTCTGGATATGTTTCACTGACAAGCTGCCCATAGACTTGTGTCCCCATTACTGCTCCCTCCCTCCATCCTGACTGCATCCTTGATTGCATTTTTTTTTAGAAAATCCATGTATTTATGAGCAAATAAACATTTTGACTGCATCTTGCTCTACAGACACAGTAGTTCCCCCCTAAGGAGAGGCATAAAAGCCTAGTCTTAACAAGAGCTCAAAAGGCAGTCTCCTTCTGTCCCCAAGGGTGAAATTTGTTGTTTATTAATCCAGATCAACATTTACGAGAGCTGAAAAGTTAACCCCTCTCATTGATTAATGTGTGTCAGTAGCCTTATGTAAAACAACAATTTAAACTACAGTTTCACGCACACAGCTGCCTTGATTAAAACAAACCAACCCGTACTGCCAGGACTGTTTGCTTCACTGCAACACTTACACAGCAGGTGGCTGGTGGCTACTGAGTGAACAGCCAACAGCACACACAGTCACAGGCATAGTCATCTCCCACCACCACAGCATCCAGGGTAAGGACTTCAGCAACAGGAAACCTTCTCCCAGGTTTCATACCAAAGACAACACAAGGAAGAGGTAAATAACTCCTCTACTTCTCCATACACCCCCATAGATGACTTTGGAGTTGGATCTACAGGCAGACAGACCAAAATGTGGGAGTCCTCTCCACAGACAAACCATCCAAACCATTGTTGTACAGGTCGGTTGGACAGTGGCCCAAACAATAAGCTGTTTTCAAAAAACCACTGATTCATCCTCTTATGTGGCATGAGGGAGGGATTAAGCCTTAATTTAGCACCATTTAGAAAAGATTACCCTTTAATTGCAATAGGAGTTGGCAGACACTGGCAGCAACGAAAAGCCTTTATCCTGTAAAGCTTCCAAGTGGTCATTGACAGCTTCCAGGCCAGCAGTAGAGAGCCAGCCCGTGCCGTCCCCACTTGGCTGCTCAAGGCCACCAGACCGACAGGGTGGAATGCATGGGGCACACAGCTGCAGAGACAAACCCCTCATTCATGGGCACTCAGACTGGGTAAGGCGTGTGGGGCTGCCACAGTTCACTGAGGAGCCGAAGCTTTCAGAAGGGCTCAGCTGCCAGTACCACCCAGAACTCTGCCCAGCAGCACCTAGCTGATTTGGGCAGAGATCCAGCATCGGAGATACACCTACTTCCTCCCTTCTGGTATCAGTCCGGCCAGGTCAGCAGAGGAAGCTCCCCACCAGCTCCACTATCCTCTGGTGACAGGGCAAGAGAAGTGTCATGCTGTATTTTCTGGCACCGAGAGCTCTGCTAAAGCAGATGCATGACATGCCTCAGGTGGAAGGTTGCCAGATCCCTTCCAAGACCCAGTAGCCCATCACATCTCAGAAGCCTGTTACAAATGTCTTGTAATTTGGAGCAAAGCTAAATGCACTTCCAGATTGGCATTCAGCAAAATGTAATTATTGTTCAAACCGATTTTCCTGCAGCAGTAACGTCTGTTTTACATCTGTGCTGGATTAATACCAGTTTAGGCTGGCATAGGACATCTCAAAGCCTAATGCAGTTTAACTCAATCCAGCTTTATTTTCAAAAGTTCAATGAAAGTAATAATCTCTATGCATACACAAGGCCTTAAACCAAGGTTTAATCCCCTTCCTCCTCTTCACTTATAACCTATGCCTGGCAGTGCCTGGCATTTCTGACAGCTTCAGGCTTGAACAATGAGGCTGGCTGAGCCATCTGAATTTACTGGGAACCAGTGAGGGAAGAAAGAGCCCTGCAGCAAGGAGGCTGTGAGCTGGAGAAGAAAACTGTCAGACTGATTAGATGAGGAGTCATGAGAAGTACTAGTGTAAAGGGAGAAAGCAGATCTTGCAAGGAGGAGGCAAAGAGTATGTGTCCAAGGAAAAAGACAAGAGATGATGGTCAAGATAGTGGCATAGTGTAACAGTGGCAGCAGGATCATCAGCGACTGTAATGGAATTCAGCAGGAAACCAAGGAAGAGGAATAAAACCAAATGCAGGAGAAAGTAGGAGTGGGAAGAAGAGACATCAGCCTGTAGCTGCTTGTCCACTTCAGATATGAATGGGCAGCATCATCCTCTTTGTGTCCTAGCTGCTTCCAGTTTCTTAGCCTGAGGCTGAAGTTTGTCTCCTATGCTGGAAGAAAACCTGACCAGTAATCATGTCATTCGCTCACAGCATTCTTTCCTAAACATTTAAGTTCTGAAAGTTCAACACCAAGTAGCCTGGCATTGCATTCAAAAACACCTTAGAAAAAACTTTAGAGTGTATTATTAGATATCCTTGGACACTGTTACACTTCTTTCATTCACTGTCACTGCTACCTTTGCTGCTCATTCTCAAACGAAACACTGGGTACATCTATACAGGACTAATATCTAAAGCACAATTAATTCAAAATAAAATTATGATTCCAACAGAGAACTGAGAGTCCCATCTTGTACTCAGTGACACACTGAAGCAGACTAGTTTTATTTTTTAAGACTAAAAGGAAGAATTCTCTGTCTCTCCAGGACCTCATTTCACATTTAGAGCTTGAATTTGAGCAAGTTGATTTGTTGCATTATAGACACTAGTTTTATGCACATGAAGGCCACAAAGTTAAAGAAAAAATGAAAAAAATTAAGTAAGAGGAACTCTAGCCATCCCCACAGATGTTATTCAAATTCCTCAAACATAACTTTTCCATTATTACAGCAGATTTCTGCCCTGCAAGAAGAAAGAGAAACTGAAATACACCCATTATCTACAGTCCTGAAATTTCAAGACACTAGATCAGTAATCTAATGGGAAAACACTACAACTACCCTCTGCTGCAACACCAGTTCCAAAGGCAGCATTAAGACAGATCCTAAAACACAAGAAGAGGAGTTAATTCAAGAGTTAAACAATCTAAGCCTGAGCACTGGAAAGTATTCCTGTGCACACAGACACCAAGTACTGGGCTGTTCCTGATAGCTCTGGAATTCTTTAGAAGTAAAATCTAGTTTTAGAGCCTCACTGAACTAAGATGCAATGGAACAAAACTTGGATCTGCATGAACTCCTCATTTGTGGAGGCTCTGTTCCCTTGTACAGCAGTGCCCACTGAAGATTAAGGCCACATTCTTCATACAAAGCCTACCTTATGTGCAGCAAGACACACGACTAGCACAGCACAGTACCAGGCAACAAATGGAGCCCAGGGCAAGAAAAATACTTTCATTAAATTAATCACTTTCTATGGAGATGACCCTTTCCACAGGAAACAATGATAATAAAACAAGAAAATACATTCCTCATAAAGCACACACAGAAATACAGTGTCAACCTTAATGCTGTTTCAGCCCTATTGTGGGAAAAAGGCCATACATAGTCACATTGAGAGCGGCAGACCACAGGGCTGATAAAGGCTCTTTAAGGCCAGTTCTCACAATTCCCAGAGCCAAGAACCTTAAAAGCAAACAGATGCCTCACAGGGGCTTCGCCAGCTCCAAAAGCCTCCCTGGATGAGCCAGATTCCAAGGCACTCCCCAGCTGCAGTCCCTCACACTGAGAAGCATGAAAGGAATGAATGCCTTACTATGCTCCCCAAAAACCCTAACAATAGGGAGGTCCCTGTATTCTTATTTGTTTGATTTCTACCTGTTTCCCAAGTGAAATGAGTAGGCATTTCTCCTTGTCTCCTACAGAGAGGATAAGATCAAGCTGATTTATTAAGTGGTCAGGTGGAGAAGCTGTCTCAAACATGAAACTGTCAGGAAAGCTGTGCTCTCCCTACCCTTCACTATTCCATGTGAGCCTGGAAAACAGAGTATTTCAACGGGAAAGTTTTCCTCCAAACTTCCAGGACAGACAATGTTCAAGTCTACCCCAGCAGCCTTGACAAAAAGCCTACAACCCTCAGAGGCCCTTTTACCTTTCTAAAACCCTCCCAGATTTCCAAAAGCAGAAATCACAAGATATGTACTTGAGCCTCATTCAAGCCATGAAGAGTCCTAGCTACAATTCAATAGTCCTCCCTTCAATTCACTACTGCGCTTACCTCCACGGCGAACCCACAGGAGGACAGGAAAGTGTAATGGCTCACATGAGTGAAAATGAATCCTGGAATACAGGATTTTTCCCACCCCTGAAATCCACAAAAGTTAAAGGTAACCACAATTAATTTACATAATTCAAAGAGTTACATTAGCAGTTCACAAGGACAGAGAATAGAATGATGCAGAATACATGCAGGGGTGAGAGGAGGGTTTCAAAACTGCCAAACATCAGTGTGATTAGGATCACTGCAAAAGCCTACATGCAGGAATAAAACTATAAAGCCCATGAAATACCTGACACTAACAGAAGACAACTAACTCTTCTCTGCATTCTTTTCCTAAGGGGTAATACTGCAAGTGTCACAGTAGTCAGTGCTCCTTCAGCCCTCCTGAAGTCTAGACAAACAACTAATACATCTCACATGCTCCTCTTGGTAAAATATAGATCCAGCTACTTAATCCTTCGGTGAGTATTCACTAACTAAAGAGAGCTGGAGCGGGTGAACAATAAAAACTAGTTCAAACTTTAGAATTTAAACTATGAGGCACATTTTAAAGCACAGTATACAAAAAACATATATATGTAAGCAGCAAAGTAACAGAATTATAGAACTGTTGAGACTGAAGATTGGAAGGGAGCTCTGGAGATCATTTCCTCCAACCTTCCTGCTTAAAGCAGGGTCACCAAAAACAACATGCTCAGGACACTGTCCAGTCAGAATTTCAATGGCTCCGAAGATGGAGGCCACATAACCTATGGGCAAAGAATAGAAAATAAGTTACACACGGCACATTGTGTTGTGGTTGCTTATGTATGTGCTAGGGCTCAGTTTTTTATGGACTGTTCTGTAGCAACACAAATAACACTTGAGGCTAGAGCTGAACAACTCCACAGCTTGATTTGTTCCATGTGACTCAGATCTGCTCTTAAAATATTTCTGTAATTACTGAACGATCTTAGAACAAGACTTCATCATATCCAGTGGGGAGAGGCTGAAATGTTTTAAAACAATCCTACTGCCCAAACACTGCTCTAATTTAGCTTGTTAAGTGCAAGTGGTCCTATTTCCCAGGCATTAGTTTGGATATTTTGGTTTCAACCCACCTTTAAATAGCTTCCTGAATCAGACTCAAATAGTACAGAACATACATGCAAATAAAGGAGGTATTAGTAACCCCTAAAAAAAGAAACTTGTAAAATTTATATTTTGCATTTTGTGTCTGAGTCAAATGCAGCCTGGCAGAGCTTCAGGTGGAAGCAGATGTTATACTCAACCCCACAAATTGCACCAAGATCCAGAAATGTCTAGTGCATACATATGAACCTTCCTACCAGCAGACGCTTCCCATCAGCACATCCTGAACCCTTTTCATCCATGCCAACCACTGCAACATGATTCTTACTCTCACACAAAAAGCACAATCTTTCATCAGTTTCTAAGGCAGCTACATGCTGCAGTGTAGCGCCTTCCCAGAGAACATCCCATCTCTGCTGCTCACCATCACAGCACCTAACATGCTTACCCCAATAAACCACCTTGAGCAAGAGAAGACAAACACCAAGCTATTAACAGGCAAATCTGGTGTAAGACCACTATCAGCTCTCCACCACTGACAGACTTACCTGTCTGCAAAGACAAACTTTCATTTGAAGCTGGCTAGAATTTAGTGGTTGGTACTTAGAGACAGTATTGGAGTATTTAGTCACAAGAGTGTGTGACAGCTCTACTGTCTGGACACTACTTGTCTCAGGGCAGAACAACATTCTTTCCTGCTAACTATGTTTTAGATAAAGTACCCTTGGCCAAAGCTTATTTCCTTTTAAAGCCGATTGCGCATATATTTGTACACATGGCACTGCTATAACGTTAATATAGTGAATACAGAAATTACCATGTAATGTTTTTTATACAAACCCATGCAAGACAAAACCTGGAATACATGCACAACTGAAAGCAAATTACACATGGCAATTGCTCAGTGTGGGAATTGACAGCAGGCCTGTCTTAAGCTCACAGACACCGACCGTGTTACAAGCAACCTTGTACCCATAAGAGCCCTAGCATGCACAGAAGCAAGAAGCAAAAACAAGATGTGGACAACAACCTCGTACCCATGAGAACCTTAGCGTGGACAGAAGCAAGAAGCAAAACAAAGTGTAGTAAACAACTTGTCAGCAAGACAAAAAAACACGGAGGAATTCACACCTGCAGCAGGGAAGCTGTTTTCACCTAAGTTGTGTACCAGGAATAACTGACCAATAGTATTAGGTAGGAAATAAATTAGAAGCCAATGGCCATGTGGCACGAAAGTTAGAAAATAGTATAAAAGAAACTTTGTAGCAATAAATGACCCTTCTACCTTCTTCCCCGCCCGGAGCTCTGTTTTTTGTGTGTCGTGCCCCTCTCGAAACAGCAACAGCTCACATTTTAAGAATGACAGGCTTGTAACAGGTTAGTAATGTTAAATTTCAACTCCTAATATTTTTTAACTTTTAAAAAGTTTTTTTACTGAAACCTTCACTTCTGAAAGCTTCTTGGTAAAAACCCTTTGTAAACAGAAAAAGGAGAAATTTTAGAAAGGTTATGTCGAGTCCTCTGTTCTCCAACTGCAGCAATTTCACAACCAGCAATAGTCCCAAAACAACCCCAAAGCCCTAAGGAGGAGCATACAACAGAAGGCAGGAAGGAGGATGGACCTGGCTGATGAACCAAGCAACTCCAGTATCATCTTCCAGCGGGGAGTGGGGGAGTGCCACCCTCCCAGTTCTCCAGCCTGTCCAGCTTAGGTTTCTCCCAGCCCCATAGTTTCCTTTTGAAATCTATGAAAACTATGGTTCTTGAGTGCACAATATATCCAGGAACAGGCAGAGGAGGGCAAGAGAAAACAGCATACTCAGAGGAAAAAAAACTTAAAACCCCAAAACCAACCAACCAAAAAACCACAAAAAACAACAAAAACAAAAAAAACTAAACAAACAAAAAAATTATTGTCTTTTCTATGTATTGTTTCCCTTTTATCTTCCGATAAGCAAATTTTAAGATCAAGGAAGTTTCATCAAGAACAAGGGTGACAAGAATCAGAAATTCATACTCCAAATAGGACTGAAGAAGGAATGCATAAGATTAAACTCCAGTAGTAAACATGAAATCTAAAACCCCTTTCCTTCAATTTACTTTCTCATAAATTTAACTAGGGAAACATCCCTAGTGGTCTCATTGACACAGTAAGGAAATTTGTGATGTTGTAAACTAAGGACACAAGACAACAGCTTTAAAAGTTTGCTGTTTCAAAAAGCAAGTGAGCTATTCCAATTTCATGAGGTTTCTGGCCATTTCCAAAAGGAGAGAATTCAACATAAGTTGAATTGGTTTAAGTTTAAACATTTGTGCTCACAAAACAGATGTTCCATATTTCCCGCTCCCAACCCAGTTAAAATAAAGGAAGGAGAAAAACAAGACAAAAATCTGGTGCTGCAACTGCAGAACAAAATCCAAGTATTTATGAGCGTGTCTCGCTGATCTTCCAAGGGGCAGTGCCTGCTCTCCTACCAAGTGCTGGGGCACAGCTCCAAGGACGTGTTGGGACGTAACTTTCCTGCTGATGGGGAATAAAGGTCACTGCAGTTCTGGTCACTAGGTTTCAGGGCCCATCTGCACTCCCATTAGATCTCCCAGCTTGTAAGTAGTTAGAGAACAACACAGACTAAGCTGTTTATAGAAAAGTTTCACCAGAGGCCCTTAATTCAAATAAACCTCAACACAGCTGCAGTTGCAGGCATGGGTTTGGGGATGCATTTGTTTATATTAGGGGTTTAGGAGCACAAATATCTGTACAAGGTGAGATGCTCAATTAATAATTCAGACGTGCAAATACAAAACTATCTCATGAGTATTAGAGGTCTAAAATTATTTGACATTCAAAATACAACTACTGAAATCATGGAATTCCTCCTCTACAGGAGAGGAAAAAGGGAAAACTCAGGGGCAGTTCAAGTACTTTCTAGCCTCTCTGGGTGCACACAAGAAACAAGTCACCCCGACTCAAAAAAACTCTAAGTGTTGGGGTTTTTTTAAAGGCACAATCCCTGATATTTTGTCATTTAAGACTGGTAACACTGTCAATAAATAGTGCACAAAATCAAGATGCTGTCAATGAAAAACTGTATTTGAGGCTACAGGGGCAGATTTCTCCCATCTGTCTCCCCTGAACAGATCTGCTGCACAAGTAATGGCACAGATATTGGCACATCCTGTGCGAGCCCAACACACAGCAGAAAATGTTTTCTTAAGTACCCTGTCACTTCAGTTAGTTTCTCTGGCACAACTGTCATAACTCACCTATGAAATGAAGTCATATCAGCCTGGTCTCTGTTCCCACTGAATTCCCAGAAGATCTCATCACAACTGAATAATCACATGTTAGAGGGATCATACTCATTAGGAAAAGTACCTCATAATTCTGCCGTCACGGGCTCTATGTAACCTTTTCAGTTGACATGATGGGCCAGCTAAGTGCCCTCCTGCCCACCCGAAATGTTTTGATCACTCAAATGCCAGGAGGAAAAGATGGTCACATCCTAACACAAGTAGACTAAAAAATTCAGAAATGTTTGCCAAATCCAATCGTACAAAAATCAGCAAAGTTTGGGTTTAATTAAAATTCTTAACAAAGATACACAAGGAAATAAATACACCCAGTGTAATAACTGAAACTGCAATCTGTTGCATTGTACTACTTCTCACAGGATTGCAGAATATTCTGAGATGGAAGGAATCCACAAGGATCACCTAGTCCAGCTCTTAACTGAATGGCCCATAGAGGGACTGAACCCACAACTTTGGCACCATACTCTGACCAACGGTGATAATCTCAAGGAACGTCTCCCCAAACACGTATGTCTAATAACCCAACAAGATTAAGAGAATTTTTTGACAAACTATTCTGGTTTTCATGCACTTGAAGCTAACTAATTGCCACTGTTTAAATGCAGATTTCGTGTAGCTATGCTGTATGCTACAGAGCCCAGTTTCACAACAGCCTTTAAGCTTTTATGTACACATATGACATATTTTTACATGACAAATACCATTCATCTCAAATACCAACCAGCCACACAAATTTACAACCATCCATATTGTTATAAAAGACCATAAAGCTGGCCATCAAAAGCTAGAGCAGTTGGATTGATTATAGATCACAGAGCTTATCATTCCATTATAATGGCAAGGAAAGAAAATCAGCATCTTTTTCTAGAGGACAAGGCCAGCGCAAAGCCTTCTTGAGCATACTGATGCTTCAGAGAATGCATAAAGATACGCATTTTGTTATACATTTGGTCACACTAAATATGTTGCTGTATTTGTAATGCAAATTCTTCTTTAAAACCCTCTGCACACCACCACAGCTGTAAGATGTGGAAGAATATCCCAGTACTGCTGAGTGACAGAGTGAAAACCATTACCAGGTCTGTAAACTGGACTTTTAGAATGAGAAATGTCAGAATTGGAAGCCACAAAAGCTTTAAGACAGAGAAACAAGTGGAAGACCAGGTATTTGCTGAAGAGAAAATAACACCTCTTGTTATAGGTCAAGCCTTGCTGTTAGTGATAGTATACTATTAAATCATGTACATTTGTAAAAAATTCAAAAGAGACAGAAGAAAATTTGAATTGGAAATAAAACAGATCAATCCCTGTTCTTCACTTCAAGAGAAATTATTCATGTGCAAAATTATTATCCAGTTAAAACACCTGAGAATATTTGATTTTAGCCATTTCTTGGTTAAAACCAAATACTTACTGAAAGCATCCCCAAAAGGGAGCCAAGTAGAACTGCTTTGCACAGCTGTTGAACACAGTGAACCAAGATACAAGACAGAAGCTTTTACTCACTTGGACACAAGTCTCAGAAAGCTACTGTATTTAACCGAGCAAGAGAAAAATTTAAATCAGGACCACTGCTGGATGATTTCTGCTGAATCAGAGACCTGGATTTATTCAGGAATTATGTTTTGGCAAGATAACCTTTCTTCATTTGATAGTGTGTACCAAAGCTGAGGGCACACGCTATATGACATGCTTGTTTCTGCTCATGGCCTGCTAGGGACAGTCACATTCACCCAACAACAGTCAATTTCTATTTCACAGGCCAAATGCTCTCTCCAAGTGACACTGGAGAAAACCACTACATAATTACAAAATGACTGCTTGAAAATGTATTATTTCAATTTCCTTCCTAACATCACACTGTTGAGAAGTTTCACCCACAGCTTCCAAGAGCTAGAGGGCTAAGTGGACTACAAACATGTCATGCTATGCAGCCACTCTGGGCATCACAACCAAATTTCTCCCTCAAAACACACACAGCCTTGTGTAGCAAGATGTGAGAAAATCCCTTCTAGTTTTGAGTTACCCGTTCATACAACAAAACAAGCTCCAAACAAACATCGTCCTTGATCATCAGCAAATATAAAGGATTCTGACCTTGGAAAGAGACTAAAATCAGATGTAACAAACTCTCTGTCCACAGCAAGCAATGAATCTTGTTTGGTTTGGGCAGGTTAGATGCCAGTTACGGTATTAGGTCACTATACTTCTCTGCCTTGAAGTCAGAGCTGAACTACAGGCCCAGTTCCATCCAGCACTGACAGACTGAACATGCAGAAGGACTTCCTAATGAACTTACCAAATGCTGTCTTGCTGCCTACAGCACAGCACTCTGCACCATGCTGGGAACTTGCCAAGTTCCACACTGCACATTGGCAGCAATTGAGGGATGAAAAGAAAAAATTTACCGAGACCAAGCACTGCAGCATGTCGCAGAGTCTGGGCCATCCAGCACAACTCAGCACCCCACCAGATACACCACTTGTTTCAATGAGAGCTGTATAGGTTCTTGTATGGCATGGCTGCTTCCTGAACATGGACACAGCACTGCAGAATCCATATCCATTCCAACACCGAGCTTGAACTATGTTGGGGCCAAACATTCCCAATTAGCCCCATGTCCAGGCACACATCTAGACACCATGTGGGTCCCTGCTTGCCTAGAGTCCCAGTGGCAAACCCATCTATTTCAAAACCAAATATTTCATATTTCAACCAGATTAATGAAAACAGCTGAGAAGAGAGGAGGGGGAGGAAAGTAGGAGTAGAAAGATGGAAGGTAAGCTGAAGGATGGGGAAACAAAAAAAAAAAACCCCAAAACCAAACAAACAAAAAAAAAAAGCCACAGTTTGCAGCTAATATACTTAAAACTTGAACTTTTCTCTGAAAAGGAGTCTCCTCCATTCATTTGGATGGCAATGTCGATTTATGTAATTTCCCTCTGCTGAGGTTTTTTAGATCATATTTCAAATCCACGTTATATTCCTCTGTTGCTGGGTTACCAAACCTGAACAAACAATTCTCTGCAGTCTGCCAAAAGCAGAGAAAGAAAGCAAATGAATGCCTGGAGCATGCATCACCCTCTGGAAGTCATCTTATGGCCCCACGCTGCTACAGATTAGTCACAAGCTCACATACCATAGAGCAAAAGAGGAAACGGTGAACCTATTAAGTCTGGGGGCAGTGCATAGACCTGAGAACTGCTGTTCCCACCCTCCTGCCCCCTCCTAGTAAAATCAGGCCATTTACCAAATCATTAGAATTCTCTTGCAGACTAGAAGAAATATGGTCCTAATTTAAAGGGATAAATTGGGTATTAATACCCTCAAAACTATCAAGCACGTTCCCACAGATTTTGAAAGGATGAACCAAGATTTGAAATGAAACCGTGACAGCCCACTGTGACAAAACACCAGTGACTGTAGCTTTGAGACTTTCAGTTTCCAGGCAAGATGTCTGCCACATCAGGGACTACACAAACTTCCGCTTCAGGGGTGTGGGAACACACAGCTGTCCCCCACTGTGAAGCCCTCTGGGTTCACTCCAACCCTCAGCAATATTGCTTGGAAAGAATCTTCCCCCGTAGCACCTGTGCAGAGGCCACCAGTGTGCAGCTTTTGGTCCAGTGTTTCTCATGCCAAGATGGTCTGCCCCTGTTCCCTGAACACCCAGGCAGCCTCTCACCCCACCGTCAAGCCCCAGCTCTCAGGTGCCCTCCTCTGGGATTGCACATTGAAGGATGCCAAATGCAAGGCTCTAATGAACAAATTATTTGTGTGAGATCAAGAAGCTCTGCAAGAGAGACTACATCCCAGGACAGACCTCAGCCAAAGCCACCAGCCTTACAATAGCATTGCCACTGCAGCATCCCAGGACTGCTAATTCCCAGCAGCCAGGCCAGACAGACCCCGCACACTGTGCAGCTGCTGTCTGTGCTGCTCAGGCAGCAGCTTCACCACCAAGCACAGCAGCAAGACTAGCTTCAGATGCTCCTCTCATCCCATTTGCTACTGCTTTAAAACACTCTATGTGAGGTGGTACCTGCACAACCACGTGCAACACACCTGTGACCCAAACTGGGGTACTGACCTAATTCAAAAACAAATCCAAAAGAAGGAAAAATAACAAAGAAAATCTGGCTCAGTTCCACAGTGCAGTTATACTATATGCCTTCACAGGACGGCAAACACTCAGTGCTTGCCACACTTCAGGGAAAAAATAGGTAGCAAATTGCACTACTGCTGCAAAACACTGAAACCTTGGGTTTAGCTTAATGTAGAAACTTAGAAACAAATTACCTAATGTTTGCTGCAGGTAAGGGACAGCCCTCATTCTGGGCTAAGGCACAGACAAACACCACAAACCAAAAGTAAAACGTGACTTTTCCCCAAGACCTAGCTCTCAGCTGAGACTACAGCAAATTAGGGAAAATCACTTCCACAGAAACATGGGTTTTTTAAAAATTATTCCACCTGAAGGTCCTTACTATTCACCCAAATATTTATGGATGTTTTAATATAGAAGGTATAGCTAATTTTATCAGGAAAAAATAATTTTAATCAGCAATTTCATAAAATCATCTGAAATCATCACTTCAATATTATTTCTTATTGTGAAGAAAGGCAGTTCAAGGAACACTGGCAAAGAAAATTTATTTAGTAACATAAAGCATTGAAGGCTACTATTTCTAGTACAGCAGGAAAAATTGAAATGTTTATTTTTTCAGGTTTTTTCCTAAATAAGGATATGTGAGAAAAGTAGCTTTAACCGAAACACAGTACTAAATGTCTATATCACTGCAAACATCAGATTAATGTTACGGGTGTCTCTGTTCCTCATGTAAAACAACTATGATTTATCAAAATATAAGAGGTTTAATTTACACAGGAATATTCTGCTTACCCCATCCACAGTTTTCAGTCTGATTTGACAGTGGAGACAGCAATTGTGTTCTAACATTTCAAGTTACTTGGACTTGGAGTCCAAGTAACAGTCACCATTAAGACAGATTTTTTTTAACATCCACAAGACAGATACACAAAAGTGTAACCATTTTATATTAGTATGTGCCAAATTGGTATCACTTTCCTAAATTCAACTTGCAGTTGTACTTTTCCTACTCTAGATTTACATATCTATAACTAGAATTAAATTTCACCTAAACTGGTCTATTTAAAGAAACATTTATTTTATGCATTAAACCCTTTGACTTTAACAGTGTGCGGTGGTTTTATTTGGACCAAAACATCAGTAAAGTATTTTTAACATCTAGGAGAAATTTGGACCCCTTAGAAGCTGCTGTGGTAGGCCTGGAGAGGTGTCTGAGGGGTGGGGAGTGGCACAAAGATGGCTCCCGTGTGTCCTGAATGTAAGTTCTGGAAGTTTTACATCAAGTCCAGCAGAGCCAATCTCTGATGGCTCTGAAGGTGATGGACATGCTGCCGGCCAAGTTTGGGCCAATTGAAGGTGTTGGTTACGCCTCTGTGAAAACATATTTAAGAAAAATTCAAAACAGGGCAGGCACGCACTTCTTTCACTTCTTTGTAGTTAGAGGAGGAGGAGGAGGTGGAGGTGAAAATATGTGAGAGAAGACAGCATGGAGACCCCAAAGTCAGTGAAAAAGATGGGGGAGGAGGTGCCGGAGCTGAAATTC
>VZRM01003858.1:293531-355660 GCA_013397955.1 Grantiella picta | reverse complement strand
GTTCCTAGTCTTGAGGACTTCATCCATTTTTAGTGAGTTCTCGAAGACAGATGCGAACAGTATATCTCTAAAGCAGACATTTAACAAATGCCTTTAAGTGTTATGATTCATAGTGTTGCATTGCCTAAGACTTAGAAACCTTCCTCCAAGAATGAAATTCAGAGTAATGAGCTAACCATCTAAAGGGTGATATTTGTAGAAGAGAAAAAATGGGATTCCCAGCAGTTAACACCCTCAGTGCTGGGTATATATATATACACACCATACAAGAAAAAGAGTTGATCTTTGCTATTGCAAGATTCCCAAACTCATTATTTAGAAACCAGCTTAATCTGGATTAAAGAGCTGAAGTACCCACTAAAGTTATAAACATGAATAAATTTCCTTTCCCAAGCAAATTTCCTTTCCCAAGCAAATGAGCTAATACCTAAATCATTAATCAAAGAATCTACCAGTAGCTTTAAAAAACAGAATAAGCACAGTCTAAACATTACTGGAAACTTGTACATTTCTGGGAAGGGATACTCTCTTCCTGGATCTTTTTCTTCAGTATCAGTTCTCAGTTATTTTCTTGTTGGTTATTTAGCAATTTTAATAAAAAGTTCAATCTTGATTTTTTTTGCTAAGGAACTCGTCTTTAGAATGATGCAACAATTATTTTAATCTTCCTTCTTATACAGTTAAATTACATTTTCTTAGCAACAGTGCTTCTGACTGTATATTCTTACATGCATTAGCCTTTTAATATTCAATGCACTGTTTGTCCTACTGTCTTTTATTTGTCCTCTGTCATGTGTTCTAGTTGCCATTTTTGGTATACCTCTTTCAGATCAGGCTAGTGAAGGACTTATGATTATGAGAAATTAACTTTATTTAGTGTCCTATTGCACATGCTTGAATTTCCAGTTTGAAATGATCTGGCTTTGGGATCCAGTTGTTACTTAAAATACAAAAGAAATGTTACATAGCATGGTAATATCCACAGCAATAAATGCTTTCAAACACTTTTACTCTATTCACTTATATTCCAGATGTGGAGAAAGGCCATAATTCATGGCTGAGAAAATATTCATAAGTTTTTGGAGATCAGGGGATCATTATTTGTCCCAGACCTGTTTAATATCTAAATTGATGATCTGGATGAGGGGATACAGGCTAACCTATTAAATTTGCAGAAGACACTGAGTTGGGTGGGTGGGTCGATCTGCTGGAGGATAGAAAGGCTCTGCAGAGGGATCTGGACAGGCTGAATCAACGGGCTGAGACTAATGGTATGAGGTTCAACAACATCTTGTGCCAGGTCCTACACTTTGGCCAGAATATCCCTGTGTAGTGCTACAGGCTGGGGGCAAGGTGGCTGGAAAGCTGTCCAGCAGAAAAGGACCTGGAGGTGCTTGTTAACAGCTGGTTGAACATGAGCCAGCAGTGCCCATGTGGCCAAGAAGACCAAGGACATCCTGGCCTGTATCAGCAATAGTGTGGCCAGCAGGACAAGGGCAGGGGTTGTACCTCTGTACTCGGCACTGGTGAGGCCACAGCTGCAGTGCTGTGTTCAGTTTTGGACCCCCCAGCTTAGGAAGGAGACTGAGATCCTGGTGAGAGTCCAGAGAAGGGCAACAGACCTGGTGAAGGTCTGGATCACAAGCTTTATGAGGAGTGGCTGAGGGAGTTGGAGTTGTTTAGCCCTGGAGAAAAGGAGGCTCAGGGGAGTCCTCATCGCTCTCTACAACTGCCTAAAAGGAAGTTGTAGCCAGGTGGGGCTTGGTCTCTTCTCTCATGCAACTAAATGACAGGACAAGAGGACATAGTCTTAAATTGCATCAGGGGATAGGTTGGACAGTAGGAAGAAGTTTTTCACAGAAAGGGTGATTATAGGTTGAAATAAACTGCCCAGGGATGGGGTGGAATGACATTCCCTGGAAGTGTTTAAGGAAAGACTGGATGAGGCACTCAGCGCCATAGTCCAGTGGACATGGTGATGTTAGGTCCTAGGTTGGACTCCATAATCTCAGAGGTCTTTTCCAACATAAATGATTCTGATTCTGCTTCTCAAAACTTTCATGTCAATTCCTTCTAATAGGACAAAATTACTTTTTTTAAACTGTTTATACTTGTTGGACATAATGTTTAACAGCCATTAGAGTGGTTAAGAGGTAGCTGTATACTAGAACACCTTTTTGTGTCTGTTTCTCTGCTTCTTTCCTGATGTCTAACACGCATGACTTCAGCTCCTACCTCTCTTTTAGCTCTTCACTGTAACTCCTGATCAGTTTTTAATTCTCTATTCCTGCCATTGACTCTTGACCTTGGACTTACCTTTTCATACCTCTCCATACCTTTCACACATCTCCATACCTTTCACATATCTCCATCTGTTTTCTTCCCTGAGGTCTTTCCTTTGATTCTCAATATTATGCTGGACTTTTTACAGCTCCAGAGCTACTAAATATCTACAACTTTATGAGGGTTATGAGGGCTACTAAATCCTACTTTTTTTTAGTAATGACATTGAAAAAGGTCCATTTACACAATTTTAATTATTGGGATTTTGTGTCCATGTTCTTTTGGCACTGAACAGCAATAATCACTCTTCCACATTCTCTTGTACTATTCTTGCATGCCACTTTTCACAATATAGCATTGAACTTCTTTGGATCATGACTTCAATAAAATTTCTTCCATATATTTCTGTTAGTACTTTATTTTCTGTTCAACATGACAGAAAACCTCTTTAGGTTCATTAAATCTTTATCTGTGAAAATAAGAATGCATAACAGGTATAATTTTGTGCATAGAGCGTAAATACTTTAAATTTAATTTAATTTTGGTCAATGTCTAACAGTGTGATTCATTTTTGTGGTGTGGATTAATTTTGTAATTGCAACCAACACAATTTCACTACAGCTTGCATGTGGCAGTGATCATGGTTTATAAAGTTCCTATTATACTCTTTGGATATTTAGTTTGAGTCATCCTAATTGAAGCTGTCCAGTGCCATATGAGATAGCCTAGTTTATCTGTCACATTCATATTTGATTGACAGAAGCTGTGTAGGACCTGTAGGAGATTTCTGTAACACTGGAAAGGGAGGTGAAAACACAATAGGATGTCTTGACATGGTATTGGACTCACTGAATCAAAACATTAGTTCACATGAGAATGTCAATATTAAGACAGCAGATTTAATTGCAACCATGGATTTAGTACCTATTCTTATTTCTGTAAATTGTCATTAACTGGAAAAAATTGACCTGAAGTAATATTTTACTCTCCTATAATTTCTTTCATTATTATGAAGACTGGTATTTCAAGATCAAATTTTATATGACTTAATTTTTATGTATTCAAAGCAGCGCACATATTGCTCTCCTCAGATTCTTAAACTTGTTCCATTCTTAATGTTCTGCATACATTGGCTTTTGCAATTTCTAAAATGTTAACTTTTCCACTTACTCAATATTGCTTGCAGTAACTGATGCTGTGTCTCACAACATACTTAATATTAATTTGTTGAATGCAAGATCAACTACACATGTGACCTTCAGATTGTGGTCAGTTTTCAACTCAGTGTTTGACAGTAAGAAGGACTTCCATCTGAAAAAAAAGCATGTAGATAATTTAGTGTTAGGTAAATAGTAGATGATTCTTATAACAGGAGAGTATAGACCTACTGGAAAATATTCCTGGAAGGCCTCAGCTGAAAGTGCAGTTATTTAACTAAATCTTCTATAGTCTTTAAATGACAAGCATTTACATGCTTGTTGACAAGCATAAAATCAGGTTTTGGTTTAAATTTAGGAGAAAGAAAAGTGAATTATTGAAAAACAAATGAAGAATATATATGAGGAAATCTGTTTTCTTCAAAGTTTGGACAGAAAAAAAACCCCAAAAAACAACACAAAGCAAACCATCAAACCAAACAAGCAAATAAGCAAACAAAAAAACCCCAACCAAACAAAGAAACCCAAGCCACAAAAATGCCACAACTCTCCAGCAATTTAACAGACTTTAAAGGCTTTCAACATTATTAGTATGGTTTGTGGCCAACAGACCAAGACTTTATTTTCATATAAGCTTACAGCTCTGATACTATTAGTGAAAATTATTATTATTAGTACTGTACTACCAGATATGAAATAACCTTGAAATACTTAGGTCAGCTTCAAATACAGGTCTACAGTTCCAAAACTGTAACAACAAATAAAATAGTTAAGCTGAAGCTAACCTTTAATAGGTGAGACAAAACACTTAAGACAGCTTAAGATTTTTGATAAGAAGACCTTCATAACTACTCTTTGTGGTGCATACACTCTGTGAATAAACATTAGCATTTTTGAGCTGTCTTTTCATACAACTATAAAGAAGATCTAATAGGAAATTTTGCCCAATGTTTTGCATTAGAAAAAGATTTTATTATTTGCAATGATACAATTTTTTCCCTCTTATAACAGTGTTTTAAAACTGAAATAAAATGCTATTGCTCCAGAATATTTTGAAATATAATTAAAAATTTGATGTTAGAAGTAAATAATAAAATTATTTCTTTAATAGTTAATTATTAATTGTAGTGATTTTAGTGCAGTAGTTTCATCCTTTGGTGGGTCATAGGAACTGAAATAGTCTATACATATGTAATTTTGCATTTAAGTGATCCAAGGCACCTTCTAGTCAGATCATATTAAAACATGGTGTCTTATTTTCTAGATCAAACTATGTCTGTTCTGTAATGAGAATATTTATTTTGGCTTCAAATAAGAATTAAATCAAATTGGAGGTTTTTGAAGTTACCTTGAAATTGACATTCTTGTGTTTTGATCATCTCTTCAACAATAAACTGAGAGTATAAATACATGCGTAGGAAAACAGCAGGCATCCTTCATGAACAACTTTTCAGTAGATTAAATTAAAGTAAAAACATCCTTTTCCTAACATTTTAATCACCGAAATGGCTTAGAATTCTGGTAGCAGAGCACTGCATGGAAAAAAAAATATTTTGAGGATGTTCTAGAGTATTTATCTATGACTAAAATAATAAAGAAATAAAATGGTCTAGAGTCTGTTCCCTGAACTTGAGACAAACCAGCAAATTATGTTCTTGTCTATTCAACTAAAGTCTGTTATTTACCTACTCTGGCCCACATCTGGGAACAGATATGGACCTTTGGGAATAGTCCATGGCTTCTGCTAACTTTTGAATTGTCCTCTGTTGTTCATGTAGAAAGTTACTTCGCCTGATCAAAACTGTGACAGGGATTACTTGAATTATGTTAGCACAGATAACCATGTGTCCATCTTCATCAAAATTTGTGCTCCTTAGCACAATGTGATTTATAACTATAAATGTAAACATTGAGAATTGCTTGATAAATAATGTATCTTCAGCTTTTCCTAAGCATTAACTGGTTTTGCAAATTCTGACTTCCTAAATGTTTCATCCTCCACAATTCCATTCTCTAAGGCAATGACATCTTCACAAATGCAAAGATAAAGTTCAGTCCTTAAGTCATTGATGAGCTCCAGAAATTGCATTTCTATTTAACTGTTCAGGACAGTATGCAGGGTTGTGTTTTAGTACATGACTGTGCCCAAGGCAGAGAGGTAAACAGAGAGCATGGGAAGGATGATGCTTCATTTTAATTTCAAGGAACTTGTACCTTGGAATGTTCAAATTCACTGCAGGTAGGAGTAACTCTTGAGTTGAAGAAATTGGATATTATATAATGCTCTCAAAATAAATCTCTGCAAAGAACTTTTTGTACGAAAAGTGGTGAACTACATACTGCAGGGATTGATCACCCATGAGGATGTCAGGATGTCATTCATTTGTCATCAGGACAAAGCCATTGCTAAACCCTCTGAGATCACCACAAATATGTTTCAGATTATATTCAGAACTGTATCTAAAATCAACAGCCACGTGTTCTTTATAAAAATATGAACTAACCCCCTCATATTTTGATTTTTTCAAGATCCAAATCCAAATGTTATTCTGGCTTTCACTTGATATCCATATAAACAACTTTGATATCATTGCAGACCAGGAGATTCCATACGTGCTGGTCAGTTGTTCTTCCTTTTCTAAGACTAATGCTTCTTTCCTATTGCTTTTTGTAAAAACAGTGGGAGTTCTGATGACCTCTAGGATCTCACAAAACACCCTTTTTTGATTTAGACTGGTGAATAACCTGAATGGTATTGTGTGTTTCTGAAAGACTAACACAATTCAGTGGTTGCAAAGAAATATTGTACCAGTGTCTACTTCTGAAAGGATAAAGAGACACGTATTTTAAAATCTAAGGTGTAATGAGAATACACTATGAAGTGTAGGAAATGGGCATCTGGTTGGTTTAGGGTTTTTTAAAAAATCTTTTAAAGATCAACATAATTTTAATACATGGAGCCACTGTTATTGCTAATTCTTTATATGCTATGTTAAACAAACTAAATTTGAATGACATATTGGGGTGCAGCATCAGGGAATCCCCACATCTGCAATACTCAGGATTATTCACTTAATGAATTCTCCTCTAAATTTTACCTTCAAGAATTCTTTACACTAAAACAAAGTGGGCAAAACAAGTTATCAAAGAAAATTCTATTTTTTCTATCACTTTAAATTCATTCACATTTTATGAAATGACTGGTAAGAGAGAATCTGATTCAGAGTTAACCTGAGAGCCCTAGCCAGCCACTATTTCAACATTTGCCCATTTAATATCCAAATACTGATTTGTCCAGGAATGTGACTTCCATCTTAACTACAGTTGCTTGCCTCTGGCAGTATGGCTAATGTGTTTTGGGTCATTATCTGATGAAAGACACTGGCTTGTGTGGCATTTGCAAAGA
This sequence comes from Grantiella picta, assembly GCA_013397955.1. Classification (NCBI taxonomy): domain Eukaryota; kingdom Metazoa; phylum Chordata; class Aves; order Passeriformes; family Meliphagidae; genus Grantiella; species Grantiella picta. Next base: position 348,814 of record VZRM01003858.1, on the reverse strand, counting down.
CATACCCTAAACTTTTAATTTCTTGAGAGTGTGGACTCCTACCTTGAATTTGCTATATGCTATATACTCTGCCTTTGGTACTTTACCGATGAACTGTATCATATACTCAATTTTGCACAAAAGAAAAGCATGAAAAATCAATGGGATGAAGATACAGGCCCTATCATAAATAAACGAAAATATCATTAAATAAATTAAAATATAATTAAATAAAGTGAGAGAAAATTTCTTGTGAGGTAGAACCGGACTCTTTTAGATTATTTTGGTGGAATATCTACATCTGGTCACAACAGAAGGTGGAAAGATGTTAAATGAACATTGCTGGAGCCAATAACACTTTCCCATTGTTTCAGCTTACTCCTCTAAAAAAAAAAGAAAATATTGAGTATATCTGTGGAAAGGTAACAAGTTCTCATACAATTCACCAAGCAGCTTTGTGGTGGCTGAATGAGGGATCCTATTTTTTGTCTGAAAAGTAGTGAATTTCAGTTATCTCTGCACTACCAATACCAGATGTGTTACTAGTACAATCGTGGGGTAACTTGCAGCATCCCTGTCTGTTTCCAGGAAACTCTACTGCATTGAGTCAGTGACAGTGAGGAACAGAGCCTTCATAGGCGGGCACAAGTACAGCAGGGATGTTCTTTCTGCCATGGACTTAGAGACAAGAATGCGAAGACAGAGAAAATAACTAACAATTCTGGACAAGTGTTGGTGCCTCTCCTTAGCTATGAATTTCTTAGCTCTAAAGGTAAAGAGTTGTGTTTGTTCTCTTGCAGGGCTCATGAATCTTGCTTTCTTGACTAACCAGTGACAGAACTTCAACATGAGGTGAAAAGGGTATTCCAATTTTCTTTTCTCCTTCTTATTTCCTTCCTTCTTTCCTTATGCTTATGTGGTGATCAGGGCATACTCCTGGGGAGGAAAAAAAAAGTGATATTAGTTTGAAATCCTTTAGATTAAGGATACTGAACTCTAATCTCCCAAGTGATTTCTTTAACCAAGAGTCTGTCATACAAAACATGAGCAATGTCTCCCCTCATCACCTCTCTCTGACAGCTTTGTTTTAAAGGCAAAGCAATTGAAACAGAGTTTTATAAGTGGCTCGGTAACTGTCAGGCACTCTCACGGTACAAGTTTCAGAACTTCAGTGCTACTACATTAGTCTTCTCAGGAAACTCATCAATTCCATCAGGAGATGGCTGAGGACTATGCATCCTCAAGAGGAGACAAGAACAATTCTAAGCATAAGCAAAAATGTAATTTCAGGCAATTAAGAAAATTATAGGTCAAACACAGGCTAGGAAATTTAGCTGTTTGCTGACTGTGGGTGTTTGAGTGGCAATTAATCTGTGAGAGGTGTAAACTTGACCCACATTTTTTAAAGGAGTCTATATTCTTTTAAAAGTATGTGCTTTATTCTGGTTTATACTATAGTATAGAATTACTTCCATCATCTGCCATTCTTTATAACTTTTTCCTGAAATATTGACTTTTTTAATGTATTGAAAATATATGCTGATTTCCCCTCTACTGCTGGTATCAGTTTTATACCTTTTCTCGAATAGCAGTAGATATAAATTTGATATAAATAATGTTGCAGTCTTTGACTCTATCTTTCTAAACTCCATAGGCTGAATTTTTACTGATTTATGCCTAAAGAAATTATTGTCTGGACAAGTGTTATCATTAGAACATTACCTTGGTAAGTGGAAAGATTAGAGAATTTAACTATTGATGGCTTGCTTTGTTGATTAGGCTTAACCTGACACTATTCTGATTGGTCAAAAAATGAAACAAAATTACTATTATGGCTATAGACCATAAAATTAAGAACATAACTCTAACAGCTGTTTGGGGACAATTTTGCTCATGATAAAATCTATAAGACACTAAGTTTTGTTTCTTTCCCTAGTTGTTAATCTAATTTGAGAACTTTGACTCAAGAAGATGCATAAAATAGAGACCCTAAGATCACAGAGTGGTTAAACCTGTGTTTAGAGGTTTGGAACCCAGTGTTAAAAAAATTAAAATAAGCAGGAGGCTAATCTAAATAAATCATTCATATTCCCTGTCACTGTAAAAAATAATTACCTTTTCATGTTGATATTAATTTCTGACCAAGTTTCTTTCTGTTTCTTGGATTTTTTTCCTGTTGACTACTGAGCCATTTTAGACATCAGTGTTAGACTGAATGTCCAACTTCAGATAAGTCAATTTAGGTGAGACAAATCTCAGGTTGGTTGTCTGAGTGAGTAAGAAAAGCTGAACAGATTGTGACTAGAGGTCATTTACACGATGTCCTGTCACAATTTTGTGGTTGAGTCAGAAAATATTATTACATTGACTGATCTACCTGACACAGCTGTTGTGAAAATGATTACTCTTTGTATAGATAGAAATAAATCCAAAAGATACAATTCTACCTCCTCTAGTCCAACTAAACTGTATGTAACATTTCTTGTCAACTTATGTTATAAATAAGAAGATCTTTCAAAGCTTTTAGTAGAGGAAATTTTTTCTCCTATCTGGTTTCAACAGTAACAAAATGACACAGAAGTAGGACAGAAGTAAATCCCAACTTCCTGCATATTTTCGTATCCAAATCAGACCCATATTTATTGCCTACACATAAAACCTTCCAGTAATTGAAGGATAATTATCTATTTTTCTGCATTTATATATACTTTCATTGTTGAATGCAGAATTTTGCAAGGTTTGAAGATTTCGAAGTGTACTTATCTTTTTAAGCATTGAAATGAACAAAATTGTGATTGTGAATTCAAGCTTATCACAAACTGAAGCTGTTTTACTGATTTCAGGTTGTACCTTGGTAAAGAAAAATACACGTATCAAATTGCCTGATCTATTTTCTTACAACCATAGAATCATTTAGGCTGGAAAAGACATCCAAGATCATAGAGTCCAAACTTTGACTGACCTTGTCAACTAAACCATAGCATTAAGTACCACATCCAGCTGTTTCTTGAGCACCTCCATTGTTGGTGTATCCACCACCCCCCTGCCTGGTCCATCCCAGTCCACTCCATTGACAACTCTTTCTGTGACGAAATTCTTCCTGATGTCCAAACTGAACTTCCTTTGGTAAAACTTTAGGTTATGTCCACTTTTCCTGTTGCTAGTTCCCTAGGAGAAGAGTCTAACTTCCACCTGGCTACAGCCTCCTTTCAAGCAGTTGCGGAGAGTGATAAGGTCTCCTCTGAGCCTCCTTTTCTGCAGGGCTAAACAACCCCAGCTTCCTCCGGCAATCCTCATAGCACTCACTCTCTGGACATTCACCAGCTTCGCTGCCCTTCTCTGGATTCACTCCAGCACCTCAATGTCTTTCTTGCAGTGAGGGACCCAAAACTGGACACAGGACTTGAGGTGTGACCTCACCAGTGCTCAGTGCAAGGGGTCAATCATTGTCCTGGGTCCTGCTGACCACGCTATTTTTGATATATAGTTCAGAGTGCCATTGGCCCTCTTGGCCTCTTGGGCACTCTGGTGGTTCAGTCTGTAAGCCTCTCATCACATCAGTCCCATGAGGTTGTATTTGACGCCTTCGGATATCTCAAAAAACATTAAGTATTGATGATCAGGCAATAAAATAGAGTCTCTTGTCAAAATAGTCTGAAGTGCTTTTAAACCTCCTACAGTGTCATGTTTCTGAGATCCAAAGCATAATTTTAATGCAACACAATGGCATAATCTTGGCTCACGCATCTGAGAAAATTGCCAAAACTCTGGGAAAGAGTGCTGACAAAACTGCATAGGCTGGAGCCGTGAAAGGTGACAAAGGTGAGATTGCAGAAAAGTACGAGAGAGCTGTTCAAGGATTCTACAGGAATAACAGGTGAGAAAAATCTTAAGGTGAAAATAAAAAAAAAAAAAACCTTTAGTCTTAGTAATCAACTGTATAATATTAAGCAAGGAATGTTTTATATTTTTAGTTTTACAACATTTGTGTGTGTGATCTCTATGCATGTGTAGAATGTCTGCAGTTATTTGATATTCTGTTCAGTTTCTCCTGCTGCCTAGTCTCCTCATTTTCTTCTTCAAATACTTGATTTCCTCAGTGATAGGGCAATATGCCTTTTGATCAAGGTTTTATACTACAGAAAATAATTTTTAAAAGTGCACAAAGACAATTTTAATATATATATTTTTATTCTGTAAAAGAAAGACTAACATCCTTCCCCCTGTCAGTAGAAAGCAGGATACTTGTAGTAGTTATTGTTAAATACATTTCAACAAATTTCTGATCTAAAACAGAAGTAAGCCTGAATTCTTAAGTCTTTCAAAATAACCTTGCTCTAGTGCATTCTGGACACCTTATTTCCAAGGATCAGGCAAGAGTTTTCTCATGGTATATACTTGGGAACAAAGAGATGGTGGAGTGAGGGTAAAATAAATTATATGAAACCATTTTTAGAAGATGATGAAGAAAAAGGTCTTGATCTCCCTCCTACTTAATTATAAATAATAAATAAATAAACTACTCCATTTTACCACACTTGAACACAGAAAAAGAATTAAAATAAGCCTTTTTATCTAGAGGAATATGAAGAAAAATAGACATCAGGAATTCAACCCAAAGAGTGTGTTAAATTACCTAAAAAATATTCTACCCTCTCTCAAGGCCTATCCTAAATAATTTGAGAACAGAGATGACATTTAAAAGCAGAAGGGAAGGTGGGCAGCAAGATCAGAGCAGAAAAGATGAATTTCTTGTGCTGCTATATAACACCATCATTTTTCTTAATTATTCTTGACATTTCACCTATTATTCTGTGAGCTCCCTCAGAGCATAGAGGGGAAAAAGTGCCAGTTGCTTTTCAGAATAAAATGTGAAGAGGTACTTACTGTTAGCTTTTATGGCTGAAGTCTGCCCTTTGATACACAGAATCATAGCACCACCTATCTGGTAAAATTAGCTGTTATATTTGCAGATGTGCAACCCATGGCAGAGTAGGCAAAATACGGGATGTGGAGGTTGTTTTTGTGGAAGAAGGCTACTAGACTAAACTTGGTTTTATGCTGGAGGAGAAATATTGAAGATATGCTGAAGCAAAGTAATGCTTAAGTGCTGAATTAACCCTCTAAGAATATTTTTCAAAATTTGTCCATAAAAATAACTATTATGCATCTGTGTAGGACACATAAATACAATATATATTCTAAACCAAATGAACAAAATTATCTATCTATCTATCTATCTATCTATCTATCATCTGTCATGATGAATGAAACATTAATTTCCTCTTTCTCCTCTAGGGTTTTTCTGTAAAACAAGGATTAACAATTGCTCATCAATGTAAAAAGGATGAAGTATGTAAAAAGAAACCTAGAGTTTGCATGAAAAGATACAAAACAAAGCAGAAAAGTCAATCAAAGGACTGGTGGTATAAAATTTTATCTTCTAATAGATAAAATTAGAACTTTCATTTCACTGGGTTTTTAAATGTATTTTCTATACTTCAGTGAATCATGATGTATAAGTAAGGAATAAATTGCAAGCTCACAAGATTACATGAATCAAGACAATCACTAATATTAAAATGAAAAAGAAAACCACCTTGATTAGGATTATACAATTAAAAGTATATGCTTGGAAATCAATAAACAGAAGTCACAACAAATAATTTCACAAAGCAAAGCACAGATCTGCTAGAAAGCTGTCATCCGTGGCAGAATGTATTTATCCATCTATTTATTTATGTATGTATTTATTTAGGGAATACTGACCTCTTCATGGAAGTACAGTCTCAAAATGAAAATCCATTTTACTTCCATCAAACTTCTTGGAAATTTGATACATTTTGAAGATAAACATCCTTAAATCTTCCCCATTTCTAATAAGATTCATGAATGTAAGATAATGAAACCACATTAGCTGAAATCTGTAGAATCTCAGTATCTTCCCCTCTATTACATTTCATCCTGGGAAAGAAAATCTTCCATGTCAATCCACTATGAATAGTTAATTCTTTAGTTTCTTTTTGATCTTTCTTCTCACAAAATCTGCTTTCCTTTCCAATAGTGGGATTTCTGTTGAGCTTCAGCATCCTTCCAACTAGCACCAAAAGAGAAAAAAAACCAACAATTGTCACTGCCTGATGGATAGTAATATATTTAAGAATTCCTACTAGCAAAGCACTAAACACTAAAGCACTACTACCAGCCCATAACCCACTGTTATGATTTATGTTTGATGCCATTTAAATATATTAGATTCTGAGTAGGTTTAATGTAGAAGTGGGGTGGGTTGATCTTGCCTGGATGCCAGGTGACCACCTAGCTACTCTACCATTCCCCTTTCCCGCTGGATATGGAAAAAAATTGTAGGTTGAGATAAGGTGGTTTACCAAAGCAAAAGAGAAAATTTGTGTGTTCATAAGCAATGAGAAAAAAAAAAGTTTATACTCTACTTCCCATCAGCAGCAAGGGATTTCCAACCACTTCCCGGGAAACAGGGCTTCAGCATGCATAATGATTGCTCTGGAAGGAAAACACTGTAAGTAATGAATGTCCTCCATTCCTCCTCCTTCCCTTGGGTTTACATCTGAGCTGACATCATGTGGTATGGAATATTTGCTTAATTTGGATCAGCCAGCCTAGCTGGGTCCCCTCCCAGGGTCTTGCCCACTCCCAGCTCTTGATGTGCACTGAATGTTGAGAGACAGCACTGATGCTGTGCCAGCACTGCTCAGCAGTAGCCAAAACACTGGTGTGTTATCAATACCTTTCTAATGCAAAGCACAATGCTGTGAGGGCTGCTGTGGGAAAATGAAGTCTGTCTCAGCCAGACCCAGTACAATCTCTACCCCTTATTCCATGCTATTTGCGTCATACTCAGCTCCCACATAATTTGCCTATCTTCTAATTGTTCCTCTCCATTTATTATTACTGAAATCTCTTGTTAATAACACATACAACTTAAATTACATCCTTAAACCACATCCCTAAACCATCTCTATACCCAACATATAGATTTGTATATTTCCTTTAACTACTCTCCGTTGTCCTTTCACAAATAGATATTATTTTCTCATTTCGTGGGCTTTCCCCACCCTTTCAGATCCTTCAGAATCATTTAAGACTTGGGCATAAAATTAATTTTTCATCAGTTCATGTCATTCCTTCTACTTTACTTCCTGTAACATACAATTTACACCACAGATTATTTTCACTCCCAAGGTTAAATCTCCTTGAGGCACACACCATATTTCCCTGTCCTTCCACATTGCCCACAAAGTACACCCAAGTCCTTGGGGAAAGACAATCCCTTCCATTTGGACAAAAGGACATTTGGACAATCCTTCCATGGACAAAAGGAATAGGTTTTTCTTTTCTCATGAGAGAAGAAATCCACGCAGACTTCCACAGCCACTTCCCTCTATGCAGTACCTCATCTCTTCCCACAGTGTATAGGGATTTAGAACCAGGGTGGTTAGCAGATCTTTTAGGCTTTACCAACCAAGTGGCTTCTGCTAAATTTACATCCCAGTGTTTCCATGTCCCATTAACTAATTTTATTAACATAATCTTCAGCATTCTTTTATACCTCTCAGTCTTTCCAGAGGCTTGTAAATGATAAAGGATGTGATATATCCACTCAATATCATGTTTCTTTGCCGAAGTGTTTATAAGGTAATTTCAAAAATGAGTCCTGTTGTCAGAATCAATTCTCTCTGGGGTACCCTGTTGCTACCAAATGTGTCTCTCAGGGCCTAAGATGGTGTTTTGAGCAGTGGCATGGTTTACTGGGTAAGATCCCAGCTAGCCAGTTGTTGCCTCTACCATGGTGAGTATGTAGCTCTTGCCTCGGCATCTTCTTGGCGATGGTCCAATGTAGTCAATTTGCTAGGCCTCACCACGTAGGATATCCAGCCACCCTCTAGTCCAAGGAGACTTCTCTCATGTGGCTCGCTTGTTGGCAGCACGTTTCACATTGGTAGATGAGCTGTGTGATAGCCTCTGTGGTCTGCCCCTCAATCATGAGCCTATCTGCCTGTTGCGTCCCTTCCTAGGTGTCCTGATCTTTCATGGGCCCATCAGGCTATACTCAGCTCACCCTTTCACTCCCAGTCTAACTCTACCTGAGCTATTCCAATCTTGGCATTCTTATCTCATCTGAGTCACCTTCCCTGGCAATGCTCCAGAATCTCAGCCCTTTGGTCAGTTCATAATCTCTCCCAGAATTCCTGGTAAATTGGATTTTCCCTTTGGACTTGTTGTATAATCAGTGCTACCCACTGAGTCCACGTAGCACTGCTCACATGATGTGTTGAGGGGATGTTTCCTCGAAACATCCAGGTAGCATGGGCAATCACAGCGCCAAGAGGAGACATGCTTCTGTCCCAACAACTTCTGAGGTGGATCAAACTTCCTAAAAGTCTGTCAATATCCCCTTTTTCAGCTGGAATGTAGTAGGCTTCATTCTACTACATGAATGAATTAGAAGGTACTTCATTCAATTAGCTGTGGCTCCAAAACTCAATTGCCCTGGCTCCATAACTCTAATGGTTGACCCTGGGTTTCTTCTGATGTTCTTTGCCAGATTTTCCATGTGAGAACATGCTCCCCAGCTTCAGAGTAGAGCATATTTTGCATGGCTGATCCTGTCCAAATGGGTTGTTAACCACCTCCACAGGCACATGATGGTGCCCATCCTGCCATTTCATTCCCAAGAACTGGATCTGCTGTGTGGGTCCCTGTACCTTTTATGGCAAGCCCAGCTTTCAGAAGAATTTGGATTGTTTTCTTCCCTTCCTCAAAAACTTCTGATGTATTTCCCCAGAAAATGATATAGTCAATATATTGCAGGTGTTTTAGAGCTTCACCCTGTGCAGTCTGGATCAGCCCATGGCAGATGGTCAAGCTGTGTTTTCAAATTGGGGCAGTTGATTCCAAATATAGTAGACACTCCTCCAAGTGAAAGCAAACCATGTCCAGCACTTTGTTACCAGAGGGATTGAGAAAAATGCATTAGCAATACCAATTGTGGCATACCATTTGGCTGCCTTTGACTCCAGATCACATTGAAGTTCCAACATCTCCGGTATCCAATGAGGATTTAATTCTTGCTTTGCATCCATGGTTGTACATTGAAATTTATCTTGTAAAAATCACTTATTGTTAAAAAAGCTCTAATACCTGAGAAAAAAGGAACTTTATACAGCTGAAGAAGGATAGATAGATAGATAGATAGATAGACAAAAAGACAGATATGTATTCTGTGTAATGAGAAAAATAAGGTAATTATGACAGCTTGTCCTTGATGTCTTTCAACAGAAAATAATTTGACATAAATATTTAACAGAAGCATGACACAGAAAATTCACACTCTTCATTTATGATGTTTTTTATATGTTATTAATTTTTAAATTATTGGATGTCTACATTTTTTCACAGCCAATTCTTATAACTTGAAGGGGGGGTGTTGCCTCAGGCAAAGCACTGCTGTTTGATTTTTCTTCTGCACTCGTCTTACTTTAACAATATGAACTTTTTTCTGAGAAGTGCAAAGCTGTGTTTGACCCCACAGGGAAAAAGTTTTCTTTTTTAAGAAATGTGTACAAAGTACTTAATAAGTTATGTCATTCAGTTTTACTGTATATTATTTTTTCAGTGACTACACTTAACTTTCTAAATCCCCAGATCCCAACATTTTAATAAAAACAAGACATTTTTAACAAAATGTCAGCAGCGAAGTGATCAAAGTGCTATGGGAGCAGTTAGGCAACAGTTTGAGCTTTGAATTTCCTATTCGCTTTCCAAAACATTCACTTAAAAAGCGTTTATTGAAGCTGAACTGCCTTTATCAGCCTGATCAGAGCTCCATAAAGAGCATGCATGATTCAACTGCCTTTCCAAGCTTTAAAAATATAACTTTGATATATGCCTCACAAGTACAGCACAATAGTTTTCATGCTCACGTTTGTTAAGATTTAGTGCAGCGATTAAAGAACAGAAGGGCTCTTTGGTGGCAATTCTCAGACATACCAAATATCCCAGAGCACAACCTTCTACAAATCAGAGATTAAGGTAGTGACAAAAATTTCCACTTGATTGCAGTTTTTTCCCCTTAAACTTGTATCAGGAGTGACTATCTTTTCGATCAAATCTCTGAGGGAGATGATTTTTTAATTTTTTTTTATTCTGTGAGAAAAATATCAACTGAGAGATAAAAAGTGACATTTTATGTGCCTTGTCCAGAAGTCAGTCGATTTATTTGAAAAACTTTGTGTGTTCCTGACCTATACATGAAGTCTGTGACATGTCTCTTGTCAAGTATTGATCATTTAAGACTTTACTGTTTGCTTACTGCAATGTAGCTAATAATCTCTTTTTATTTAGTTTTGTGGCTTTGAATTCTTACAATGAACCAGGTGATTTCTCTGGGATATTCTTGCCTCAGCTGGGTAAATGGGCTATGGAAATTAAGCCTACTAAAGCACCTTCCCTGGGCAAACAGACTTTGTTTTCCATCAGTTCACACTGCAAGTGGTTTGCATGCAGATAGATGCATTTGGAAGCAGCAGATGCCATCAATCTTTATGACTTTCCGATACACACCATTTCACCTCTACCTTTTGTAAGGGATGGCTTAGCAATCATGCTATATTCTCCTTGAATGACGTAGAACTTTCTCATTCAGCTCACCTCAGCATTTTGTGGTAATTGCTAGGACTACACAAAAGATAGGACTTTCATCACGTCTCTTCTTGGTGTCTTTCAGATGGCATTCCAATCTGCCAGACCTTCTTCTCTCTCAACACTTTAGTTATACTGTCACTCCTTTTGTTGCTTCTCAATTCAGGATATGATTACATCTTATTTTCTTAATGTACCCAGACTATTTTTATATAGACTCAAAATTCTAACAGAGACATTATTCCTAGAGTCACTGATAAATCTTTCATGGAACTGTGAAAAGCCAGTAATATGAGAAGAAAAGGCTCCTATTTTTAGAAAATTTGTGTATGTCGCACCAGAGAAACAGAGTGATCTTCAGCGGAGTGTTTCAATTCTGTCTTGTTCAGAAGAGTAGATAGTGCCACCACAAAGAATTACGTGATGGAGCTTCTGAAGCTGCCACCCAAGTAGTTTGCAATGCAATGGTTCATTTTCTGTAAATTTCAAATGTAATGAACTGAACAGTATTTCAGACATATTCAGCATTAATTCGGCACAGGTGTCTGCAAAACTCTTTCAACTAAATCTTGAAATCCACAGGTGGCTTTAAATATCTGTTTGAACCGGGGTGGGCAAAAAAATGTTACAGACTTTGACTTGAAATTCATCAATCGTAATGGCAACATGCAGCAGCATCAGCCAGAAAAACAATCTCATTTGTCAGATTAATAAAAAAAAAATTAGCACCACCTCCCTTTCTGTAACCTATGAGAACAGAGTGAAAATAACAAACAGTATAAAATCTGTGATTCTAAAAATTACTATATAACTTCCCTGTAACTCTCTGCCTATCCATATTACAGACACTCACCCTCCCTTTACTTTAAAATTCTTAAACTGTTATTTCTTTGTGCATGCCTAGAACTGTGCCAGTTTTATTACAGCTCAGCAGTTCAGAGATTACTTTGTAACTCAGTTCAATCAAAACACAAAGCAAGAAATTCCTCTTCCAAAATATGACTATGTTGGATACAGAAATATTTTCCACTGTTAACTTAGCAAAGTGACAGAAATGGACTGCTAACAAATACTTTGCTGTTGTTATTTTCATTAAACTAAACTGGAAGAAAGTGTTCTCTCTTTTTTTTTTTTTTTTTTTGGTAAGAATGAGACAGCTAAAAGTGCTGCCCAGCTGGTGGAAGAGGCAAATTCATTTCTTTTCCTCACCTAAAATTATTCAAAATCACATTCCATATGGGAATCAGTTAACCATCTGGCTATATCGGTTTTATCTGACTAGGGAGTGGTTAGGAAATCTTGCCGGGAAAGGAAAATTCTTGAACTGTTATGCATGTTCTAAATAGTTATTCTGAAATTTACTTATAAAGACACTAACAAAAAGTTTCACCATTCCTGAAATGGCTATTATATTTTATATCTTCCCTTTTTCGGGTGACATGCTAATCTCTTGCACACAAAAGTATATTATTTCTCTACTTGAGTAACTCTTGCATTCCTTTCTGCACAACTTCAGCAGAAGAGTGAGAAGATGCTGAAAACATAGTGAAGACTGTAATCTGCTGATGAGGAAGCTCTTCTGGGGGACAGCAGTTGAATCTGATTCTGTCCATATATGCCAATATTTGAACAGGTTGGCAACCCTGCGAAAAGAGAGTCACCCCCCTCAAATTTGGACATGATTTCAAAGAAAACACAAGAGTAAAGCAACAAATTGAGAAGCTCTCTGTCCTCAAGAAGTGTTTTGGAAGCTCTCAAAGTGCTTAGCAGCTGAACACTTAGTTCTTAAAGTCTGGCAGGAAATGAAAGTCTGCAATTTTGGGGTTGTATATATATCCTAGAAAAGTAGGCAGTACTAACAACTTTTCTCAAGTTCTGCCTGGGTGGTTGGTTGAGCATAGCTTCACTCATTTGCAAAGTTCTTCGACCCCCAGATGCCACAGTACATATTTGGAATGGTTGCTACACTGTGCTACCCAAGAAACTATGCCTAAAGACACATCTAAAGAAATGTCTGAAGTCAAAAACCATGCAAGAAGATGAGTTAACAATTAAACATCGTAGATAACCAGGCACAAGGGTTAGAGCTCATGCTGGGAAACTGATAAATTTACCAGCGCAGTTCTGGCAGCTCCACCTTCTAGTTAACTGTGAGAGTAATTTGAAAAGTCTTCTAGTAGTTGTGTCTTCTGTGGTATGGCTCCATTCAGCATTTTGTGTGATTTTCTTCAAGCCCCGTTGAGCTCACATTTCAGTTCTTTAAGGCCAGGAACTCTTACAGGCTTTTCTCTTCTACTTGGTTAATCTTCACCATGAATCTTGAGGAACTCAGCATATCAGAGATTACTGAACTTTCGTCACATACAGTTGAAATGTATTGTCTTCAGAAGCATTTGAGGACAACAAACCAACTCACACGCACACACACACACGCGCACACACACACACACACAGACATATATTGCAATTCTAGTTTGACCAGGAAATAAGGCAAAAATTAAATTTAAAAATATACCAAAATTAGGGTGCTTTTCTTAAGGAGTCATTCCATCTTTTTAGATCTTTGTATCAAACTGCATCCTGACTGGCTCTGTCTGACACCTGACGATTGCTTTCCTGATGCTTAACTTCTAGCTCCTGCTGCCTTTCACTTGAGTTGAAGTTTGATCTTCTGGCACCTGAAAATCCTGACTAGAAATCTTCTGGCACCTGAAAATCAACCTAGAATGTTGATAAAGAACATTCTTTTTGAGGTAGGAAAGAGTGAAAGTGAAGGGGCTTGGAATTCTTCTGACTAGAAATAAAGCCAGGAAATGAAAAGTTAATGGTTTCCCCAGCAAAGGAATTAAAATTTCTCCTGGTGATTTGAAAAATAGATTCTAACGTATTACTTATCCATTATTTCAACATCACAGACTAAAAGTCACAGACTAAAGGTAATCACACTATGTTTCTAATAGAAGAAAGACCTAAGTAATATAAAAATTAAACTGGGGAAGGACTGTAAATGAAAAAGTAGAACTTAAGGCTTTATTCTCATAATCAACACATTAGTGATAGTAATGGTGTAACAGAAAAAAAAAACCTAGTCATATGAGGTAGATTCTAGGTATTTTTTGCAGTGATTTGACATAATAACAAAAAATTCACAATGACAAATAATACCTGGAGGAAAGAAAGACCTCATTTACCTGCTGATTTTCCCTGGTGAAGCTTATTTTTTAACTGTAAAATTACATAAACACAGAATTATGCTTCTAACCTTGCCAAGGTGTTCTTCTACCTTATGGAGTGTTGTGATACATAAGCCTAAATCCAGTTGAGACTGAGAAATTATTCTTTGTTTGGCTCTGTTCCCCAAAGCAGCTGTTAGAGTTGGCACTCTCAAACATGCCTGACAGACACACTCTGAAAATGTATAGCAATCTCCAAATTTATGCAGATGTCCAGATGCTAGAATGCTGATTGAGACATAGGTGATGAAGGTTTAGTTTTGTGATCCTTCGTGAAAGTAGGAAGTTTAATTCCTAATTTCCCACTTCCATTCAAAAGACATTAACCTTGAGAATATACACTTCTGCTGCGAAAGATCACTGACTACCTCTGTTACTGAAACCATATTTCAATTCAGAAGATTCATTTGGTGAGAAAATGTGCACAAAACAATGTACTTCATTAATCTGGTAGATTATCATGATGGGGGTACCACTGGAAATGTGCTTTTGTGTAATACAATTGTATTTAACCTGGATGATAAAGTTCAGATCACCTTCATATACTTTATTCACAATAATTCTCCTCCTTTTTGCTTTAATAGTTTGTTTGCAAACAAGAGCACATCTTCATCAGGTAGCTGGATAATATGGTGCAATTTGTAACACAGATTTGTGTCCCTCCCAATAAAATTTCTTTGTCTGCATAAATTATATTAAAAAAAAAAAAAGGGTGGAAAATGGTACCAAGGCATATTTGAAGCTAAAACCATGAAACATGGTTTAAGACTCAGTCTGTGTTTAACATTTCCAATTGGCCACTGTAGAGAGTGTGTTGGATGCATCATATGCTGAGATGTCTTTTTCTATGTTTATATTAATAAATTAAACAGTTCCAGGGAATGTATATATGCTCTGGAACTTCAGCGTCTCTTTCATTTGATATTTTTATTTTTACAGTGAGCCTTGTCAATTTGTCTTGAGTCAATCAGCACTCTCCCAAATAATTTCTGAGCATGGTTCATGATTTATGGCATGCTATGGCATGCAGAATTTTTAATTATCATTTTGGGTCTGTTTTTCTGTTTTGGAAGATGAAAGAATTCAATGATAGGGACAGACACACACAACCTTGTCAGCCTCGATGTCAGCTCTTGGTTCTGGAAAAATTCAATATAGTAGTATAGATGTAGCTTAAAGCTACTGATACACTCTTCAGGGTACTCAGATTTTTATTTCCACTGCTTTGCCTGCCAGGTCCTAAGTGAATATTTGCTTGTGATCTTCTTTGGAACTGATCCTAAGAAACGACCAAATTGATCCAAGATGTTCATTTGTAGATAAAAGAAGAAAAGGTGACAAAGACTGTCATCTTCCAAATGAAGAAATGATCTGTCTTTCTGGTTTTTCAGCAAAAGATATGCTAAAGAAGAAAGAAAGGCTTTGCTTAGTGGATAGAAGTTGGAAAATTATTTAATACTGAAGTAAAAAATCAACAGCATAAAACTATCTGAAGGGAATAAAGGATGCAGAAACATTCAGAAGGTGAAGAACAGGTAAATGTTCAGAGCATATTTAAGAAAAGGATTAGCAATCAGACATTTAGCAATGTTATGGAGAATCTGACTATACATAAATGTGATTAAGATGGTGATAAAAAGTTTAGAGGACACCAAGTTAATGTTAGTTTTCCAGTACTGAGTGATGTGTTTCACTTTGATACTTTGAAAAAATGCACAAAAGACAGTGAAGAAGCTGTATGGGACGAGGCTGGAGCTGTCAAGACAACAGATAACAAATAAAGACCAGAGTATTGGCTGGGAGCACAAGAACAAGAGAGATATTTCACACTGAACAGTGAGTGACAAGACGTTGACAGAGCTAGCTGAATACTGGAAGTCTGGAATTGGAGCTCAAATAAACAAGAGCTAATATCAGTGTGCTTTCCTTGAGACAAGTCTTCCATGCATGGTGGTAGTGCCAGTCAGTTCAGTCAGTCCCTCTGTGTCTATATGTGTATGTCAATCTTCTAGTCAACAAATGCAGATTTTTAATTCTGAAAGTATTGGATTTTAAATCTCTTATCCACGTAAACAAAGACTTGTATATATAGATATCCTGTAGAGTACTCATATCACAGTAGAATTTTTGATGAAAATTTTTTTTGGTACACAAAAGAAGGAAGTCTAAATGAAATGCTGGCAACCCAGTCTATGAAAAGAAGATTACTCAGTTTAATTACTAATCTATTTTATGCAAATTTCATTTTCATAATATCATGTTTATTGCAAAACTTGAAAAACTTGAATTCTAATGTTTGCTGCTTTATCTTCCTTTTTTTTTATTTGTTTGGGTTTTTGTTGTTTTTTTGTTTGGTTGGTTGGCTTTTTGTTGGCTGTAGAGTGTTTTCTGTTATGGAATTAAATGGGAAAAACCAAAACCAAACCTGCACAGCACCAGTATATGATGGAACTATTTGCATAGTGTTATATGTTTCTCTTTAGAATGGTGGTCTTCACTTCCATGCTTCTCTTTCCTGAACCACTTCTTACAGGTGGAAGATTTTTAAAATTATTTTTGTGATTCCATTCTGCAGGTTTACCAAGAAACTCCATTCATGGCTCAGGGTCCAATTCTGTCATCATCTAAACAAACATGAAACAGTCAGTTCCCACTTTAAAAATGTGTGAGTGATGCATGAAGATCCAAACAAAGAGATCTCTGAGAGGGAAGGGACCAAAAAAACATGAGACAAATGTGGTTAAAGCTTAAAGATGTAGTCAGAATCTCTCACTACACAATTTTCATTTAGGCCACACATTAAGGTTCAGTGAAAGCTGTAAAGAATGACAGTGGGGTGGCTTTGTTGCTCACAGGGAAGCCCATATACAGCCAGAGGCCTATAGAATCAGTCATCTAAGCACTTGTTTGAAAAATAAGGGCATGGGCAGAAAGGTGCTAATTTTTGCTTGAGTGGAGGAGGAAAGTAATAGTTCAATACTTTCAGGGAGCTAATAAATTGGAAGGAAGAATTTAGACAAAGATGCTAGAAAGAAACGTGGTCTAATAGAGAGCTGCAAAGGAAACAATGACATGGTGTAAGTTCTTTCCAGTAGTATGGTCATTATAGATTTGAATTCCCTAAAACCCTTCAGTCAGACCTTATTCAGAATCAAATAGACAGGCTAATCTCCATTTTTCTTTTACGGGCTTAAAACCTTATACAGAAACACTGGAAAATATACTTTGTGGTTTACAGCTCTTATTTTTCCTCATTCACAAACATAAAATGTTTGACTTAAAGAATGTGTTATTTGAGGGATAAAAGGAAAATGTAAGAAAGAACATAGGCAGGATAGCGTACAGTTCCTAACTTCTACCTGTATGATGGGCCTCTCTTATAATAAGGCAATTCCTAAGTCATCTGTTTCTTTCTCTGCTTTCACAGCAACATGTACTTCACAGCTGGGATCACTCAGTCTTGCTGGGTAGTAAAGCCCTATGGCTGACCTTATAGTGATGTGACCTGCATTGCTCATAGTGGCAATCCCTCTCCGCTCCTTGTTATATTACCTGCTCATCATTTTTCTCCCCTCCTTGTTCTACTAGCAGCTTTACTAGCTATTCCCAGTGTTTATAAATTCTTACCAAGAAATCAAAAAGCACTACAAAGCAAAAGTCTTGTTAAATACAAGTTATTCTTAAGCACATTATATTTTTTTAAGTTAAACTTGCTGTCCTGTAGAAAATATTTTCCTGCCTTTTTTTCATTTTTTTGAAGGCTGTAGCTTTTGAACCCTGTTACAGAAACCTATTTTCTTAAGTTAAATGTCCACTCTATTTGCATAAATTTAAATGGCAATTATTCCTCTACACTGTTACATTGTTAATGTCTCTTTACATTATGGTATTAGCAGAAGCAGTTTCCAAACACAAAGAAATAATATATGCAAACAAATAAGCTGAAAGTTGGCTGCTGGAGCATTTAATTTGTCTTTTCTTTCCACCAGATGTCAATAGAGTGCTCTTCCTTTTTGGGCTTCCCTACCACTTGAAAATTTGGACTGAAGAGTAGCAGGGCTTTGGTTTTTGCTTTATCCCTGAATCACAAAGCTTACATCCCCATACATTCCTGCAATGATATACCAAAGAGAATGAGGAGCAAGAGGTCTGTTGCTAAGGTAGAGAATGCTTTTTGTTTACCAGATCAAGATTAGACTCTGTGGGTGCTGAATTGAAATAAAATTTCTTTTAAATAGAGCCCTGAGTAATCAATTGTAACCAGCAGTTAATGGCCAGTTTGGAACAGCTTGAGGGAAAGCCAAGGGCAGTTAAAGCTCCAGCAAATTAGTTATTAACTGTGCTAATTAATGATATTGCAGAGATTATTGCTATTATAAACTGTAATCAATCAGGTTTATCACTGTGTCCAAGAAAAAGTTTGCAAGTAACAATGTCTTCTGGATGCAGCTCAGCACTTCCAATTTTAATTAATATGATAATCTGAGTATTCCAAGATGCTAAATTCTACTTCCTTCCCAGGCAAATATGATCATGCATATTACCTATAATAATAAGTACCTCATGATAAAATGTGGTCAGATGAAATGATAAATACAGTGCTCAAGGCATCAGGAGGTTTGTCATGATTTATAGGAAGACCATATGATTAAAGAGGACTATCAGTGGCTGGATTCACTATTTTTCCTACTGATACAAAGCTGTACATTTGAGCAACTCATAGCTGTTTTGTTGATTAGTTGTGAAAATTTCAGTGCATGTGTAACTCCTACTTAGTGCTTTGCAGGGCACCTGCATCTCTGCTCTCAAGTGCAGCAATTCTCTCCCAGCCCCAGGTGAGGCACTGGTTAGTTTTTACCATGAGGGAGGTTTGTGAACTGTTGATGTAGCAACTGGGTCTGCTACATGGTTTCTGGAAGAAGAAAACTTAGTGTACCATGGGTTTGTGTTGCTTTTTTTAAATTTTGTTTTGTTTTGCTCCAAATGCGGACCTTATCCAAAGCCTATCCAGTAATAAGTGGCTTGCAGTGTAAATGGCTGTGTGCAAGAAATATGGACAATAGACTAGAGGTACCAATAAAATTAGTATAGGTTTACATTATGAAATATATCCATATTTTGAAGTAGATTTGACATGTCTTCTGCTTTAGATCCTATACATCTGTTGGCTTCTGATGCATACATGGTACTAGTGTGAGTCTCCAGTGTTGCAATGCAGAAGGAAGATGGATACAAAGGAAAATTGGGACAATATAACAACTCCTTCATAGAAACAGCACCATAGAAATAAGGTGACTGACTCATCTGAGCACCTTACAAGCACCAGTCAGATGGTGTTTAATGTTATTCTGAAGCCAAACAATAGTGATTGAGGGACTGCTCCTTGGCTTTAAAACCTAGGGGTACAAACTTACTCTCACACGGCTGCGACCCATCTATCTTTACAAACTTTTCTCAGACTCGCTATTGATCACATGTTCCTGGACCTCCACTGAACCTACAGGTTGAGCCTGTGGTCCAAAGAGGTAACTGTGATTTTACTTTTTTTTGCGGGTTATTAATCGCAGCTCATATCTTCTAAAATAATGGCGAATGATGTTCTTCAGTGTGACTTTTAGGGTAGCTGTTACCTGTACAAGAATGTTGCAGAAAGAACATGAGAATACAAAACCCTTTGGATGTTGCTGGAATACTGTTTGGGACAGAGGACATTATCCCTGTCCACTCACATTCATAGTGGCATTTGAGAGCAGTTCATAGAGCAATGAGTGCCTTGAGTTCTGCCCAAGGATAGCTCTTGAGACACCCAAGTGAAGTGTGCACAGATGAGAGATCTAACAATTATGTAAATTAAGTAATATAGAGGTACAATCTTTGATATTGCTCCCTGGCTCTCTCTTTATTGAGCAATACAGATGTAGGTACATTCAGTCTGGCCTTGAACATGTTCCCAGTTCTGCTGATTACTTATCTTACTTCTAGTTTAAATTAAAATTACAGCTATGGATTAAAACTGAAATGTTAACAAAGAATGGAAAACAATGGCATAATTATTGTAGAGATGCTCTTGATGCTTTTTCTAATTGGATTTTAGATCAAATCCATATTAAACAAAACAATCAGCACCGGCACTTAAAATGTCCTACCAGTTAAAGTATTTACGAATTAAAAGTAGATGGGATAATTCAAATCAGTATTAATCTTGGTAAATACATGCTTACAAAATGTCATGCAAACCCTAAGTGAGCAATGATAACTAAGCCCCAAATATGTGTGTGTGTGTGCAGACGCGGGTTTACGTAATTTGTTGGCAGACAGTTTTTTTATTTCCTTAGCAGGAAAAATATGGATTGTGGCCATGGCTCATAAACTGTGAAGAGTTAGCATTACTGGATGAAATGAACACTAAAAATATGTTAAATGGCTTAGAACAGAACAAAGGGAATGGAAGTAACAAGATTTGTGTTAGTCACCAACCTCACCATTTGTGGGTTTTTTTTAATAGCTATTCATTGTTGCTTTTCCACCATGCTACATTGTCTCAATGTGTTTAATTATACTGGTATCTGGTAGATATCTCTCCAATTTCTTCTGTCACAGGAACTTTCTGAAACTGATCTTTCATCACTTGCAGTCTCTAAATCACCTTAATGTCTCCTTTTGTTCCTAGTTTGTTCGTAAGTCTGATACATTTCTCATAGATTTCTTAACTCTGATAATGTTAGGCATTTTTTCTTGATTAGTTTTATTGTTGTTTTTGTTATTTTTCCATTCAGACATTTCAAAAGCTTGAAGAACAATCAGGAGATTGAAAAAAGCAAGACCTGCTAAAGAAGTTTGGACAATAAAGGATAAACTAAAACGATTATTTACAATGTAAGCTAGAGTTTGGGCTTGATTATTTCTTCTTCTGGCAGAATAAAGATTTTAATATGAAGGAAATTGACCATAACCTAATCTCATCATCAGTTCAATTTCCCCAATAAATTGAAAAGTAATAGAAATAGAACCAGCTGTTGAAGTAAGCCAACAAGCTAGCTCACTGAACATTTTTTTTATAATTAGAAAAAAATTATTTTAGTTTATAATGCTCTTACATAAACTTGTAGGACATATTTTGTAAATATCTTAGTAAGAATTTGGCTCTTAATGGACAAATTGAGCTTAATATTAATATGACAGATAAATTTTCCTTGCACTCAAACTGGAATAAATCCATGCTAAGACATTCTACCAATGTCATGCTAGTAACTCTTTAGGTAGAATGAAGGCAGTGTTTTCCCCACTAATCTAATATCCCTTACTAATATAAGGTAGAATATTTAATGAGATTAAAAAAATATATTTTTATGTATATGTAAAGCAAAAAATTATTGCAAGAAAACTGCCTTGGCAGATAAATTGTATTTATCTATACTTAAATTTCAGTAATTAATACTTTTTATGTATCTACAATAGTATGCTCAGAATCCCTTTGATTCTGGGTTCAAAAGGTTTAAACAGTAGTGCCTTTAGTCATGAGACTGTTTGCTTATTTGGTGTTGCTTTTTTTTCTAAATAAAGCTATTTTCTTAAAGTACTTACAGAATCACAGAATCTGCTGAGTTAGAAGGAACCCCCAAGAATCATCAAGTCCAACTCCTGGCCCTGCACAGGGCATCCCCAAGAATCACACCATGTGCTTGAGAATATTGTTCAAATGCTTCTTGAGCTCTGTCAGGCTTGGTGCTGTGATCCCTTCCCTGGGGAGCCTGTTCCAGTGCCCAACCACCCTCGGGGTGAAGAACCTTTTCCTGATGTCCAACCTAAACCTTCCCTGACACAACCTCAGGCCATTCCCTTGGGTCCTGTTGCTGGTCACCACAGAGAAGAGATCAGTGCCTGCCCCTCCTCTTCCCCTCAGGAGGAAGCTGTAACTGCAATGAGGTCTCCTCTCAGTCTCCTCTTTTCCAGGCTGAACAGACCAAGTGACCACAGCCTCTCTTCATACAGCTTCCCCTCAAGGCCCTTTGCCAACCTAACTTTCGTCTAATAATTTTGTTTGAAAAAGTTACCTACACAATTAAGTTAAAATATGTGGATTGTGTTCTGAAAATATCCAGAGATTTTTTTCCTGTGTATTTCAGTAGTACGTGAAGGTTTTAATCATCCTAAATATTTGCTTTAGAGTGAACAGGTTATTTTTACTCTGAATGACTCATCTTTGTCCTCTGCAGGATTTGATATTTGTTAATTATAAGGCACACAGTTTCAGTTTTCCAGCAAATTCCTTTGTTACCCAGTGGTTGGACATCTTCCAAATTGGTTTATGTGATACTAATTCAAGCACTCAATATGTTGAAATAATCTCAGCCTTGGAATTTTTCAAGAAATTACCTGTGGTGTTCTTTGAATCACAGAAACAGCCCTAAACTTTTTAAGACTGCAGGTTTACTTTACTACACGAAGTATTTATATATCTTTTTTCAAATTATTATTTTATATCTGCACTTTATTTATACTTTGAAATGCTTTTTCAGTATTTTTTTCCCAGCCATAACTAGATAAATAACCAAAACAGAGCCTTGCAATTTATGATGTTATCATGATTGGGTTAAATGCCAAGAAATTAGAGCCTTATATAAATATGATACTTCTTGCCAATAGAAGAAGGTGCAGGACAGAAGAGAAGCTGTTGAAGGTGAAAAGTGAAGGAGGGGAAAGAAGGAATAGGATTGAAATCGATAGAGTGAGAGCATGTTGGACTAGCGCCAAGTCAGCTGAAGTCAAAAGAAAGACACTCATTGATTTCCTGGGCAATTGGATCTGACCCATTGTCTGATGCTACTGTATTTTTTATATTTAGTAAGTGGGAGTTATAGCCAAATTTTCAAACTGTTAAATTTGATACAAAAAATTTCACCTTCCCATTTTCTGAAACTCCTTGGTTTGTCCCAGTGTATGATTCAGACCCCCTGAGTAGCTGCCCTCCTATCATATAGCAAATCTTGGGTTTATATGAAGCCTCACTGAAGGAAGTTGGGGAGGAAAGAAATTTTGCATATCCAAGTAGCCCTCTCCAGCGTGGACCATTCTTGGAGCTATTGATCACTGTTGCCTTGCAGGTATTTGCTTGCTGCTCCAGCTGGTACTGAGGAAAGGGCTACAATTTTTGCCTCCAGTTTTCCCAAGTCAGAATTGCTAGGAATTAGGGTGCTGGAGGCCACTAAGAACATAGAAATGTTGGGTTGGAGTACCTAAAATCTGTAGTATGTCGTGTGAAAAATAGGGTGTCTGGTTCAGTTAAGATGCAGTATATTACTAATTCAAAATTTCTAATTCTATACATTTTTTTTTCTGCCAGCATTTGCCATCGTTTACAATTTTTACTTTCGGTTCTCAATTTGCACACCTTGCCCTGCCTGAAATTCCTCAGTTTAAGCTTCACTCTCCCATGCTCTCCCCACATCTGCAGTACAGCATCATTCTTTTGAACCAACAGAATGCTGCTTTTGATGCATTTCAGATTGGAGAGAAAGCAGCCATTATATTCCTCTGTTCACATATAAGGGTTTTTCCTGTTTTTTTATCTCAAATTTATATTATTTAACTCAAATTTTAAATGATTTCTTTTCCTTTCAGTATTTAAAAAAATTATGAACATTTATTGATTTAGTGAAATGTTAATAAGGCTATTATGACTTAGTCACTACTAAGTGACTAAGTGGCATTGATTTCAGAAGGACTTCTTATCTGAATAAGTGCCATCAAATTTTGAGCCTCTTTCAGGATGGTTATCTTCAAAACAGAAGGGCAAGACATACTATAACTTTATTTATGCAGAAAATATAAGGGCTCTGAGAAGATTTCAATGGGACCTCAGATGCTGCGAACAACAATGTAGAGTATTAACTATGCAATGGAAAGATGTTTCCATGCTGCAGGCTGAATGAGTCCTAGATGAAGTCTGTTGTGGATACACTAATTATTAAAATTATTTACCAAACTTCCTCTGTACTGGAACTTACTCTGTGGAATGTGACAGGAGACACAAATCCACAGCTGTCATAGTTGTATAAAACTCTAGTCTTTGGTACATTTCAAAATAAGAAAGACAACAATTCTGCACATGTATAGGTTCAGATGATTAATTGAATATGAAAGGAAAGATGTGAACTCAGTGAGCTATAAAGATGTGTGTCTGTCTATAAATTTATTATGTGTATCCTTAAGCATACAGTAGTTTGATCAAATGAATAATCTACTTGTAAATCAGATAACTGGATCATCTGTGTTCTCAACAGAAATTTTAAATCTCATCCAAAGAAATATACTGTTTCACCCAGTCTAGGTCCTATTTCATTCAAGCAATTTTACTCAGAGAATACAGGCTCAGATGTGCATACACAGAAGTGATTTCATATGCGGTTCCTATTTGTATCTATTTTTCACAGCAAGAAAACTGCTTGTTTTGTTTGACTAGTAATTTGGTTGTACTCACACAGCCATTTCTGTAAACAGGAGCTGAAATTTAGTCCCAGTAGGGAAGTTTCTGAGTATCTCTTGTCAGCTGCTGAATATTTTGAACTCTGACTGATGTTGTGGAATCTCAGCAGCATACGAGAGCAACTCATTGCCTCATAAAAAAGGGCTTTAACCAGAAAAAAATATATCAAAATGTTAGCTTGATAGTTAAAACTGTCTCTAGGGCAGTGAAAGATAGAGACTTAAATTGTCTCAGGAAAGAGTGACTTTGCTGTGAACGCACTCTGACATTTTGCCCCCTCTATAGGAGAAGGCTGTTCTTAGCTGCTACCACCATACTCTGTAGAATTTGGTTGTGCTTGGGTGCATGAGGAGAATGGCTATTCATCAGGCGGACATACATAAATATTTTAGTTTCCAAGGACATCTAGTTACCCTGATTACACAGCTTGAGATAAAGCCAAAACACAGAATTGTAGGCTTGCAGGAAATTTTTCAGGTAAAAAACTTGAAACATGCTATATGAATTAAAGCAGATCAAGGGATAGATCTCTGCTATTCATCTGCAGGGAAATTTTTAATGGTAATGTTAGATTGTTTTTCAAGCTTTACTAGATGTGATTTTTATTAAAAAATCTGTGTGCCTGCAGAAACATATTTATGGATATTCAAGGGTCTGGAGTGAAACAGCAGGTTCTTGTGAAGAAGTACCTCCAGCAGGGTGCAGATGAGAAGGGATTTTCAACATTTCAGTGGATATAGAGACTTCCAGTTTACATTACATCTCAATTTCTCAGCTTAGAGTCCTCACAGGATTTTAAGAGGTTGTGTTTTTCATAGTCAATTCACTAATAACCTAGCTAACTAAGCACATCTCTTTTACCAGAGCTATGTTTCATTGCTTAGTTGTATGCATGAATATCTGTAAGTGTAATATCGTTTGCCATGGACATACTCACTTAGGCAAGCTGAGACTACAACCCATTCATTCTAGCAGTTATAAGAAATTCACAAAGGTTATGTAGTTAAATTTCTTTGACTAAAATCTTTTAGGTGTCAAATTGTCAGAATTGTAACTTTCAATAAAAAAAGATAGTTTTTCTCTTCCTTCTCTGGAAGCAATATTATGACATAAAACCTGGTTTTATCATCTTCCTATCTTGCAGTTGTCTGCCTTTAACAGTATGTTTATACAATTAATATATAAATTATTTGACTTAGAATTATTGTTCATATTTGTTCATATTTGTTCATATGATATTGTTCATATCATGCTCATACCCATGTAATTTATCAATAGTTTCCATTTTACAAACAGTCAGAAGAGCCTTCAACTGATTGCAGGAAATTCTTCCTCAAATGTGGGATTCATGCTACAATGTCCATGTATGCCATGCCTTCTAGAATATCTTGTTGTGTAGGATGTCCTGGTATTATTCTTTATGAGAGATGCAACCAAGCTCAGCTGCATGTTTTCCTTCAGGAGGCCACTATTTGAAGCCAATACTGTTGGAAGTTGTTGATTCACTTTGGCAAAGATCAATGCTTCCTCAGTGGATTGAAAAGATTAAATTAATCTTATCTAACTTTAGCCTATATTGTATCAAATACACATATTCTTATTTCTAATATTGTTTTTCAGAAATTAATTGCAATATTCTTGGATTACATGACGGCTTGTTGTGACACAAGGAAATAATTATAAAATGTAACCTTTTAATGCAACATTTTGTATATATTACAGTGTAGTGAAAATTATTATAAAAAGATAAGATATAATTTCATTTTAGTGGATCTGAATTAATGTACAATACTTGAAGTTAAAATTTGTATCCACATTATTAATTATACATTATGTCTCACCTTCCACTTCCTCACATGCAAAGAAATCATCATACATGAAATAAATGTTTATTAATCTTAAAGGCTGAGAGTACCTTCAGTGTAATGAAGTTGGAGTATAAGAAAGCTTAGAAAAAATGAAATAAACAGAGATGCAGAAGTATTTTAGAACTGATCATGAGTGGTGTATGCATTTTGTCACTCCATTAACTTAGCTAATGATGAATGTTGTCATGTACTCGAAAAGGGAAGACTTTTAAAATCACATTTAAATAAAGGAAACAGGATTTTACTGATTCTCGAAGAAATGGAAAAAAAACCAAAACATGGATGGAAATGCTGCTGTTATCCAAAGAATTCTTATACAGAAATCAGAAACTATGTAACCCTTCTGTATGTACTCTAGAAATTCGGTTTCTGTATGACCCTGTGTACTCTGCAAAATCCTATTTTCAATATGTCCACTGTAATCAGAAGGCACCAGCAATCATTCTTGTCATTCAGATAGATGAAAGTAAGAAACAATATTTGTATGTAACCACAGCTTTCCCAAACTCCTTGCTTCTAAGCTACTTTAAATAAACCTTGTTTTTTTTTTTTCCACATTTGCTCTTGATCTTGTCTTATTAGACAGAAAAATAACAAAGCAGAATAATCCCACTGTAAAATATCAAATTGTTCTTTAGCTAAAAAATAATAAAAACGCAGTACTACTTGATGGCATCAAGTGATTTAACTATAATTTCTCATCCCATTATGTTTCTCTTTTAATTAAATTGGTTCCCTTCATGACTTTAAAATTAATAAATGAGTATTTCACCAGCTTTTTGTATTTACAGCCTTTGCAATCAAACCTTGTTTAAAAAGAAAAACTCTCACTTTTGGAAAAGAACTACAGCTTAATAGTGGAATATGCTTGCTGTTGTATCACATACTGTGCAGCAGTTTCAGTAGGGAAAGAATAGAATTGGGAATGCAGGTAGCAAATTAGATTGATGTGTTGTCCTCGACATACTGGCATTTTCATTTCTGAGGCCTACCAAGTCCAAAACAAAACCATTTTTTATACTTGTTCAAAATCTCTAGAGAAATGACTTCAGGTGGTCTCAGCCCAGTTTT
Organism: Grantiella picta; assembly: GCA_013397955.1. NCBI lineage: Eukaryota > Metazoa > Chordata > Aves > Passeriformes > Meliphagidae > Grantiella > Grantiella picta. Next base: position 321,497 of record VZRM01003858.1, on the reverse strand, counting down.
TCATGTACAAGAGGACACATCAAAAAGCTGTCTTGGTTGATAGCAATTCATCACTTTTGTCTGTGGAAAGCCATGGGATTACAAGCATGGAGAAAAAAAAGTACTGCCAACCACATTTTTTTCCCGCCAACTCTATGTCTCTGGCCCATTTTGTATGAATATATGAGCAGACATGTCAACGGAGGCAATGTAGATCATGTCTTTATGATTATCAAGGATTGTTTTTTAATTCACCTTCCTTACCCCTGGTCTCTGACTGAATCTCAGTATAATTAAACAAAGTCTCAAAGCATGGAAAGCAAAACAACGGGAGCTGTAACTTAAAGAACAGGTAGTGAAAAATGTAAGTCACTAAACACTGATGATGAGATGTTAAAAATGTAATCAAGCAGCATGCCATTGTGTATGGTTTAATTCCTTTTAATCTCCTAATGACCTTGGGAAAATTAGAACACTTGAAAATGTTGCATCTTCAATAAGTTTCTACCTCATATTTAATGGACGAGACAAAAGAGAGATTACTGATATGACTATATTCAAGTTAAAAGAATTATCTGAGGAATACCTATTTTAAGAACACTGTTCAGTTTTCAATGGTCACATCCAAAAGTGCAAAATTGTTTTGAATGGCTGTTTTTATAATTTCTACTCTTTCAGTCCTCCAGAACTCATTCCATGACACTCCAATGAGGAGTTATCATGATGACAAGAATATGCAGTTCCTATGTTATTCACATTTCCCTAAAGCTCTGGTAGACAAGGACAAAGCACAAATTAACCTATTACAAATGCTCTATATGGCCACAACAGATTATTGAAAAAAAATGTAGTTAGGGGTTCAATGTTTGTAACCAGTATCTTCCTAATACTACTAAAGTTGTGGGAGTATGAATTTCTGTCATTTTCGTATACTTCCTTTGGGACATAAAAGTGACTAGCAGAGACAAAAGTGAGACAATACAACAATTCATTGTATATCTGTTGAAGAAAATGAGCTCAAGTGGTAATAATACAACAAATGTTTAGAACAAATATAGGAATTGTGTAGCAAGGCCTTGAAAATATTTATTCTAACAGAGTATATTAAGTTTAGAAACAATGCAATCCTCTTCTGAAATATTTGACTATATGCAAAATGAAGTAATTAATACCCTTTTCACTAAACATTTTTTCCAATAATCATGATACAGGCAGACACCCTAAATCATATATTTAAATCCCAAAATTTGGGGTTGCAAAAAAGCTCATAACCAAATATGTAATTTTCATGTTAGATAGGAAAGAAATTCATAGGTTTAGTCTGCAACAGGCACTGACAGAAAAAGATGCTGTTCAAACATCTCTGAGAGGGTATGTACCATGTGACTCTCATTGTTTTTATTATTACAACTAATATGTAATTTGGATGTACATCAAAACAAGAATACGAATGCCTCATTTTCTCTGGTGACTGCATATTCTGTGGCAACAAAAAAAAGTCAGAGGATCCATTTATTGGTATAATATGGTAAATTTATATTCTTCTTAGGTTCCCATACACAACATTAATAGAAATATATGTTAGTGTATTATGTGCAAATTATTCTAGTAGAGGCATTTTCAATAGTGGTGTTATGCTCTTCTCACTGACACTGTTTAGATGTGATCATGAACTTGAGAGACCCAGCAATTAAGTTTGCAGTTGAATTTTACTGACAGTATTCTCAAGTCAGTCACAATTTCTAAACAATTTGACTGCATGTGATTTTCAAGAGCTATATGAAGTGCTTGTATTTTGGATTAAAACTTAAATATTACAGGTACACACAAACCACAAAATCGTGATACTACTGATGTTGCTTTGGAAAACCCATAATAATCAGGTTTAAAAAAAATCTATAACGTAGGGATATAGGGTGACTAAATTTTAGTTATTTTTGTTAATTATTATTAAAATTAATATAGTTGATAATATTAGTAATACCCAATATGATCTGTACTGAAAGTAGCCTCCCACCTTGTCTCTCCCCTCTGACAGTACTTTTATTAATGTCTTCCACACTCTGATTTTCTTTGCAGTCCACAGACAACATATTATGGCACTGTAACTGAATCAGTGGAGAACTGCCGTACTTTGAGTAGGAAATTAAGGCCAGGAGAAAGAAGGAGAAAGAATGGGATATAAATTAAGTTGGTTTTAGTGAAACCTGTATGGTTGTATTACCCTCCCAAAACTCTCCAGGAAAACAGGTAGGAGCTCTGTTACTTAGATTCCTAATAGAAGGCACCTAGATGCTACCTGTGTTCCTTTGTTCTAGTTTCTAAATACCATTCAAATAACATTTGTTATTTCTTAAAAAACAAAACAAAACAAACCAAACCCAAGAAAACACAAATAACTTCTTTGCATGACTATAAAATCTTGTCACAAAAAATGTTTTCTGCATGAAGTTAATACACCTGCTTATTTTATATAGCAGGTGACCAGACCTGCTATATAAAATGAATTATTCTCAGATAGAAATTATGTTTCCATAAATTGATGTAATAAATTTACTATCTGTGATAGCAAATAATGAGCAATATTATTTAAATTATTCAATGTAGCGTGTTTTGTTTGATGTCTGCATTTCAGTGCAAGGATAAGCAAGGATTTTCAAGCAGAAAAAAAACCAAGCAAGCCTAAAAGCTTTTTTTTCTCTATGTCTATCAAACTAGGTTTGATCTTATGAGGATAAAATGGTCTTCTACAACAGTAAACATCATATGCTGTTGTTGTATGAATAAGCCTACTAGTGGGTCTTTTAAACTGAAAATATACGTATAAGAATAAGATACGAAGACTAAGAAGCTAGTGACAGTGGGAGGGGAGATACATTTTTAAGTAAAAAAGACCATTCTATAATCTGACTTCTAATTAAAATATTTGGACCCCTTCAGCTTGTGTACAAAAGAATTCCTCACAAATAGGACATCTATGCTGCAGCTGTTACACACTTTTGAAATATCTTTAGCTTAATTTTCCCGTAGAAAAAAATAACATGGAATGCTTGATTTCTGATCAAGACCTTGCTCAACAGGTTCAACATATTGTAGTTTCTTACAGGACTTTTCAGGATTCATTTAGACTCATACAATATTCTCCAAGGATAGAAGTAAGAAAGGAAGAGTCTTTTTGGTTCAACAGAAGTAGTAAAATTATGCTTCATGTCTATCAAAGAGAATTGGTATGAATTGCCCAGTGGAAAAATTTGGCCCATAGAGGAGAAAAGGCTTATGAGTCATTTGAGTAATAACTCTCCTGAGACCTGTAGCCATACAGAAGATGCAATGTCCAAGTGACCTGAATCAATATATTTCATTGTGTTTTCATTTTGTTCTTATAAGAGATGAAATACATGTTGATGGAAAACCAGACTTCATGTCATATAAAATATAGTCTTGATTAAAAAAAAAAAGGGAATGATTGAATGATAATTCTGCATCATGCCAACGTCTTTAAAGCCCTACAATATCACAAAAATATTTGACCTCAAGAGTAGTTTATCTCAACAAGCAAGAAATAAGGCAAAATACCAAGATCCCTATGTGAAAGAACCAAATGCTCCGAACAAATCCAAACACAAAAAAGGGTGTATACCTTCAAGTTATGCCCTTCAGCCAATTTTCTGGAAGGAAACACAGTTCACCTGAAATCCTCTCCCCACAGCTGGGCAACTTGTCCAGAAGAATGCCATGCAGGACAGCATCAAAATTTTTACTAAAATCCAGATAAAAATACCTCTATGAGCCTGGTCCAATCCTGTTCATGATCTTCATTAATGATCTTGATGATGGGACAGAATGTACTTTCAGGAAGTTTGCTAATGGCACCAGACTTGGAGAAGTGGCTGATATGATGAAAGGTTATGTTGACATCCAGAGGGACCTCAATAGGTTAGACAAGTGGACTGACAGGAATCTCATGGAACTCAAGAAGAAATGCAAAGTCCTGCACCTGGGGCTGGGGGGAGGGAACAACCACAGGTGCCATATTTTGTTGGGCAAAGGTCTAGAAAGGAGATTTGCAGAAAAGATCTTTTGGGAGGTAGATAATAAGTTGAACAGGAGCCAGCACTGTGCCCTTGGCTCAAAGAAGGCTCATAATATCCAAGGCTGCATTAGCAAAGTATTTCCAGCAGGCCGAGGGAAGTGCTTCTCCCACTCTACTCAGAGCTTTTGGGGACACACCTGAAGTACTGCACATGACAAGAGTGTCATGAACACACTGGAGAGAGTTCAACAAAGAGCCACAAAGATGATACAGGTGCTGAAGCATCTGTTTTATGAGGAAACACAGAAAGAACTGGAGCTATTTAGCCTAGAAGAGAGAAGGCTCAGGGGCATTTGGTATATAAATACCTGAAGGGAGGGCACAGATAGGGCAGAGCCAGACTCTTAGCAGTGCCCAGTGACAGGACCAGACACAGTGAACACAAACTGAATCACAGGACGTTCCTTCTAACAACAGGAAAAAATTTTCACTGTGAGGATGACTGAGCACTGGAACAGCTGCCCAGAGAAATTATGGCATCACCAACATTGGAGATATTCTAAAGCTGTTTAGATATTGTCCTGGGAAACTGGCTTCAGGTGGGATTGCTTGAGCAGGGCAGCTGAACCAGATGACTTCCAGAGGTCTCTTCCCACCTCAGACCTTTCTGTGATTAAATGAAAATACTTTGTGATTTAATTTTTTGTGTTTGTACCTCAGAGAAATGAATGACTGTGATTTTTAACTTTGCACACTCTAAATTCCCTATAGCAAAAGTTCTTTCTATATTTAACCTTGGTTATAAAATGCCCTAAAGCACTTGGTTTACCAACATAAATCTCTCTTAGAACTATTTCAGAGAAGTCTTGAATCTTGCATTCTGTACTGTAAAAAACTTTAGTAAACAACAATACCTCTTCAAAGCTAAACCACTGCTTTTATATGAATGAGATTAAAGAACACATGGTCTGGTCACATCTGCTTCGTTCTGAGCAAGTATGTTATTGCAATCTCTGGAAGCTGAGAACAGCAGAAGACTCACACTGAGAGGCCTGGTAAATTACAGCTGTGCTAACGTCCTTGTTGACAGATATTGCATGGCCCCTGGAAAATAAATAAATGATCAACATGATTTAACTGTACAGCTGGAACTATTGTCAAAATATGTCTAAACATGGCTCACTGTGAAAAGACCGGTGTTGCTGAAAATACCTCTCAGAAGTTAGCCTGACCTGCTGTTTGAAAACTGTGCCTTTTGAAGAACAGAGCATACAGAAGAGCAGGAGGCCTCTCTATAGTGGTGACATTTTTTGTCTTCCTATAAAGGTGTTGACGTGTTCAGTATAAGGTATGAATGAAGATGACTTCTGAGCTACTGGTGCATATTTTACAGTCCCATTAGCCTAGGAACCTCTGCAGAGATCAAGTCACTAGGGGCCACAGTGAAAAATAAAAAGGTATGACTTTTCAGCAGCACAACCTCACCATAATTTTTCATCTCAAAAATATTTTCTAGGAAGTGATGCTGATCTAGGAGTCAAACAAACTAAATGACCTAAAAAGATATGTTTTTCCAGATCTGATCAATAGATCAGCTAAACCAGAAATTTTCTTTCAACTTAAAAAAGGAGATCACTTTCAAATATTGCAGTGCTGTCAAAATACCTGATTGGCAGTTATATTTTTGGGAAAACCAGGGTTAAACTAACTGACTGTACTTGTTAATTTGAATATCTTTCTTTTCATTTGGGTGCTATTTTCACAACAGCATGAAAGAAAACAGAAAAAAAATACAGTGGAAACAAAAACCTGCTTTTAACTCATAAGACTGTCCATAGTTTCAGTGGATGGTATTTCAAGTAAACATAAATATTGGTGTATATCTTATAATGTTTGACACCTTTCTAATTTTTGATGTGTATTTCATCACTATCTGAAAGAAGACTTTGATCTTCCTTAAACACATTTCTTTTCATTTATTATCAAATGCATTTATAAACAGATACTTCTTGAATGTTAGAAACAAATACTATGACAGGTCTTGTCTATATAGAGAGTTTTTACTGCAAAGCATTTAGTTTTGACTGCCTTTCCTATTAAATAAGATATAGCTCAAAAGTATGTACTTTAGCATTTCTTAGGCTGCACATTTCCAAAAGTTTGTTGTTAGTTTACTCCTATGTCACCCTGTGGTTTTCCTTGCTGTTCAGTGACTTGGCAGTCGCATAATTTTTGCACAATGATAAAAAATTCACACTCTACACAATTTTTGCATCACTACTGTGAATTCAACAACAACAGAAGAAATGTTTTTAATATTTTGATTCACACTGAGACATTATAAAAAACATTGCAAGGACCAAGGCAGTTGCAAAGAAATGGTCAGTCAGCTAGAGGCACTTAGCATACAGCATTTGGTGATCTGCTGCTCCTGAGATTTTCACTTCACAAATCTTTACTCCTCCAGATAAGTAATTAATTGCTGAAAGAATTCATGATCTGTGTTGTTTTTCTTTTTTTCCCTGTGGTAGCACATAATAAATAGCTTATTTTTATTTACATAGTTCCCATGCTGGTCCAATTAATACATCAGATTTCTATCTGAGATGTTATTTCTGATTACTTCTTCTGCACTAATTGGACTTCTGGAGCCTCTATTGGTCAATCACTTTTTCCTTGTGTCATCTTCCAAAAAGTCTTAAGTATGTGATTCCCCAGTTGGTCAGGATAATCTAAATGCTTTCTCTAAACTGCCATTGTAGCGAAAAAGAAATCTAAAAGTTGAGACAAGATAACTTTGATTTACTTTATGATATATTGTTGCACAATATTTTTAATTTTTATTATTTTTCTTCTCCTTCCTTTCTGAAGATACAAAAAAAGCAAAAGAAATAGACTATCTAGTTTGTGGTACAAGATTCATCTTAGATATGGTCAACGATGTGACTCAGTTTATGTGTGCTGCAGTGAACATAGCCATTATTATAGATGGTATTATAGAGCCAGAGGTTTGGTGGTTGTTTGGTTTGGTTTTTTTGATTGACACTAGAAAAATTCCTAGGCTCACATTTTCTGAGGAACTTGAGTTCTTTGGTGATTAAAAAGCTATTTACTATACATATCTCACTTTGCAGTTTAACAAATTTACAGAATTAAGCTTTTACATGACTTCATCCTTAGAAACTTGTACCAGAAAGTCGATCCCTATTAGCATTTGCTTCTGTAAAGAATAAGCCATTATGAATTCGCTCATTGCTAATGCAATATACTTGGCTTCTGGGATATGACTGTTCTGGCTTCTATGACTATGAATGGTGTGTTTTATGCTCACAGCAAGCCAAATTTTGAAGTCCTTACTCTAGCACAGAGTGTATTGCAGCCATTGGGAGATTTTACAGAATACCAACTTCTTGATTTATACAACAGTATTGCTTGCTTCTAAAGATTTAAATTTCAACTTGGATGCAGGTATATAGGAACTATTTATCTAGTATATGGATATTGCTTATCTGACATTAGAATTTGATCCTGAAAGTCTGCTTCTGAAACCCAGACAATTCTCTGCTACAAAGTTTACAGACTCTTACATTCCAATCTGATTAGATGGGTCTTAGTGAAGCTCCCTGAATTCATCTAAGTAAGCAGATGGTTATCTATATATTATTGCCATGTTAACTCAGGCTTTTCAAATCAGCAAATTTGAATTGTCTCCAGAGAGTCACTACAGTCTAGTTCTTTTTCTGTGTTCTGATAAAACACAGAGATGGCTGTCTTCTGGTATATACCTAAAAAGGAAAACTAGTCTGCTTTTTAAATCTAATCTTATTTGGGTCAGATTCATCAACAAATCTATTACAGTTTGTTTAAGAAATGTGTGTTTATGCAGATAAATTAATGTACTTGAAAACAAAAACTGACAATATTTTTAGGAGGTTTTTAGACATAAAGTCTTTTAAGGAGACAATAATATTAGGAAATGTTAGTTTTGTGGTGAAAATATTGGAAGTTAAGGGTAAGGATAAATGACCACCTTTTATATTAGAAATTTTACCTGAGTATTTTCTTCTGGAAGCTTTTGCTGTATTTATAAATTAGCTAGGAAAAAAAGCCAAAAAATCCAAGAAAACTCCCAACAACCCTCAACCCTGGAAACAGTGTGATAATAATGTGGGTCAGTCCCCATCACCTCCTTTTTTCCCCCTCTCTATATCTCTCTTTTTTCCTTTGTTGACCCAAGATGTGGACCCTCTATGCAGCAGGATTAACACAGGATCTAAGGACTAGTGATCCTCTTTCTTCTCTTTTTCCATTTTCTGCCACAATTTCTCTCATTTTTGTCTTGGCAAAGTTCAACTGTCATATTCTACCCCTTACTCTGTATGGAGGTTTGTTGTGAGGGCCAGGGGCTTGTTGAAGTGTGTTGTAAAAGTTAAGGGCTTTTTAGCCTGAGACTAAATAGTGGCCTGGTTGCTGGAGTTATGGCAACTATACAGTAAGAGCATAAGAATTCCTTGACTCATGGACTGGTGTCTCTGTTCAGCCTGATGAGAATTTATAATGAACCCTCTACTGAATGGATTGTGTCAAAGGTCCCTTCAAAACCAAACTATTCTATGATTTTATGATTTAGAAAGGAAATTCAGTATCGATAAAGGAAAACTACTGCATGAAAAGATAACTGTCACTTTATGGAATCAAGACAACTGCAGAGGACAGAAGGACAATAGATTATATTTTTCCCCCATTTACTGTGTGTTACCCTACCAAGTATAGCAAAACATAACAACCTGTAAGCAGTTTAAAACCTCACATTGGTGTTTACAGCACTTGCTCACTACTTGACATAATGGAATAAATCACAAGGTAGGTGTTGATTGTACAGTGGGGCAATTGCAATCTTGTCAGAGAGCTCTTCTTGCTCTCTGTCTCTCCCCTCAGGGATACACTCTTTTCAGAGAGTTAATGCTTATGTGTTAATCCTCACTGACTTCTACATGTACATGGCCAGCACAGGATGGGTCATCTCAGGATTTTTATATTTGACAAGGCCACATAATCGTCCCAGTTTCTAATTTTCAGCGCTTCTGAATCAACCGCAGCTTCTTTTCAACATGCTATTAATATTCCGTATCTCCAGAAAAGATTTTCCATGGCTACTGCTATGAGCTAAACAAGTTTGGAAGGAATTGAAAGTATTTTATTAAGTCAACTGCTTTTAAATACCTTCCTTAGTATCCCTTTTCAATACTTCCATAGACTGAATAATAGGCTAACCGGGCCGTTCCATATTAAATTTACCTAAAATTAGCCAGATGACCAACAACAGCAACAAAAAAAAAAGAATACAGACTTTCTCTCCATGCCAGTATTTTGGATTAATTTGACCTTTCCAGCATGTAATATATACAGTGAAGTAATAAGGTATTTTGGCTCTACTTATGTTTCCATTTAACAGATACTTCTTTCAGTTTGGGTCATTAGTTTTATATCTCCTAAAGACTGTTTCTAGAATAGTGTAAAAATTTTGAGCCTGCCAGACCTCACCATATTAAAGTAAAATTAAAGAAGAATGAAAATATGAAAATTTAAATTAGACAAGGCAATCATAAAAGGCAACCTTTTTCCTAACTGCTATACTTATAATGAACAATGTCATCATTAACTTACCAAATTCCCTAGTATTTTGCCTTACTTGCCAGTGGTACCAATTCATATTAATTAGAAGTTTCAGTTTATTTTTTGGTAGATTTCTTTCTTTTCATTTTTTTCTTTTTTATTGGGATTTTAAGTACTGTTGAAAACATTAGGTGTTAAAATTTCAGCATTTAGTTACTCTACTAGCATTTTAAAGTGAATAAAAAGAATGTAAACTTAGTAACTGAAAAAAAAGCAAAGTATTCTAAGGCAAAGTAGTCTAAGGAACTTTTTGAAGTTTTTTTTACATTTTCAATGAGGTGAAAATAGAAAAATGGTGAAAAAAGAAAAATTGTGAAAATAATTTTCATGAAAATAAACTTTAACAATTTAATGACTGGAGAATGAGGATATAATTGCCTTATATTTAGATCATCTACAGATGCATTTTCATTCTTGACGAATCGATTTTAATAATTTTATTCATTTTACTAAAGTTTAGAATTTGAAGTCCTATGAAATGGGAATTGTGGTGAGTTTACTTTAAATAAAATTTCTATTAAAGTCAAAGTTGACAAAGACTTTTGTTTCTATTGCAGTTAGAGTATCTTTTTCTATATATTCCATTAATACAATGAATGATAGCACAAAAGTGCATCTCACTACTGAGAGCTTTCCAGAACTGATTTCCTACAAACTCCAAAAGAATATTCCATGCTAACATTTTAATGAACTTAAATATTTTAACAGTATTTACTATGTGCGTTTGATGGAATACAAATTAAATAAAACAATCTGTGGAAAGCTGGGAGAAGACCAAATTCCATGCTAAAGTGGCATGAAGTCAATAGTTTGTTTCAAGTTCATTTGAAGTTCTTCTAAACAAAATTAGTGTGAGTTTCAATCTAGTAAATTTAGCGTAAAATAAGTAGATAGAGACCTCCTGGCACTGAGTGTCCTCACATCAAGTCAAGGTGACTGTTCTGCTTGATGTCCCTGGGTGATCCTTCACCTTTTGGGTGGGGTGATGTGATCTCCTGCTACCCTGAATGAGAAGCTTCCACATGTGAAATCTCCTGAGATTAGCTCAGCTGGTTGGAACATGGTGCTGATAACACCAGGGTTCTGGGTTTGATCCCAGTATGGGACATTCACTTAAGAGATGGTCTGCTTGTTTTTGTCCTTTGCAACTCAGAATATTCTGTGATTCTGTTGTGAGTGTGCAATTTGAGTTATCATCCTTGTCCTTGTAATGATGATATCCCCAACAGGCACAGTGTAAATATTTTTGGAGATGAGAGTTTTGGCCAGTGGTTTTTCTTGTGAATTAAAATTTGTCTGAGGTTGTTATCTGGATGAAATTTTTGTCATGTATCTACATGACACCCTCAATGAATATAACTGCTGAAATAGGAAAATAGTACAGTATAGAAAATAGTATTTAAATGTTTTAACTCATTACATACTTCTAGGAGTTACTACATCTATAGTTTTAATTACTAGTGTTTGAAACTAGAGAAATTTGCCAAAAGAACCACCATCTTGATTCCCAAGAATTACTTCAATTAGTATGGCTGATTTTTCCAGTCTATACTAATATGAAAGCCTGACACCTACCCTGGGTAACATCTTTTTTTTTAACAAAAGTTTTCATTATTCATTCTCACTCTTAATTATCTCTTTTAACAGCTGGAGAAAACAAAATTTTCAACGTATTTGGTAACTTTAATTCATTTGGGTGATATCAGTGGGTGTTAGGGTCAAAATACACTTTAAAGTTGTGTTATAAGTGATTTTCCAATCATGAAAGAAATCTGTGGTGGAGCTGAAGCTCAGATCCAAATCTTATAACTTTTACAACTATTTCCAAAATATCTCGTTGTTCCTGCTGTATTACACTCAAGGATTTAACTCTGTGGTCTTGGAAGACCAGACATTATAAGAAGTTACACAGATTAGATGGAATATATTAGAATTTTAAGTAATAAGAAAATTATTCATAGGTAGGAATAGATTTATGGTTCAGACCACCTGCAAATTACATTCTGCCAGACTCTGTGAGCAAAGACATGAAACATACTCTTTGGGAATAAAACTGTTCACATGCAAATGTATATTATTCTAGTCAAGTTGTATGTCAGTGGTTATCTGCTTGTAATTAACATTTTTCTAGGTTCAAAGAGGGTTTTGTAGTGATGATATATTTTAAGTGAGAAGAAATGAAAAATAAACCATCTATCTAGGGAAACATATTTTCATTTAGTGTTGAATAAATGGGACATGAAATGCCAGAAGAGATATTGGTCTCAGTGCTCTTTCTATATCCTCAGCTTGATTAGAAGTTACCAGGTAACAGAAGATGCTCACACTTAAAAAAATCAAAGGGCTCTGACAGAACAATGGAAATGATTTCCTGAAAAAAGAGGGCTTTTTAGCCTTGAAAATCTGTGATGAGAACACAAGGAGAAATACTAAAACCAGGATAGATGGCTAATGTAAGTAATAAAAAATCTAAATTCATAGATTTTTCTTTTAGCTTATTCATCATAATACACTGATACACTGTGAATCCTTTTTTTTATGCTATCCTTGATGAATAAGATGTTAAGATGAAAAATGGAGTAAAAAGGGAGCTTATTTCAGGCATTTCAGTTCAAAACACTATATAATAAAAAATATGCTTGTATGAAGTTGATAAGGAGCTTTCAGACAAAGTGTGAAAGAAACAGAATCCTATTTCTCATGCATGTTCATAATACCTTGATATGTCATCTCATATTGTCTTAATTTTATCTGTACACAGAAAATTTCAGATGAAATGGAGCACTTAATGATTTTCTTCAAAATGTTCTCCAAAACTCAAAACACAGCCTCTGAGGAAGCATGTTTCACTGATGGACAGAAGATGTCTGTAAGAACTACTGTCAACAGGAATTCTTCAGAGGCTGTCTTTTTTTCGTTTCCTACTATTAACTACACTGCGTTTATTAACCAGCTAACAGTCATTATTAGGAGGAAAGTAAACCATCCGAGTCTTAAAAATAACCAATGGAAGCAGAATCAATGGAAAAAAAAAGATGAACAGAAATGAAGAAGACAGTCAAAATTCAGAAGCAATTAAAGAAAGCAACTAGTAGAAAAAACAAGAGTTCAGGGCCAGTCAACTATTCAAGGACAAACCTGCAAGTATACTTACAGAACATCCCTTTAGAAGTGTATTTCACACACTAGCTTTAGCACAATGTGATACTGAATTATAAAGATTTCCATTCAAATACATCCCTGCATCTACCTGAGTACAAAAGAAAGAAAGAAAGGAGTACTCTGATCATAGAATTTATGCCAATGCCAATGTTTACCTGTTGCAGAGAATAACAAAATTATCTTTTAAAGGGGAAGTCATTATTCCTTTGGAAAATATTTTAAAAAGCATATTAGCTTGTGACAGCCATAAAAATAGAAATGATTTTCTTATCACCACAAGCAGATACATCTGCAATGAGTTGCCCACTGATATTGACTCACGTATCTCAACTCTAGTCCATGGGACTGCACGTAAAGATGAGAATGCAATTGCATCTTCATGTCAATCTTCATTTTGTTATCAGAGATTGCCAATGAACACCAGGTGTTTTGATGATTTTTGTGTTATAAACGCTTGTCCACTGGGATTTGACTTCTGCTGGTGACTTGTAATGTGCTTTTAGAGCAGCTGCCAGATGGTGACCTTTCAGTCCCTTATCAGCCTCTGCTGCGTCCCAGCCCATGACTTAGAGGTGAAAGACCTGGTATAGTCTTATGAACCATTGCAGTCCTCATAGTATACTAATTTGTTTTACTCTCATTGAATTTTATGCCTTGCTGTAGGCTATGAGAAAGAAAAGGTAAAAACAAGGCATAATATGAAACAAAAATATAGCCATTGGTGAAAATATGCTGGTTTTAATATTTTTTTCCCAGTGATAACTTTCCTTAAAATCTTATTGCAAGAAAATATTTTGGTAGGTTTACTTATTCACTGAAGACTGTTGGTAATACATTATGTTTTGGATACGTATATCTAACATCTACCTAATCAGCTTGGAAATCACCCCAGATACTGTGGAAGTGAAAATAGCTGAGCATGAAACATAAAACACCCCTTGAAGAGCAAAGAAATTGCTGTTTATATATGTTGTGAGATTGTGAGGCAGACCTAGAGAAATGAATATATAAAGAATAGAAAATGTAAAAGACAAGTAAAAATTAGGAAAATATTTGAAGACCACTTAAAGACTTCTTTTATGGGCAGCTGAATTCAACAATAGATTTATCCAGCTTGTCTCTTTAAAGTGTTTAATGGTTTAAGGAATGAACTTTACATACTATATGATCCAATATATGAACTACTAAGATTATGAGAAAACAGGGTGGTTTTTGTTTTGCTTTATTTCAGTAGTCCTCAAAAAGGGAAAAAATATTACTCTTAAAAAAACCCCATAAAATTATATGAGTGATTTGACCATTACCCGATAGTTTGGCAGAGCTTAGTCTTTCACAGTTTTAGATGTTTGTATTCGAGGTAATCACTTTATACTTCCTCTACAATCAGTTGAGAGCAATAGCTATTTTTTAGGGAATGATTAATCTCATCCATATGCAGAAATCTAAAATAGTTTTGGCGTACATAATTTTATAAAATGCTTATTTCTGTTTTGGTTAGGAAGGAAGTCTGCAGTGAATAGCTCAAATATTGATATCAATATCATTAAAGAAAAAGTAAATGCATTGGACACTATCAGTTGTGCATTTCTGAATCACCCAGAAATATACAGCAGACCACGCTTTGAAAAATGCAGTAAAATCACTGAAATTGGAGCCATAGTAACATAATACCCAATTAACTACACTTACCTTAGTATTCCAAATTATGTAGGACTCCAGGGGCAGTCAATATTGCAGCTTCAAGGCCTGTTTTCAATTATGCTCACAACCAAGATTGCATTCTCTGCAATTAAATAATAATATGTGAAGACTTTTAAAAATAGAAAGGAGCTGATTCTGCTAAATACCTGACTTGTTGGATAAAGACACATGAGACCAGGTACATTTTCTTAACAAAGTAAGAAATATAGTATGAAGGCGAAAGTAATGTCTTTATTCCAGATATTGGCAGAGACACAATACAATTTTCCATTGATCTTTTTCCAGTTTGCCAAGCACTGAGATACTTAATTTCATTGCTAAACAGAAAATGCCCCAACTGTTAATGTTGAACCTAATCTTGAATTTATTATTTGTTTGTTAAAAATCTCATATATTTTAAACCATTAAATATATTGCAGAATCCAAACACCAACAGGTAGAGACCTTAGTAAATGCTCAAACATGTGTATTTAGAATGACTTTAAAACAATTTTCCAGATTTTTTTTCCTGAATGACATTTTAGCTAAATTGAAATATTAGATAGGGTTATACTGATTTTGTTGTAATTCAGAGAGAAAAAAATAATAAATAAATATAATATATTCTTTCTAGGATGGAAGGAAAAAAATAGGGATATTTCTTTCATTGTGTTCTCTTTTCTGACTGCACTCATGTCTTCTCTGGATAATATGATTGCTATCAAACTAGGGTTCTGCCTTCCTGTTATGAGCTTTCTTGTTTCCACATAATTTATTTCTGCCTGTGAGAGAAAGAATTAATGAATGTAAGTCATGAAATTTTTCCTGAAGTTTTCTACAGCTCTCAATCAACTCTCACGTGACGATGACTATTTTTATATTGGCAGATAAAGCAACCAAAAATAGTGAAACAACTGGTTTGGAGAATCCTACAATTATGCTATAAAACAGGAGGTGAGCAAAGCAGATTATTTTGAATTAGTTTAGCTCAGTCCTGAGACCTGAATGCTTATTAATAAGAAGAGTTTATTCCCTTAATATCTTTTTTGGTTTAATTTAATGTGAAAAGGAATGACTGCACCATATGTCTGAACAAATGATGTTTTAATTTTAGTGAAACACACAATATATTTAAGTTCAGATAGTACTTTTTAGGAAGAATGTATGTTTAGTTAATCGTTCATATTTACAACTTACAAGTTTCCAATTGCTCAGATTTTATCAGCATATGAACTGTGCATTTACGCATACATGTAAGAGACAAAAAAGGAGAGAGAAGCACCAGAAAAAAAGGCATGCAATAAGCATTGTAATAATTTCCCTGTTCTCAGACAGCAAAATTTTAAAGTTGAGATTCATAAAGTTCACATGTACATTCAGCCTATAATTTTTTCTGAATGAAAATAACAATTTTTATAACTAACTTTCCAAAACCTGCATGTTTTTAATATTGCTATGGAATAGCACCATCCATTGTCATTTTTCCCAATTAGTACTGAAAAAGACCTTATCAGGAAAGGGAATGTTTTGTTATGAATTAATTTTACCAATCTCATATTTCAATGTATTTTTTTTAAAATCTGGAAGTTTGTATTGTTTAATCATGTTGGGAAAAGTGAGAACTGCTTTGTGTCTTTTACTCAAAATGATATGCTGCAGGGCCATGGCATTTCTGGATCCCAGATATGATGTGGTCTTTCTTGTGAAATGAGGTGAGATTATGATAAGAGTATGACACAAAGCGGATTTAAGTACAACAATTTTGTTACTTCCAAGTTACAATTTCTAAAATGGAATTCTCACACCCTTAGCTATCTTCAAGAGGTATAAATTTAAGTCTAAAGAAAAGATCATATCAGAGGAAGTAAAGTAGTAAAGTATTCTAAGGATCATCTCAAAGCAAACCTTTTTATAAATCCAATGTTGAAAACCTATTATGAAGATTATTTCTCCATAACATTTGCCTTTTCTTGTAAATGTATTATACCTGACAGACAAGCCTGTCAAGATTTTGAAACTTTTTGTCATTACTGCAAATTCAGCAGCACTTAAGATAAATTTTAATATGATAACATGAGCAATAAAGATATGGAACAAATGATGCTGTAAAATCAATGCTTGAGATCAAAAGCACAGAAACACTAAAGGTCATTGTAAATACTGATGGATAGATGGAAAATTGGATATTTTTAATTAGAATTTGTCACTCAAATATTTTACTTCAGAAAGCAGAAAGAAATGAGGGATTTTACAAAAAATATCGGTCAGTTTTAATATGTGGATGGTAGTAAACCAATTAAAAATCAAAAAAGAAAGAAAAAGTATCAACTTACCAAATAGTAATGTTAAATTTTGAAACTGAGCATAAATAAGTGTGCTTATACTTACATGTGTGGGTACATATATATTTTTATACAACAATTAAGGAATCACAGACCCTTGTAATAGGAGTATGTAGAAAAATTATAAACCAATCCAATTTTAAAATTTCACACCACTCAGAACCACAGTTAGAAATTCATTAACAGCACCCATGGTGTTATTCAAAGCAGTTAGTCTTCTATAAGGTCTAAATTAGCTGTGAGTGTGCAATGCCACAAAGCTGATACTGTTAATGCCTGCAGGGACAGCTACTGATGATGTAAGTTTTCGAGGAGAAGGTTGTCAAGGTTGAGAGTTTTAGTGATGGAAACTGTAACTAAAATTGGTTTCTCCACTTCCACTTTTATGATTGCAAAGGTCTTTGCTTTGGTCATGTAAGTCAGACTCGTTTTCCTCCTTGACCAGGGTAACTTGCCTGGGGGTAAGTGAAAAGATAGGTTATGATTTAGCTTCGCATCATGTAGAGGGTTGACCCTGTCTGGATTGAATAAACCCACAAAAGCTGCTCTATCACTCCCCTCCACGAGTGGACAGGGAAGAGGAAATATAGTAAAAGGTTCATGATTTTAGATAAGAACAGGAAGAGACCACTCACCAAGTACCATCATGGGTGAAAGAGACTTAGCTTGGGGATATTAACTGAATTGGTAACTAAAAAAATAAGAGCAGAACAATAAGAAGTAAAATAAATATTAAAAATGCCTTCCCCTCACCCCTCCCTCCTTTCGGAAGCTCTACCTCCTTTCGCCAGTGGCACAGGGAAACATAGAATGAGAGTTACAGTCAGTTCATCTGCAAAGGGTCTGTCCTGTGAGATACAGTCCTTCACAAATTTGTCTAATGCAAATCCAACCCATGGGTAACAGTTCTCCACAGACTGCTCCAGCGTAGGTCACTCTTCCACGGCATGCAGCCTTTCAGGCAGAGCTTTTTCTAGTGTTGGTCCTCCACAGGGTCACAAGTCCTACCAGGAAACTGTCTCCAGCATGGGCTCATCTCTCTGCAGGTCCCTACCAGGACCCTGCTCCAGGATGGTTTCCCACAGGTTCATAGCCCTCGTTCAGGAATCCACATGCTCCAAGCTGGGACTCCTCCATGGGCTGGAGGTGGATATTTGCACCCTCATTGATCTCCATGGGCTGCAGGGGCACAGCTGCTTCACCATGGTCTGCGCCACAGGCTCCAGGGTTTCTCCACTCTGGTGCTGGGACTGCTTCCTCTCCCTCCTTGTCCACTGACCTTGGTGTCTGCAAAGATACTCCTCTAATATATTCTCACTCTGCTCTTCTCTTGCTGCAATGTCTTCTGTGCAATAACCTTTTTTCCCTCCTTAATTCACAGATGTGTTGCTGTCATTCCTGACTGGCTCAGCCTTGGCCAGCGGCTGGTCCGTCTCAGAGCAAATGGCATTGGCTCTGCCAGACATGGGGAACCTTCCAGTAGCTTCTCACAGAAGACACCCCTGTAACACCATAATTAGCAAAACCCAGAAGATAATACAGAAAGTCAATAATGGATTGTATCATAGTATTATAGTATTATAATTCAAAATATGCATCTTATAGAAATTATCTGAAAATATTTAAGTAGTAAAAAAAACATGGAAGGCGTTATCCTTGGGAAGCAAAAACCAAATTAATATGGTACAAATGTTCATTAACATGTCAATCAGTAGGAATACAACAGGAAGTTATTATGATCTTCTGCAAAGGATGTACGCAAAAAAAGAAAAGAAAAAACAAGAGACTTTCACCAGAAGGGGAAATGCTCCCATGGAATGTCTTATCTGAAATGTTGGTTGGTAAAATGATACAGTTCTCTCCTAAGGGGCTTGTGCTTGCTTGCTTGCTTGCTTGTTGCCTCTAATCTTGATGACGTTGTGGACAAACCAGGGAAAACTAAAATATGCACAATGAAAATTGCATTAAAAGCATTTGATATTATGTTAATAGCATTGCTCTCTTGATCTAGAAGAGGGAAGCCAGTTGTGTTATCCAATAATGTTCTTACAAGTACAGCAGTCACCAGGGGGAAAAAAAAGCCCAACCCAATACAAAACAGTGGTAGTTTTTGTGTGGGTTAGAAGACAAGACATAGTGATAGATTTAATATCTGTGGTGCTCATTTTCTATTCTTAAATTTAAAATTACAAGGTTTTGATTCATCCTTTCTTGGACATGACTAGCCAACTCCAGCCTGTGTCTCTGCACTTGTTTTTTGCAAGTCTGAGAATTTTGATCTAGGAATCAACACATATTAAACTGAATTTTTCTCAACCCATGGGTTTTCTCCCTGTTACCTTCTGATTCTCTTTCCCATCCCAGTTTAGGAGTAAGTGTGACAGTGTGGGACTGAGCTGTCAGCTGTGGCTAAACTACAAAACTATTGCTTGTACAGGTCAAAGAAAACACTTTTTAATATTTGAAATCCAAATTCTTGTAAGTCTTAGCATACATGAGTATCTCCTATTATCAACTTTATTACATGCAAGAAATCTATAGGCATACGACCATAAGTAATTGTATTTTACTGTGCTCTAATTCTGGGGGTTTTTTTTGATGCTTAAATAAAATCTCAGTCTGTAGTGTCAAAAGGTGACTTGGAGTATCTTGTATCCCACTGCACAGGAGGTAAGCTTTTGAACAGTTTGAGGAAATTGATTTGGGAAGTGACAGTACTGTAAGTTTAGGAAATCTGGTGAATGTGGCATACATCTATACATCTCTCTATATAATTTCCAGTAGAACTGTAATTCTGCAGACAATGTCTTGCCTATATTAAGCTAACAGGAAGATTCCTGCTACTTTGCATAGAAAAAGGCCGAAGCAGTTTTTAAAGCTGTGGTTCTCGGCCAATACAAATTTTCATTTCTAATGTTTTATGATATGGTGTAGCAATGTGGTTTTTGGGATTCCATGTGCTCCCTTTGTTTCCCTGCTCTGTATGCCATTGGTTCATTTTGAAATATGCTCTGCTGTACCTGAAAACCTATTGGTGTGTACCCCTTTTGTCAATCTTTCCTTCCTTCTCCTGGGACTGGCTCTCAGAGAGCCAGCCCCCGCCCCCTTCCTTTCCCCTTAAAAGCCAGTGCCTGGGTCTGGGAGGGTCTGGTCTTATCTCTAGGCTGGCAGCCCTACCCTATCTCCCCATCTTTTCTCCCCCCTTCTCCTCCCCCCTTCTCCTCCCCTGCAACCCCTCTCCCCATTACCCCAAATAAACCTCCCTGCCAGAACAGAGATGGGTCCAGGTTCGTTCCTTTGTCTCACTCCATTTCCTGCTAGAATTTTATGTGGCCGGAGACCCATGCCACACTAAGCGCACCCCGGGGGCTGCCCAGCCCGGACTTGGTGGAGATACGTGCCGGGGAGACCTCGTATTGTGAGGCCGCTGCTGCCTGCCGTCCCCCAGAAGAGAGAAACGTCAATATGGCTTGTGGTTTTTAATTTTATATATCATATGAAGACCTTGAAACTCCCCTATTGGGGTGATATAATATTTTGTGTTACTTTTAGGTGGGAAGACAACGTTCTGGATAAACTAGATTTATAGTCATAATGTATAAATTTTTAAAATGAGAACAACCTGCTAAAGTCAAGATGAGAAGAAACATTTAACCTTGGTACTGCAACATCAAAATATTAACCATTTAGTATTTTTTTAATAAATAATAATGAAATACTGTACAAAAGTTTTCTACAAGACTTTTTTTTTGTGTAAATCTCTAGATATCAGAGGTTTCTATAAAGAGCAATCTAGGAAATCAACATTAAAAAGAACGTTGGAAAGTTAACGAGTAAAAAACTGTTAGTATGGTTAAGAACATATTTTAGCTCTTTCCTCTGAAGTTTAGCAATATTGAACTCTCTTCTGGGAGCTGATGCTTACTAGGAAAGGAGGAGAAGATAATTTTAGCGTTACACCCTAGTGGATGGGCGTTTGGTTTGAAAGTGTGAACCATTTTTCTTACATGATTGAAACAGTACTAAAACCAAGCTCTGATTTGATTTAAAGCAGCTAGTTCTCACTGAAACAAAGCCTCTGTGGAGAATATGTTTAATTCATGTTTAATTTATTCCAGCTCTCAATAAGCTTTAAGCATGACACTACATGGCTTCCAATTTAATCTCAGCTTGTCTCTAGTGTTTGCAAGCACCCAAAAATGTGGTTTTTTTGTATGCCACGGAATGTGCTTTTAGGCAGTGGAAATTCTGGTGAACTGAGACTCAATCCCTCAATCCCCAGGTAATATCAGACATGATTTCATCTTCCAGTTTCTGTAATCCAAATATATACAGTTTAGGGCCATCACGTGTCTAAAAGAAATCCTGTGGCCGTCCAGTATGTATGACACACATCCATGGATGTGTGTTCTACATGGATGTATGGCATGCTGCATTAGTTGGCCTCAAAGGCCAGGAATTACTCCTTGAAGCAGAGCATTTAACACTTTAGAGGTGACCCAGAACATTAAGGCATTTTTGTGTAAAATTATCCAGACTGCCACTCTGGCATTGGTGTAAACAGTTTAAAGGATCTGAAGTTCTACCCTTGAAAAACCTTACTGGAAAATTCACTCTAATTTACTTGCTTATATTTAATTTTTTTTTTTTTTTTTTTTAAGGTAAGAGTTAAAATCATCTCATACTCAATCGGTCAGAGTGGATGGTATTTTTTTTAAGTAGTATTTTCAAAAAGGATGGGAAAACTTGTGAGACAAATTCAATATGTACACAGAAAAGAAAAATGTCACAGATGGAAATGTAATTACTGCTCACCTGCTGTAAAACAACATCAAAAATATCACTACAAGCAACATTTGCATTTCATTTATCCCAAATTCAACAGTGAAATGAGCCATTCATACACACAAAAATACCCTCAGAGAAAATATTATCCAAAATAAAACCCACAGAAACTCCTCTTTAAACTAATTTCTGTTTCTTTGCATGATATTTGTATATGTATAAAAAATCCCCCACAATCAGAAACACTTTGCATTTTCTTCTTCTGTATTTATTCTTTCTCTGTCTTCACAGAAGATACCAATAAAATAAATTTCAATTAAGTTTTATCAAATAGTTGAACTTTACATCTGGTTTACAGTTACAATGGATTTTATGTGACAATAATAATAACTGTATATGTAGAAATTTGACAAAGGTAACCGAACACATAGATATCAGTATTTACCCACACTGTGTGTCCTTAACTTTATATTTCAATCTGAGGGCTTCCACATAGTATTTTGTATTCAGGAAAAATAGAATTAAATTTATAATGCAAATTCTTTCATTCAAAGGCTCATCTTTGCAACTTTATCCACTTAAATTCAGAAATAGTAGGCGACTGTGGGAAGCCAGCCTGAAGATAGGGAAACTGGACAGAGTGCATGTCCAATGTGAAGTTTCTGTATAGTTTCATATGCTGGTTTTGGCTGGGGTAGAGTTAATTTCTTTCCCAGTGTCTGGTATGGGGTTGTGTTTTGGATTTGTGCTGAACGCAGTGTTGATAATACAGAGATGTTTTAGTTATTGTTAAGCAGGGCTTACACAGACCCAAGGCCTTTTCTGCTGTCTGTACTGCCATGCTGGTGAGGAATGTGGGGATGCATGGGAGAATGGGAGGAGACATAGCTGGGACAGGTGACCCAAACTGACCAAAGGGATATTCCAGACCATGTGGCATCATGCCCAGTAAATAAAGTGGGGGGAAAATGTGCGGGACATTTGGAGTGATGGTGTTTTTGTTCCCAACTCACTGTTACTGTGCTGGGGCCCTGCTCTCCTGGAGATGGCTGAACACCTGCCTACCATGGCAAGCACTGAATTAATTCCTTGTTTTACTTTGCTTGTGTGCATGGCTTTTGCTTTCCCTATTAAACTCAGCCTTTATCTCAGCCTATGAGTTTTCCACCTCTTGCCCTCCTCATTCTCTCTCTGCTCCCTCTGGTGAGGGAGTGAACAAGTGGCTGGGTGGGGCTTAGTTCTTTGCTGGGCTTAAACCACACCACCTCATGAAGTAGGAAAAATATAGCTAATAGACAGATTATGGAATGGGTATTGTTTCTCACTTAAAAAATCCTAAACCTGAAAAATTTTAATGTGTTCAAAACTATTTCTGCAGAACTCAAAAATGAGAAATGCCATCAAAAAGAGTTAACTAAAATCTGTCAGTTTTTACTTCATTTATTTTCCCTGGGGATTTTGTGGTGGTTTTTGTTACTGAAGGTGAAGTAGACATATTTTTACAGAACTATTAAAAGCTCCTTAAATTTCCAGGTCATTAGGGAAAATATTGTTATTGCAGCTGCCAAACATCTAGTAAGATTTCAGTTTTCAATAAGGAAAGTAGAGCGAAACTTCAGAATATGCCTTTGGTTGACTGTAAGAATTCAAATACAGTGCTTAAGGAGAACATTTTTGAATACTTTTTGGAGTATCACTAGGTTGTCGGAGAAAATTTCTTGGATGGGAAAAAGATGTTGTCTACCCAGTACCTACACATGATTACTATTTCATAGATGCTAGAAACTAGCAGTTTGACTCTAACAAAATGTCACATTCTTGTTTTTTTTTTGTTTTGTTGGAGTTTTTTCACCAGTAGAATTTGTGGAGATAGCAGGAGATTGGAATATAGGTACATATACACAAACACACACCACCCTCTGTCTTGGATCTGTCAACCTATCTATCCATCTATATGGCTGTCTAAACACCTGCATAGCCATATGCAATACCTTTATTTAGTTTTATGAAGTGTTTTGATAGAACACAAATGCTAACGAGAAAAGTCTACAGAGCCCTATATCACTGAATCTACCATGCTTTTCAATCAGATATAAAAAATTACTCATTTAATGACTAAAAATGTATTTTGTGCATGATAAATCTTGCAAAAGCTGCAGAAAGAAAAATTGCACTTATTTGAGCTTCAAAATCCTTCTTTCTGTCATTATTTCTGTTATGCTTGTCATTTACATTTTGGACACCTTTTGTATTTGATATACTATTCCTTTCTGGATTTATAAATGTGAGATTGCATTACTACTGAAATAAAGAAATTTGGTGAAAACCAGAGAGATCAGTACCATCATTACATTTCCTAGATGTTAGCAGGGTGGATAAATTAGATGTGCCTTACAGTCCCCATGTGCTTCAGTATTGCATTATAATCTATAGAAGGGCATTTCACTGTTGCATGAATAAAAGTATAATTATTGTACCTGTAAATGAAATCTGAAAGTAAACAGGTATTATTTCGAAACATATTTAGTGCTTAATTAAACTTTTTTCTTGTTTGCCTAGAATACAATCTGTATACATTAATGCATCAATATTTCTTAAAATGTAATTATGCTGAGAACAGAACACTGCATAAGTACTAGCTAAGATGTATCCACAATGCAAAATCCATTTAAAAATAAAACTTCATGCAAATAAATTTACAAAAATATGCAAATATTTTTATAATTTTTCTACTTGAACTTTTCATTTAAAGCAGCAAAGAAGAAGGTACATCTGCATGGATTTCTTAATTCAGCTAACAAAACTAATCATGCACACAAAGCATTTATATGTTTAGGTATAAGTCTATGTGTAAGTCAGATATTAAAATAAGAAATGCAAACAATATATCAAAAATGCAAAATTTAGTATATGCCTTCAAGACTGCAATTATTTCTCATAGTAATGATCATTGGAAAACTTTAGTGTTTCAGTATATTCAGTATAAAGGAAGGGAACTCATTCTTAAATGACTGTAAACCACTTCGCACCATGCATTCATGAATCCTCACAATGTCCTCTCCAAGCACATACTCCAATACTTGTTTTACAGCTATTTCTACATGAAACAAAATGTGTTTTTAAACACCTTACACAAAGCATATTAAATGTGATAGATTTAATTTAATTTTAGATACTACACAGTCGGTGTCGTGATCTCAGCTAATCACTTGTGGCTCCCTTGCCCTAGTGTAGAAAAGTAGGTGCCAGTTGAGCTGTTATTCATCTGACTAAATATAGATGCTAGATGGAATTATTTCTATTCATAAGTTCTAAATTTTTCCCTTACCTGTAAAGGAAGTCTATGTTTAGCTGTAGATATCTATACTTTAAATGTCTGAAGTAAGATACTTTAAATGTCTGAAGTAAGATAATATGAAGCCTATGCTATGTGTCAGAATTAAAGAATGGAATCCAGGCACAACTGATTCCTCCTTGAATCAGATTTTTTTCTGGTTTTTTTCATTCATTCTTTGGGATACTAATTAAAATTTGAGATCTTTCTTTAAATGGTCTCTAAACTGAACTCTTCTGAATTAGTAGGTTTTGGTTTTGGGGGTTGCTTGCATTTTTTTCTCTCTTCTTGATGGGGGAGTTGTTTTGTTTTTTTAACTTTAAAACTATGTCCTTGGAGCCCCATATTTTCAGGCCAAAGGCACCATTATGGTAAGGTGATCTGTCTGGTTTTATAGCATTTAGAATTTATTGTGTCAGCTGATGACCTTAGATTACCTTTCAGAACTATATCATATCTTGAGTCACATACTTCCAGGACTACAGAATTCATAATATGCATAATGGCTACCTACAGTATCAAAATGTGTTCTGCATTACATATTGTTAGCATTGCTCACATTGAAGTGATTATCACTATTGATCATGGTCAGGATTATTCTAATCAATAATAGTTGTTGTCTTTAGCATTTCAGAAGTTTGCATCCGAACAGTGTCTAACCATATCAGCCATAATCGTCACAACTCTGTTGAATGCTTAGTCCACTCATACAAAGTGGACCAGAGTTTTAAAATTATGTTGTTAAAAAAAAAATCTGAGTCAGTCTTGTTTTTTTCACTTTTTATTTCTGGAAAAGCAGTTATTGAATAACAAAATTGGTATATTATAAAAGAACATGTAATTTTTTGCATATGAACTTTCCTCTCTGAAGCCCAAGTAAACAAACAAACCAGAAATTAACAAACAAAAAGCACTTTTTAATTTTCAGCCGTTGTCAATACATGGTATCACGTGTATCAGAGGCAAATATCAAATCCCGTATGAGCGTAAAAAAAATACCGTTGCTGAAAGCACGATTGCTTTTCAGATCTGTTAAATAGTCAAAAATATTTAACTTAAAAACTTTGCTTGAAATTCAATGTTTAATCACTCCAGTAACCTGGCTCAGAACACACTAAATATATCCAAAAAGGTGAATTTCCTGTTTTCTGCTGAATGCTAAACTACACTGCCATGAATCACATCTCTTAAATACACAAGTGCTGAGGTTTCTGTGAGTGAAGTCTAGGAAGCATAAGTTGTCCCTCTGAAAGGTGACAAAGTTTACACTAGATGAGAAATAGATGTGCTTAAATGTGATGTTGAGTCCTTGATATACAGCCGCAGCCCCAACGCCACAACGGAAAGGCAGTCAGCTTCGCCGGGACGCGAGAGCTGGGCAGGGCGGCACCGGGTCCGGGGAGCACACAGGAGCAGCGCGGAGATCGGGGGACAGAAGTCCGGTGGGAACCAAGGAGGGACGGAGAAACATACAGACACAGTCTCTGGTCTTCCACGGAGATTTATTAGGATCTTTGGGAGAGGGTCCAGGGCAGGCGAAGGGGGATGGGAAGCTGGGGAAAGGTGAAGGGGCTGAAAGCCCAGAGACAGCGACCCCCAGCACACGCTGGCAAGGGTTTATATGGGAAGGGAAAAGGGGAGGAGGTTAGCTCCGAAGAGCCAACCTGGGAAAGTCCGAGGGGAGGAGAACAGGGGTACACACCAATAGACTTCTGATAAAGCAGAGTGCATAATTCAAAAGAACCAATAGCATACAGAGCTAAAGAGAGCAAAGGAGCAAACCAGCTAGGGAGAAGGGGGAGGATGGTGCAGAGACACACTGCAATACTTAAATTCTGAGTCTTTCGCAATGTATTTCTAAACTGGCACAACTCCTCTCTGTTGTTTACACTCAGCTAATTGAGAGGCTTAATATAAAAAGTATATATCTTTAAAATATTAACAGCTCAAAGATATAACAGGCTGAAAAATTCCTCACGAGGCACTTCAAAAACCAAAGTTTTATTTTTGTAAAAGAAAAACGAAACAAAACCGACAAAAAACCCTAACCATAATTCAAACAAAAAAAAAAAATAAAAATAAAAATTCTAAATTTAAGCTAGAATCGTCTCCATTGTAATTCCTTTAATTTTTTCTTGTAGAGAAGTGATCTGCATTGTGTGGTAAAATATCACAAGGATGGCTGATACTATTGCTTAAAAATCAGTGAATCAAAATGAAAAGACTGTATGTCCAGTACCTGGTACAATGAATGAAAATATTTAACAGTATATATTCAGATGTAGCCACTGCTACGTATTTTCACAACATTTTAAGCTCTACTATAAAAGACTATAAGTATGGTGATATTTTATTTTTGCCTTAACAAACCTTGTTTTTCTGAAAACTCCTAATGAATAAAAGATAAAAATGTAAAGAAATTGACTTCAGTCAATCTTCATGTATTATTCAGTAGTTTTCTGTTCTTACGCGGTATCTAGATACTCTTTAATTAGCTACCTGGGGCAGAGAAGACCTAGTTTAGAACCTTGAAAATAATAGATTTCAGAGCACAATTAAAGGTAAATATGGGATTAGGTTTCCTAGTGCAAGGTGACAAGCACCTGGCATCATTTCAGTTACAGTGCTACCCATTATTTAATTGTGAGATGGAAAAAGGCAAATAATCCAGAGCTGAACTAAATTCTTTAAATTGAGTTTTAATTCTCCAACTCTTTGGGAAGGAAATACCTCAGAGCAGTGAGGCTTCTCTCCACAAATAAAAACACCACCCCATCAATCAAACTCTTTTTTCTCACAGTTACTAATGGGAAAAAAAAGGGGAGAAAAATCCTCAATTGATCTATAGATATGTCTGAGTTGAAGATTTGTCTTTCTTTCTCTCTTTCTTTCTTTCTCTCTCTTTCTTTCTTACTCTCTCTCTCCTTCACTCTTTCTTTCTCTTTCTTTTTTTCTCTCTTTCTTTCTCATTCTCT
>VZRM01003858.1:240709-293248 GCA_013397955.1 Grantiella picta | reverse complement strand
TTCTTTCTTTCTTTCTTTCTTTCTTTCTTTCTTTCTTTCTTTCTTTCTTTCTTTCTTTCTTTCTTTCTTTCTTTCTTTCTTTCTTTCTTTCTTTCTTTCTCTTTCCCTCATCCTTTCTTTTTCTTAATGTTTAACATCTTCTGTAAAAAAGTGATTTTTTTTTTTTTATGGTTTTTTTATGGTTTTTTAGATGATGGAAATTTCATTAATAAAAAGTGACTACTTTCCTGATTGCCCTTCATATAGAGGCAGAGATTGACAGAGAGAGTAGAGATAGAGAGATATGGATAAATGGGACGCACACAGAGTACAGCTGGCCAGAATGCAAACTGGTGATGATGGCTGATTGTCTTCAAATGCTCACAGCTGCTCTCCACACCAGCTGAGACTGATCACAGTTATTTGTGTATCATTATTAATCTGTACCTGTATTTTTTTTACAAAACATACACCTATAAATACGTGGCTTAGATGTGCTTCAGCTTGAACCTTATATTCCTAGCAATGAAATCAGGATAAAGTAATATCTGTGTGCATTGCATTTCAAGGTGACACATCTGAAAAGTGAAAAGACAGTATGGATTCCCATTCCAGAGGCATAAACAAAATACAAATTTAAATAATTTCACCAATTTTCCATACTATATTTTGCTTCTGCTTATGTTTTGGAAGTTCTTGGGCTTTTTGTTTCTCATAATTTCCTGTCAAAGTGTAATATTTAAAGACATACACAAAATAATTTTTTTGCAGCTACAAAATTTTCTTGTTTCTCATAGAGAAAATCTTTTAATATTTCATTCTCCCTATGACTAATAGTTCTGATATCAGTACTTCATTTTATTTGTGAGATGTCTGACCATAGTTTAACAGCTTCCTATTGAGTATTCCCTTGCCATTCTGAAACATGATGACTATAGGTTGAAATGAATACTTTAAGACTGAGGATAACATATGTTTTAGGAGACAAAACGGTTATGTTGGTATTAATTTCTACAGAATTTTCCTGAATGATTTCTCAGATGGCTAAAATTAATGTTGAAATTACCATAAAATGTGAGGGTAGAAAAAATGGAATAACATCAAGCATTTAAATGCTACATGGCAAAGCTACATGGGTATTGTTTAATGCACAAATAAAAACGAGTGTTGCATCAACAAAGTGTATATATAATTTTGGTGTTTTTGCCAACCTCTGTGAAACTGACAAATTCAAGGACAAATGTATGGGTAATAAATTGTTTTTTAACTACTTTAATCACCCATAATATTGCTAGAAGAAGGCATTTCCTTTCTATTCACCTAGCAGAATTGGTGTTAATTTAATCAGGTTTCCTGGAAAAAAAAAATTAAACTAATATGAATCATGAAGGTAAATGAAGATTTAAATAGAAAAAACCCCAAACCCAAACAAAAACACCATCGTTTTCTTTCAAAAATGTACACCTGAGAAAAAAAGCTGAGACCATAAATACAGGCAAACATCATGTGAATTATCTGTGACTAAAAATGAGGTGGTGGTAAAGGCAAATACATGATATCGATATATTTTATGAACGGAAAAAGTGAGTAAAGTATAAGTACAGCTATATTTTTTACGTATTTTTCATATGTTTACGTACGTGTCGAGATCTGCACTTGTAGTTCCTAAATCAGGCTGATAATTATTATCTTTGTAAGAATTCTGTAAGCAGAATTCCTCAATTTCAGATAGCTTGAGTAACAGCTGAGAGATAGGTAAACGAAAGTCTGTGATACAGACTTCTGTGTTTGTCTGTTTGTTTCTCTGAAAACGGTTAACAGGATGAAAAGAAAAAGAGCACTCCAAGTTCTAATTCCAGTATTGCTAATTACTTTTCATTGTTTTACAGAGGTTGAACTGAGCGAGTAAATGTGAATGTCTACAACATGGATATTTGCATTTGAATTAATGGCCCTACAATTCTTTACAGTCTCTGTAGAGAATTAGCCATTTCTAAACAAGATAGGATGAATTGTCCTGAAACACACCTTTTTTTCTCAGTTGTACAAGTACTAAGGATGTCTACCTCAGATACAGATAGTTATCTTCTCTCCAGTTTTAGGTTAGGTGAAAACCACTTTCAATTGTCTCTGGTATTTCAAAAAAATGAAAAAAAAAGGCTAAAATAATCACTGTTATCCTCTAGTCTGATTTTTTCTACAGGGCCTGAAGTTTTTCTTCTTCCTGATTCAACTCTATAAAGACACCTGAATTTGGGAATATACTTTGGGAAGAACCAAAAGTAATTCAGAATATATGGGAAATTATTACTTTGAAAATTCAGCAAGAAGGCAGTTCCACTGTCTTATTTACTGCTTCCGACTGAAGTACTCTAAATCCTTCATTTATGGAAAGACACAAAAAATACATTAACTGAAAATATATTTCAGTTTACAAAAAAAAAAGTTTTAAGAGAACACTTAAAATTAAATTTTGCAAATAATCATCTAATTAAGGCCCTAAATAACTATAGCCCTTTCAGAATAGTTTTTTTTATATTTCAGCTATCAAAAACTGGACAAACTGAAACCACCTGTTCAGTATATCTAGATTTTTCCTATTTGATAATCCGTATTTCCACCATGGAAAACATAAGAAATCTATTTCTTTCTTATAGTATTAATAGCATATTGTTAACATTGTTACAATCAGAAATATTCTGCATACTTGTTCATATGTTGGATGTCACCCTCAAACAGTCAGACTACCTGATTAAATTCTATCATATGATTTAGAAATATACACCACTATTACAGAACACTAGGAAAAAATGCTAGAGAACGTATTTACTGCCTTCTCTGTGCAGAGCGTGTAACAAACAGACAGAATATTTTAAGTACAATCTTCATTTACCACTTTTGCAGGTTCTAGTAAGCATAACGTTTCCACATCATGTTTTGTTCTCAGTTTATGTCTGCAATTAAATATTTTCTTTAGCTTAATTAAGTAACACTTATTGTCCTTTAGTAGACATTCTGCTTTTCACTTTCATAAGTAATATTTTTTTTAAATTATTGAAAAAAATGTACAGAAATTGGTGAAATAGTGTATAATCTCTTCTCACTCTCCTCAGAAATTAAAAAAAAAAAAAAAAGAAGACAAAATTCATCTTTCCTGCCAGCAGGGAATAACATAAGAGATTCTCTATTGTCAGTATGCAGAAAATAGTGAAAAGCCTGCTCAATTCTCTAATTCAAATTCACTTCAATAATCCTACTAAAGAACATGGTGTAATTTATTGTGGAATATTAAACAGAATGGGAGTTTCATGGGATGTAAATAAAAGTCTGATACTGGTAATTTGCTTAGAGAAATGAATGCTATTGGCAATATATGTCATTTTTTATGTATTTTTTTTATGTCTTGCCTTGTTGACAAGAATCAACAATCTACTTGTCCCCTTTTGAATATGTATTTAGTATCTGAGATTCTGTAAATCAGCAGTGCAAGATATTGTAATAGTGTGCAATGAACTGTGTAACAGTGTCATTTTAATTTATTGCTGAGTTTCTGTCTTTAAAAATCTGTTTTGAAACAAACGAGTGTAATCTTCTCCTGAAAAGAATCCTCTCTAATCAAAACACAAACAAAATTAGGTGCTTACCTGCAGCCTCTTTGTTTTTTTTTTTTTTACCCCAGACTAATTTCAGCATAGCAGGGCATCACAAAGAAAAGGACAGTTTTAGGGAGCCTAGAAATTTAAAGCAATATCAAGATCTTGCATACAGAATAGGCAACTACTCATATTTCAAGTGCCAAAGTGGAATAAGTTCATGAATAAGTTCATGAATAACCTAATGTGAGGGAGAGAGAGAACCCCACACCAAAACCAAACCCTGTTCTGAAGAATCTGGGCATCCCAGAAGCTAAAGCAATTTAACAGCTGGGACCATGGGGGTATGTTCATGGTAGATATAATGTGATGTATGACATGCTGAATGTACTCTTTACAAGAATAAATTCAGTACAGAGCATGCACAAAACCATAGCTACTTGTCCCCTATCTAGCTGAGATATTGTGCCTTGTGTTTTTAGCCATCCTTGCACAACTCCATATTCACTGCAAAGCATTTATCTACTGTCTTCAGAGCACTCAATTCCATACTGGCTGCTCTTCTGGGTGCCACACAGTCCTCACTATCATGAAAACTGAAATTGAAGGCACTGAAAAAAAATAAAAATAACCATAATGAAGCCATAGGATCTACATGCTGGACCAGAGAAAACCTGTGATGTACAAGGTTGTGATGGCAACCTGCCTGTCCTAGGAGGCCACATGCTAAAGCTGTGTGAACATGAGGCATTACAGATCACTTGGCTTCATGCTAAATATCATTAATGGGATCGATGTTTCGGGAGAGAAGATTAGGTTTTCAGTTCCCTTCTGTAGGCTTTCTGGAAATGACACCAGTCACCTCTGCTAGGAAGTTTAATGCTTTTGAAAAATTGGCTCTGAAAAGTCCTGCAGCATTCAAAGTACAGAATCGTACAAACTGCTGCTCCAGGTGGCAGCATCTGATGAAACTAAGGGCTTCCACTGGACACTAGTTTCTGCCTTACAATTACTGTTAATCCACCCCTGCTCATAAAAGAAAAAAGAAAACAGAAGAGAATTAAAAACAGCTCTTGAGTATGCGGGACTGGTGTAAGAAGGAAAGTTTAAGAATTGAGTAGTTTTTTAATTTTGGTAGATTGACTAATAATTAAATCACATTTCACACACTTTAAAAATAGAATTCATCCTTATTGGAAGTAATTTGTTTCTTAATTACTAAGTGTCTCAGTCTTCATATTTTGTATGTTTTAATGCAATTTCAGTAACACATTAAATTTTTCCAGATGTCCCTTATATCTGAAATAAGGTTTCTTCAATTTGAAAAATCTGACAAAATCTTTGTCAACCAGTGTTGACAAAGAGACTACCAGAAAACTACCAGAGAAAAAGTCACATTTTTTCCTCTTTTGAATTAATTTTATTTGTGAGAATTTGTTCTGTGATGAACTCAAACAGAAACCATTCACTTGCAGAGTCTCAGTCCAAAGTGCACATTAGAACATAAACCTGAGTGAAAATGCCAAAGCTCTCAGACTCTGTACTTAGTTCAATCAAACACAGAAGCAATTAAACAGAATATTGAAATCAAGGCCCAGATTCTCAGCTACTGAAAACCTGTGAGAATCCATTTACTCAAATGAGTAGTTCTACATAAAAATCTATATCATAACTTAGGATCATTTACATTAAGTGGGAAAAGTAGTGCAACTGATATTGCATAGGACCTCTCTACAATTAGTAAGTTCACCTTGGGACAACATGAATGTTTCCCCCATTGGATATTGTTTCATAGGCATGGGCTTAAAATAAAATATTGATAAAGTGTATTAGAAAACATCATGTTTCTACCGGAAAATGTGAAGGGCTAGTTGATAATCAATATGTTGTTTAAGCAGCAATCTGGGCAAAGATTTCAAAAAGAGTGAAATATGTTTGTATTGTCCCTTTTAGAACAGAAACCTGGCAACTGCATCCTGAACCAGCTGGAGTTTATGCAGCATCCTATTGGGCAAGCAGCCAATAGGGAATTGCAAGAATCTAATTTTGAAATAACAAAAGCGTGAATGACCATTTCAAGGTCTGACTGTGAGAGACATTCCTGCAACACAGCAGTTCTTTGAGTAACAGGATGATAGTATGCCCTGGAGTTTGTATGTTTTTTAAAAGATAAGAGAATGAAAGTATCTGAAAGCTTCCTCACTTTTTATTACTGAAGGAAAAGATGTAGTTTTGTTAAAGTAAATAAGAGATTAAAAGTAATCTATAGATGTCCATGCCTAGTATTTCTAAAGTTGTCTATGCCTAATAGTTACTTATCAGACTGACAAAAATTTTAATGAACATACAACCAAAATTGCTGATGTTCCCAGTGTTTTATCCATGTCAACATTTAAGGCAAATTCCAAACTGTCAAATGTCAAAACTGTATTGATTTTAATAGTTGTAGGCTAGTCAAATAACTAAATGAAAATTACAGTGTAAAATTGCATTATATGTCAATTCAATATGTAAAATTTATGTGAAAAAACCCCAAACAGATGTACACATCTGTTTGCTAATTTAGAAATAATTTACATACAGATACAAAAGCAAGTATTACTACTATTATAAAATTCTGTTAGACAGTATGCAGACAAATAAGTATCTCAAAATTAGAACATACCAGTTAGGTGCTGTGTGTCCTTTTTGTTATTCAGTTCATAGCCATGATATTTTTTAAAGTCAGATTTGAGCTATTTGGAAGTTGTTTGTAACCTTTAATGTCTTTAAGTATAGTCTCAAGTGATTGCCTCAGATACTGTAGGGCCTCTCAAATAGTACAATATGCTACTGTGAATGCAATTGAATTGAAACATTAATACATTCATGCTCACAAATGTAAGAGCGATGCCTATAAATTGTCCACCCAAGCTACACATCTTTTAAAGGACCTCCGTAGAGGGCTAGGGCCAATTGCACCATGAGGTATGAAAAAGCAGGAAATTCTCTGAATCACAGGAGGTTATTTTTCAGGGCATCCTTCTTGCAGTCTCCTTTTGCTGAAGATCTCTAAATATTTCAAAGAGCACTCCTTTTGCATCTGATATAATATGTTTTTGCCATATCATACAATAAGCTCCCCTTTTCAAGAGAGTTTGGATGTTATGATTGATCTTTCTAGCCCCTTCCAATCTTCCATGATTCTAAGATCTTTCTTCATTTTTTGTAGTAAAAAGTTGTCTGAAGACAAGTTAATTCAGCTTTTTCTATTAATATTCTTTTGTTTGATTAATATATTGTGCAGCTAAATAAGCAACAGACTTTCAGAATATGTCTTTTCTCAAGAGGATATTTAAATTTAAATTTTAAATAAACTTCAAATATAAGTAGATAAAAGTATTGTTTGCATATTAAAGAACTTTATATAAAGTATACTGAGGTCTATGTGATTTTTTTTTTTAAGGGGAGATGTTTGTTTGATTGGTTGTTGTTTTCTGGTCAAGGTACTGTTTCTTAAACAGGTGCCTTTCCAGGTAACATCCTACCTATAACTATTTTTTTCTGTTTCTGTAGAATTCTATGCGTTTTCTTGTCTGTGCAATAAAGTGCAATAATATTCTTGCTAATTCCTGTAGTCTACCTGTATTAGAATGGTAAAACAATAAGGGCAATAATTTGACTCACACTCTGAAAATGGTTTCAGTCCAAGGATATAGGATACCTAACATATGTTAGTGTGAAAGACAAAGCTTTTATAAAACTTTGAAGACCTAAAACATAAAGCTAAAGGGAATCTTTTAGGTCACATGCAATTAGAGCTTGTACAGCAAATATACTCTGTTCAGAAATAAAGGCATATCTGTGCTATGGAAGAATATGCATAGTTTTGTTTGAACATCTGTAGCAGCCCACGTGGCTGAATTAGACCAAGCGTCACTGATGTCTGTCACAGAGCTTGATGAGCCCGCAGGGTCCTGGGAAGTGGCTGAGGTTTGACTTAGGGTGACTGTTAGAGTCACTCCCAGTAGTCCCTGAGGCAAACCATCTACATATTGTAATCCTCTGCTGTGGATTGGCTGCAAGAACCTCCTCCTTTGATTCGCTTATATTATTTGGTTCTAGAACTTTCTGCTTTATCCTGTTCAAGATTGTTGATCATTGGTTGTTTTATATTTAGTTCCCTCCCTAGAGTTGTTCTGATTAGTTAATTCAGATGTATGTAATCTGTCATTGAATCCCCATTGGTTGTTACCCTAAAACTCCTCCCATGTATCCTTCCCTTAAAACACCCTGCAACCCCCTTGCTCGAGGCTTTTGTCCTCGACTCCTTGAACTGCTCCTGACCCGTCCTTCCCTTCCCTAAATAAACCCTTCAAGAACTTGACCAAAAGCCTGCGTCTCTTGCACCTCTTTGAGCCTTCGTCCAGCAGTTCTCCTGGGAGACTCTTGAAGGAGAGAGTCCTCCCCCTTCTCCGAGCCAGGATTTGAGCCGAGCCGTTTCAGGCAACGAGACATGAGCTTGCCTCAAACATCTATGTCTGTTTGAGTGTCTGCTCTGTCTGGTTTCTCAGGCTCAAGCATTTACTAAAGCATGCCCACGTCTCTGCCCAGCTGTTCAGATCTTCCTTCTTCGATTCCGTAAAGTCCATGTAAGGATCATCAAATGAATAAACATCCACAGCATTTCTTCCTAAAGTGGTGTGATGTCATGTGCCTCAAGGCAGCGAGGGAGTGGCAGCTATTTGCTCTATTTTGTCTTGCTACTATAGGGTATGCAGCCGGTGGGGTACTTACAGCTTTGTAAAATAAATCTGCCAAATTCTTATATAGAATTGTGGTGGTGGATAATACTACCTCAGGAACTGCTGGGGAGCCAAATGCTCCCAGCACAGCAGTATCTCGCTGGTGGGAAACACCCTAGTCAGTACACCCCCTGGAGAGCAAAATGGTCTTTTCCCCAAACTGTAACCTAACCCCTGAGTCCATCCCTTCCTCCTCCCCATTGGCTGTGGTATTCCCCCCGCCTCCTCTCCCCTGACCCCAGGTGATCCCTATATCTGGAGTCACCTGGGGCTGATCGCCCTCTTTCACCTTGGACCCCTTCAGATTAAACGTCTGGAACATCCAGCTGACTGAGCCTCTGAGTTCTTTGTCTCTGGTAACGCCTGAGCTATCCAGCTCTCTGGGTGAGTGAGAATTTGTGCCTTACACCG
The DNA here is from genome assembly GCA_013397955.1 of Grantiella picta. Classification (NCBI taxonomy): domain Eukaryota; kingdom Metazoa; phylum Chordata; class Aves; order Passeriformes; family Meliphagidae; genus Grantiella; species Grantiella picta. The sequence continues at coordinate 284,481 of VZRM01003858.1, read as the reverse complement.
GTTCGGGTGTGAGAAGGGCTTTTCTGTACAGCACCAGGCAGTGCTGGCTGAGGTGATCTCTCAATAGCCTTAGAGACACTTTCGGTAAACGCAGAGGCCTATTCCACCCCTCCTCGGCCCACGGTGTTATAGAGTCATTGAGCTTTTAGGAAAACTTGAAATGGCTCTAAATATTTAAGGTAGTCTCCATGGGTTGTTAAAAAATGACCAAGTAATTTCCTGTTCTTATGCACTCTTCTAAGTGGACAGGTTCTTGCCTGAATGTAATAAGCTACAGAGATATGTTAAATTACACATTTTTTTAAGGGAGAATCTTCTTGGCTGATCTTGGAATTGAAGTCAACAAAAGGAAGGAAGTAGAAGAGAAATTAAAACTATTATTTCCCCCCAAAAATGGTAACAGAAGATTAAAATAGCACTTGTGATGAACAAAGCTTTCCAAACTGACTTTCATATGGTTCACTGATATTTGAGAATAAATCCAAGAAGACACTCTTTTCCTTAAGACTGCAAAACTATCCAAGGATTCAAGAGTCCCAATAAAAAAACCCAACAAATTAAAATGTCATACAAATTTGTAAACATGATGTGGAAAATATCTTCCCACAAAAATGAAATATGTACTTTTTAAGTTTTACCATTAAATTGTGGCTTAGAATTTCGTTCCTAACAAAGAGACTATCAGGATACCTTATCTGTTATAGCAATGTAATATTTGATGAAGCCCAATGATGGCCAGCTGGGCCAGGTCACATTAAGACAAAATTCAAGTGCTAAAGGATTTTTATATTTAGATTATTCAAGTAGAATGTCTTAGTTAGGACAAAGAGGCAAAAGACAAAAAGACAAAGACACTTTGAGGTGGACATCACCGATCTGTTCTAAAATGATGGTGCTGCTAACTCAGATTTTTTCACTGTGCCTATTTCATGCTCCACAATCCAGTAAAAAAGTATACAAAACAATTCAAAAGAAATAAATAAGAAGCTTTAAAGCCTATAAATCTTTCTCTCTTTTCTTTTTGTACCTACTGCAATATCTTTCCCACTGAAACAACAGGTCCTAACTTTACTCATAGGTAACTTTAATCAATCTGCCAATCAAATTACTTTTATTTTGAAGGGAAAGCTTCAACAAACAGATGGGCTTTGCAGCAAGTCTTCAAGGTCACCAAATACTGGCTGTAGTGAAACGAGAAGTAAGATCCATCATGAAGGACATCTTTTTTCAAGTGGGAAACAGCTTTCATACAAGTGATCCTGAATGTCATGGTAACAGTAGAAGAAAACTAGTTCTGAGGAAGACAACTGTTCTTGTAAAGTGGGAGTTGATTTTATAGCTCTCACTAGTACCTGCACAGATTGTGCCCTGTGAACTATAGGATTTCAGTGATCTCTGAAAGAATGATATCAAAGAAAGACTAAATGGAAAGAAATTAAACAAAATGTTCTTTGACTAACAAAAGTCACAGCCTTTGAGATATGGCAGTAGGTTTTCAGGTAAAATATATCTGAAAAATCCATACAGTGGCAGGGGATATATACATGTCTGTTTCATCTGCTGAGAATTTTGGGTTAGTTCCAGTTTGGATTTCAGGGACAAGTCCACAGACAGGGCAGTCTGGGATCAATTCTTTGGACTATTACTTCATGATGATAGCTAGTGCTAAAATAAATGCAAAACCTGACTTAAAAATTCTGACTTTCAAGTTGCACATCTACACTAAGTGAATGCAAATATACTAATGCAATGGCATTATCCCTATTTTTTTCCTTTGACATCAATTCATTGGTTGGCTTTAAAAATGGTTTGCTTCTTTTCTTGCAGATTTGTTCTCATCTATTTCAGTTTTTTCTAGAGAGCCTGAATTCAACAACACAAACAAAACAGACACTCATTGGCAGTTATGAGAATCTCTGTTACGAGGGATAGTACAAGATAAATACTGGAAACAAAAGTGCAGATGTGGAAATGCTGTCATACCCATATGAAAGAAAAGTTCCAAAATCATACTACTCACAGGTGAATGAGATAATCCTGATACCAGGAGTTAAAAGAACAGATACATGGAACTATCAGTCAAGAAGCAAGTACCTTCCATAAATTTTATCAGCTAAAGATAGTACCAGAATATGGCTAAATGGGAATTTGCATCAACTCCCTTTAACCTCTAAAATATGGATATCTCTAGCACAGATGCCATTGCATATGGTACCCTTTCAGCATTTAAGGATATGAATTCCCATGGGAGTAGGCATGATAAGTGAAATAAGTCTGTCTTAGAAAAGAAAACCAGTGAAGTTGACTTACAAAGTTTGATAAGGTCTAGGGTCTTCTTATGTGCAACAACAACTGGAGATGGGAGAAAGAAAGTCCAACAAACTGACAACTTAAGTTTGTTAATTGATGTCCCCTTCATTCCTTTTTATCCTTTGATTATCAGATCTATGTTCATTGATCAATATAAATTTTATTTTACTTTTGATGAAGGCATTTTTCCACAGAATGCAATCTAACCACATTACTTAGAATCTAATCTGGATATGGAAAGGAAGAAAGGCTTTTGTGAGTTTATGTGCTGGTATTATGCATAGATAGTATTTAACATGTTGACATAGGTGAATAAATTTTTCAGCATAACCTATACTGGCAATATTATATATCTTTTAAATTTAATGTTAATTGATTCTCAAAGACTAAGAAGAAAAAAAGTCAAATTAGATCATCTGTCCTATAAAGTGTAACACAGAGGACATGACAAGTGCGTGCTTAATGCCGTGTAGCCAAGTCTTGACTTATTTGGAGTACAGTTACAGACACAGGCATCTCTGTTGAGATTATGGGGATGGGTTATGTGCCTGATAACAGTATCATGATTAAAGCAATTTTCAATCTGGTTTGCAAATTGTTCATTTTCTGAAGTGAGTACTTCATATTTGTCTTCAAAGTATAATGATTTTTGAGTTAAAATTTGTGCATGGACACACTGACTATGTGTATGCAAATATACACATAGAGGCACATATATATACTGTTTACATACAGATGCATTGTACTACAAATCTTATAATTAAAAACGATTTTTCATTTTACAGAAGCACATGATTCTGCACATACTTTTTTCTTCATCTTGAATAAGACATCACTCAAAATGTTTGTGACACCCAGCAGCTATTACCATGGGGGATCAAGCAGCTTCTTAGAATAAAACACAGTAACTGATAAACAGACTCTATTAAAATGTTTTTCATGCTAGCATTCAACCAAAATTAGAGTTATCTTTTGCTTTGATGTTACCATTTGTAGTGTAACCCTTATTTAGTTGTTTTGATGTATGCAATAATTGATACTTCAATAATAAACTTGTTTATATTCCAAATGTCTTTAATCCTTCTATGGTTCTTTTGGCGTCTTTTTTGAGACTGAAGTGCCTTTTTGGCATATCACTACTCTGATGTCGTCTTTGCAAGTCTTTCATTGTGAATGTATTGACATGAATAGCAGTGTTTTTGTATCTGACACCTATCCAGCTGAGAAATAAATACAGAATTGCTATCTTCCTCTATTCGTGATCTTTTGGGCTTTGATCATACATGTATATTTTTTGTTCATTTATTATCTTATTCCTTATTAAGTATCAGGAATGATTTGAAAAAACAGAAAAGTGGTTGTGATGGGTTGACCCTGGATGGATCAACCCAGCCAGGTGCCCACCAAGCTGCTCTATCACTCCTCAGCCAGGCAGGGGAGACAAAAATGGCAAAAGAGTTGAGATAAACAGAGATGGATCTCACCAACTGCCATCATGGGCAAAACAGATTCTATTTGGGAAACATTTATTTAATTTATTACCAATCAAATCAGAGTAGGATAACAGGAGAAAGGAAAAAAATAATAAAAACACCTTTCCCCATCATGCTCTTCTTCCCATGCTTAACTTTACTCCCAGTTTTCTCTACGTCCTCCCCCACAAGGTGGGGGGATGGGCAGTGGGGGCTGCAGTCAGTTCATCACATGTGGTCTTTACCAATTCTTCTTCCCCTAGGGAAGGACTCCTCTCGCTCTTCCTCTGCTCTAGAGTGGGTCCTCTGCAGGGTCACAGAAACTTCCAGCAGCATGGACTCCTCTCTCCAAAAGTCCACAAGTCCTGCCAGGAAGTACAGGCTTCCCACAGGGTGACTGTTCAGGTCCGATGGGCTTGCAACGTCCGTCTGGCCGGGCTCTGCGCTGCCCTCTGCCAGGAGCCCCGGCTGGCTCTTCCGTGACGCAGGCAGTCTGGGCGGCTGGTTCGCCTCCGAGAAAGCACAGTCCCTGGTGAGCTGCAGGCACAACTGATGTAGATGACCACACACAGGCAAAAAGGGTAGAGAGACGGAGGTTTCCCAAAAGACCAACTTTAATGAAGGTCCTATGGGACAAGCTGAAAAACCCTCAGATAGAGCTCCGAGTACTGGAGGTTTTAAGGGACGGGAAGAGTGGGCGGGTTCAGGGGTGGTAACCAATAAGGAGCAGGGGAGGGAGTGGACCACTGGGAGAAGGGAAAGTCAATCACAACACCAGGGAGGAGATACAAGAACAGCCAATGAGACATCAAGCAACCAAGAACTTTCCAGAAAAGAGGGGGAGTACATGCCAATCATGAGGGGCTTCAGCAACCTTTGAACCAATCCATAACCTAGAAAACCCAAAGTTCTGAGGAAGGAGGATGGAGAGCTAGACCAGAGTCCCATCGACAAGTTACTCTTCAAAGGAATCTGGCTCTTCAGGCAGGGTGTCCGGCAGGACCACGGCATTGACCTCTGGGATTCCAGCAGCCTGACCCTCAACAGGTGACAGCCTCCTTCAGGCATCCACCTGGTTGGGCCCGAGGCCCTCTATTTCTTAAACACATTTTCCCCAAGGAGCCACCCCCTTGGCTGCAGGACTCAGCCATGCCCTGCAGTGGGTCAGTTGGAGCTGCAGGAGCCATCTGTGTATGGCACAGCACCTCACAGAGACTGCCCTGCAGCCCCCGCTAACAATGCCCAGGACATGGGTAGATTGCCTAGCTTGGTTTATGTCTATACATATGGAATATATTAGTTGGACTACAAGCATTGCCAACTTGTTTGGGTGGATACTAATCTGTGTTCACTGCAGTGTTAACGGAGGAATCGTGTAATCTGTTTGGTTCATCACTCACATAATGCTGGCAATACTCACCTATAGTTAGAATTACTTGTGCAAGCTCTCAATGAGGTTGTTTCCCAAATGAAAAGGTTTAGCAGTCACCCATCCGTGGATATCCCTTTATGAAAATTTTCCACCCTTGTTCAATTAATTAACCTACCAAAAGAATCTGAAAGACCTTTGGCACAGCGGCCCTTATCCTATTGTGCAGATAGAATTTCTTATTGCTTGCTTCTCAGGCCAGGGTGCAATCAGCTTTTATAAAAGATTTGTGATTTATGTTTTCCCCACGTCATATAACCACTGTGAAGATAAGAAGTGCCAGGAGTGCAGACCCTGTTACATGGTCAGTGTACTTGAGGCACTTTCCTTGCAACTCTGTTTAATAACATTTGTTCAGAGTAGAGAGGCGAATGTTTTGTGGGTTAATGGAGTACACAACTCTTAACAGGAATTCAAGGTGACTAATGGATGTGCATTCAGATGCTGAAGTGCTGTTGAAGAGGGAAATCTGAACTGGTAACAAGAAAACTCCATTAGCGACATATTAGTATTTTTCTGAGGCTTCAGTGGGATCAGAAGTAGAGGGCATAAAAGAAAGACTGTTTTCTTATTCATGGATAAGTGTATCTCAATGACATTTTGCTAAACATGAGGGACATAGGAAAGAAAATGAAGGCTTCCAGAAGTAGTAGGGGACATTCATGCTGTCCTGATTTGGGCTTGAATAGAGTTAATTTTCCTAGTAGCTGGTATAATTCTGTGTCTTGGATTTAGGATCACAGTAATACTGGTAACACACGCTGATGTTTTAGTAGCTGCTGAGCAGTGATTTTACTAAATCAAGGACTTTTCCTCTTCTTATGCTTCCCAGCCAGGAAGAGGTCTAGAAGTGCACAAGAAGTTGTGAGGGCGTGTAGCCAGGACAGCTGACCCAAAGGAATATTCCATACCATAAAAAGTTATGGTGAACAATAAAACTGTGGGGAGTTGGCCAGAGGGTGGTAGCCCACTGCTTAGGATCTGGCAAGGCTTCAGTCAACGAGTAATGGGCAATTGTGTTGTGCGTCACTTGGTGTGTGTATTCTTTTATCATTATTATTATTTTGCCTCCTTTTTTAAGCCCTATTAAAGTGTCTTTATCTAAACCTATAGGCACCACCTTTTTTTTATTTTTTCCATCATCTCACTGGAGGAGGGTGAGGGACACAGGACTGTTGCATGTGTTTCTGAATTCAGTGGTAGAACGAGATGAACTGCAGATGCATTCTGACATCATATTCAGAAATACATCAGATGAAATCTCACCCCAAAAATGCTTGTTATTTTCCAGCCTAAACTTAGTTTGGGGATTAGATAATGCAGCAGAGGAGGTTAAAGTGAAAGTTGCAGTTTCTCCTGTGTTTCAGAACTATTAACAAGAAATAAAAATAAAAAGACAGAAAATGAGAAAAAAAAGCAGTTACCTTCAAAAACATAGTTATTGCTATACTTGATCTCTACGAAATTTAGATGCTGCTCTTCCACAATTTTTTCAGAAGAAATGAGCATGTGCATACACATATATAAAGTCAACCCAACACCACCAAGTAAAGAGATTTTCTACATGGACTACTTCACTACTGATACAGCTCTTCCTTTTTCCCTGAAGAAAAAGCTTTATATCATTGACATATATCACCTGATACACTTAACTGAGAAGCTGACATTCCTCCCACTCTAATGTATGTTCACATTAATTCCCAAGTTGTTTTCAATTCACACTCATAAAAAGAAGAGTGATTCCAGATGTTAAGCTTAGTAAGGAAAATATCAAAATAAAGGGATTTATACCTTCCCAGTCTGAGAAATACTATAGATAATGTAAAAGATGCAAGAAATTGCAGTCTAATACACACTTTACCAATGTGAGCAATGCAAGGTGAGAAAGCCAGCTTTTCTTCAGCACACTGAGCTGCAGTGATTTACCAGTGGCACTTATAGAAAATAAACGAGACAAGCAAAACAGGTCAGAAAAACAAGTGTAACCGTAACAGGTCAGAATGTGTGTCTGTGCTTCTCAAGACAGAACTAAGTCACAAAAACCAAATATTATTTATGAAAGGTTTTTAATGAGATTATTTTCATGGGAACTGGATGCTTGCACAATGTATTTTTTTGGAAAAAAAGATTTTCAAAAGGAGGCTTTCAAAATAACAGAAAAAGGAACCAAAATTTTAATAGATTTATGTCCTTTCTGAAAATATAGAAATGCTGATATGATTTTAGTTGAAGTTATTTAAATCTTTCTGTCCTGTGTCTGTGCTCTTTTCCAAATCATAGTGAATAATCTTTCATGGGTTTGTGATTTACATGACTGCTTACAATGCAGCCTTAGTAACTGTGTTGCTTTATTAATAATGCACCTCATGTTACTTCTATATTTCACACCAAGATAAAAGATAATTTTATTATTTTCAAAAAGTTTTAGAATCACATTTACATTGTTCAGTTTGTTGCGTAGACAGTTAGTACCAAGTGCACTTTCATGTCTAAAGATATTTCATACAGCGTTGAATTTTTCTTTATCTGTTTTATTCAGAAGTAAATTTTTATCAAAATCAATGAAAGAATTACAATGTCTTGAGCTGACTTTGTGTCATAACCTGAATAAATATATTACAGTGTGCCAAGCATTTACTAGTATTTCTTTATGTTTTCTTCTTTTTTAAATAGAAAATGTGTTTTTTTCTATTTTGATGTATAAAAGCAGGGAAAGAGAATATTCATTAATTTTCGGTCTTGTTTTTTTTCCCCTTTATGGTAATATAAAAATGCAACCATATTAATACAGCTCAATATACCTGACACGTCTGCTATAAAACTTTGTATCTTACATTCAAACAACTTAGCCTTTAGATATCTTCTTTTCAGTGTTTTGATGAGGAAAGGGGGCATTAACTTATTGTCACAGAATGAAGTGGTTTTTGATTTCCATTATCTCAAGTGTTAATATTCTGAAAAAGAAAAAAACAACAACCCCATCACCAACTTACTTCTAAGTGGTTTTCAAATTTAAGTGATTAGCCAATATGAGGTAATGGTAATGATATTTTGCTGAGTGAGATGCCCCAAAGTTATTTAAAGAATATACAACATCTTCTTTCTCTGGAGACAGGGTCATAAAAGGGTAGAATCAATGAGAAAACAAAATGCCACTGCTCTTTCAATTTTCCTTTCTCACAATTTCTAGCCCTTTTCCACATAGTTCTGACACTTAGCTCAAAAAGCTCTACGTTTAAATGACACTGAAAACAATATTTTTGTGTCTGTGTGTCTCTGTATACTGTTCCCCTCTGTGCTTTTTTTGTTGCAGCTTGCTATTTCTTTCTCACACACAGGGCTTTAGTCCAGTCACTCCTGCATGTCTAGAGTTTATCACCAGATCACAGTAAGCCTCTCTTTATAGCAAAGTACAGGAAAACACAGATAACTCTTACTCCAGCTCTGTCTCAATCTTTTTACAGCCAGCAGACATTACTGTTTCAGCTATAAAGGATGTAGACAGGATGATGGGTTTTTTTACACCGAATGAGAGACATGGCATCTATCAACATTGCTAAGGTTAACCTAACTCAAAGCAAAGTGTTGAAACTGGGAATACAAGTTACAGAGCAGAAAGCTAGGGCAACTGCATGCTTAGCTTAGACAAGCCACTTGCATTTCTGAACCAGGGTGGTATGAATTTAGAGGTAGGTGCCCTGAATAATGTCAGATGCCATTTAAAACAAAATCAACCAAGCACAGAAAAACCCTAAGCAATTTTCCCTGAGATGGGAAACTTAGCACTTCATACGTCTTTTTCACTGCCTAGTTACAGCATTGTGCTATATTTAGTAAATTGTTAAGCAATCCCTAACAAGCTCTAGTTTATTGACAGTGCTATTCCACAAGCTTGTTTTTTTTATCCAATTCCACATACATTTGTGACACTGTGATCAAGAGGAAAAAGATGTTAGGCGTATGACCATAGCTGTGTTCTGAAGAGTCCTCCTCCCATCCCCCTCCTCCAAATTTTACTTGGAAAAAATTACTAAATGGACCAAAAATTTTCAAGAGTCCGAGACATACCATTATTTATGAGCATTTCAAGGACAGTCTAAGACTATCTTTCCAAAGTAATGCTTACATGCACTGCCCATCTCTAATTTATATGGAAGGATAATATTCTTCATGGAATGGAGTATTATTTTTGTTTTTCTAATGAAGTATGATATTTTGGTGTCAAGATCTGCCTTTCATGTCACAGACTCACAGAATTATTGAGGCTGAAAGGGACCTTTGGAGGTCATCTGGTTAAACAGCCTCACTCAAGCAGGGCCACCTAGAGTAACTTGCCCAGATTTTTTATGTCCAGAATTTTTTTAGTATCTCCAAGGATAGAAACACCACAATGTCTCTGGGCAACCTGTGACAGTGCTCAGTCACACTCACAGTAAAAAAAAAGTTTCCTGATGCTGAGGTGGACCCTCCTGTGTTTCAGATTTTGCCCATTGTCTCTGGTCCCTCTTACTGGGCACTACTGAGAAGAGCCTCCATCTTCTGGCTCCATCCTCTTTGCACCCATCCTTCTTGTATTCATATATATCGATGAGATGTTCCTGAGGTGATCTAGGCTGAACAGTGCCATCTCAGCTTCTCCTCATAAGAGAGGTGTTTCAGTCCCTTAAGCACCTTGGTGGCCTTTTGCTAGGCTCTCTTGAGTAGGTCCATGTCTCTTGTGCTGGGGAGTCCAGACATTAAAAGATACACCAGTTCACATCTTAAACTTCTCAAACAGAAGTGAGCACTCTAAAGTTTTCAACCAGGTTCCTTGACAGGGGATCAGGCTTTCAAAATTAGCAGGAGGCAAAGTATTTGAAAGCATAGATTACAATCCCAGGCTTCCCTCTACATTTTAAATTCCATAGCAGAAAATGGATATGTGTTCTCTGGCTTCAGCTGCCGTAATAATTCCTAAACACTTTAAGATCCTTTATTTGTAAATACACCGAAAGGGGCAGATTTGGCAGGAAAAATAATTGATCTGTTTAAATGTCTTTCCTCCCATTTTTCCAGAAATGGGATTGAGTTTATTGTTTTCTTTTTTTTCCTTCCATAGTCTTTAACACAGGCAAGAATGACCTGCTCAGGCTTCAGCAGCTGATATCTGTATGTTTAACCAAGGCAAAGTAAATGCAGCTATTATATTCTAATATTAGAAAGGAAATGGAACTTTGAATTCTGTCTTCAGATAGATATGGTTTGCTGCATGATGCACTTGAGACACTTCTTTCCAGCTGAGCATCCTCATTTGCTCCCAGACATAAACCAGCCTTAGGGTCAACCTCATTGCTTTCTACAGCTTTCTGAGAACAGGGAGTGCTGAATTCTTCTCCCCAGTATCCAGTGACAGGATGCATGGGAATGGTTTGAAGCTGCACCATGCATTTCTTTCCTGAGAGGATGGTCAGCAAGTGGGACAGGCTTCCTAGAGAGGTGACAATTGTCCCAAGTCTACCATTGTTTACAAGGTTTTTGGAAAATGCCCTTAATAACATATTTTAACTTTTGATCAGCCCTGCATTGGTTAGTCAGTTGGACTACATGATAGTTGTACATCCCTTCCCACTGAAATTGTCAATTCTATTCCTCTTCTCCTCTATCATCAGCTTCATCTGGTTTCTGTATTTCCAAATAAAACATTTGGACTCTGGAGTATGATCTACAGGTGTGTTGACTCCATCTACTCTGTCATCATATTTGTAGCTTTGAAAGATGCTAATTCTTTCTTAATGGGTGTTAATTGTACCATGTGACCACTGGTTACTTGAAGCAGGGCAGTTGCAAATAACCTCTTAGGTTGAAAATTTTGTTTTTTTTTTCACTTGTCTCATATGTTATTTTACAGTTTGGTTTTTCTAAAAGTTTCTCAAAATATCAAAGGTACTACACATATTATCATGCAGCAACGTGAACTGAGGAATATTCTAAAAACAAACTCTCATATTTCCTATAGAAAAAATTGTTCAGATGTTTAAAAACGTTTATCACTATCATGATATGAAGTCCAGATCCTAAAACAAATACTCTAGTCTTTTTTTTTTTTTTCCAGTGCTGCAGATGATGCTGATAGATTTCTAACAGTGAAATGCTGGTCCACATGTAAGAACTTCATATCTGATATGTTTTGTTTTGCTTTTACAAGAGTTGTTTTGCTAGAAATGTCACAATATGCTGTTTTTGTCCTCTTTCTGCTTTGGGAAATTGCGTATGAGTAAAATGTTTTGAACTAAATTCACAGGACAGAGATATAGATACGGAATTTCTGTTACAGGAAGAGGTTCCTGATTTCTGACTTTTTTTCCTGAGGACAGTATGATCTAAAAAGTATTTATTCTAAAACTGCAACAGAAAGAGAAGAGGAATGCTAAGAATACACAATGCTGAGAACCAGATGGGCAATATTTTTGCTGTGATATGCTGTGAGAAACTTTGAAAAGTGACGATTTGACCTCAATCCAGACCAGAAATCTGGAGCAGATTGGAAGATGATTTCCTCTCCGCCTTCATATTCAACAGACCCGTCTACCATGTGATGTAGTAGTTTGAAGCAAAAGAAATGTGTCTCTATTTTATGGTCTATTTCTCTTTCTGTTATTGAGGTTTTTCACTTAATGTAGTGAAACAAAAAATCAACATGATCTGTGTGCCCACCAGATAGCAAAAGACTACGTATGGAAGAGTGACTGTCCAGTAACTGGACATGATTCACTAGGTTAAATCTACTCAGGAGAATCAGAATCTTTTAGCACACACACACTATTTGATTTTGATGAATTTTAAATTATTGGTTATTTTCAGCAGTGACCAAACACATTTCTGTGCTTGGAGGAAGAAAAGCAATATCTAAAAAGAATGAGGCTATGAACCTTCTAAGTTGTTTGTGTCATTTTCTGATTACAGCAGGGCACAGCACAGATTCGGCCTCTGCGGATGAGGAACAGAATGACAGCATACTGCCACCGAGTAGTGACTGCAAAGTAGCAGTTATTCCCACTTATTGGAATCATGCTGCTCTTCTAGATCCTCAGATAAGCAATTTCTAAATTGTGCATAAACTTTCTAACTTATTTTAAAACTCAATGTGAAAACACTTTCGCAGATAACTAGTATGCACTTTTGATTAGTTCTTGACAGAAGCACATTACACACACAGAGCCCCTGTCACAACCCCTAAAATTGTATCCTTTCTCCAACCAATCCCATCCTCCTTTTGCCTCACTCCAATTATAGCTTTATAACTGTATAAAAATGCTGCCTATATTTAGAGCAAGTCTTGTATTCCTCCATCACAAGCTCATAGAAATATTTTATTCTCTTCATATGATGCCTGGCAGGAAAGCACTGCTTAACAGTTTCTGGGCTGGTTTGAAGCAGAAGTGTCAGCTGTATATATTCACAGTATTTCAATGAGGCTGTGCTGTAGGAGGTAACATTTCTTCTACTACACACCACAGCAAGAACTACTGGCACAGATTCAGCAAGAAGAATATTAGTGGTCATTTTTTCAAGGCCAGGAACAGAACATTGTAAATGATCCATATCTTGTCATAAAAACCCCTAAATCTGCTGCTTCAGATATAATAAAAACTATGAGCAAAGGAAAGCATATCCTTTACAACAAAATCAGATTTCTTAAGAAAAAGAAAAGTAATTTTACTAAAATTTTTGTAGATGTTAGTATTCCAACTTCAGCTGCTTACTTCGTAGCTCATTAATCAGCCTCACATTCTTTGTCGACAGAAACAGTCAGAATATTCTATCTTCTTTTCTATTAATCAGCCTCACGTTCTTTGTCAAGACAGAAGCAGTCAGAATATTCTATCTTCTTTTCTATTTGTATTTAGTAGATAATGGGAAAAGTCTACTTCTGTATTATGTTTGGCATTGTCTACATGGTAATCCCCACTGCAATTTTCCATTACTCATTGTTCCAAGATATTTTGTTTGTTGCACATTAATAAAGCAGATTATCTTGTTACCTGAGGATTTGATAACTAAATTCTCAATGTACAGAGTTGCTTAACAAGCTTGCCTGCCCACCTATTATATAAATTAATCCCAGGTGACATAGCACAAGAGGAGTAGCTATGCCTAATGTCATCTTTCTATTATTTCAAAAACACACTTCTGCTACTTTAAAGGCTTTGAAACTCTTTGAAGGCTTGCTTTAGCTTTTTGTGGGCTTTTTTAAATTTTATTTTGATATTTTGACTTTTCCTGTTATTGAAGAGAAGATAATGGTAAATATATTAACTGAGTATTCTTCAACTATTTTTGAAAATTGCAGTAATAATTCTGCTGTTCATCCTCATATATATAATCTAGCAAATTCCAATCAAGTCTATCATTGTCTTGAACCTTTTGAGTTCTGTGTTGTGCACCAAAAAGGATTGTCTTTCTTTAACTTTACCCACCTACTAAACCTGATTCAGTTAGGCACTTCCCACTCGTGGGAAGGGGGAGAGAATTGGAAGACTAGCAGTGAAACCTCCTGAGATAAAGGTGGTTTAATAGGTAAAGCCAAAGCCATGCACACAAGGAACTGAGAAAATGGAATTCATTTACTGCTTGCCATCAGTAGGGAAGAGTTCAGGCGTCTCCAGGAAAGCAGGGCTTCATCACATGTGGCAGTTACTTCAAAAGACAAATCGCTCTGAAGGTTCGCCCAATTTTTTACTGCTGAGGATGATGCCATATAGTATGGAATATCCATCTGGTCAGTTGGGGTCTGCAATCCCAGCTGTGTCCCCTACCAGCTTCTTGTGTACCCCCAGCCTCCTTGTTGGTGGAGTGGGGTGAGAAGCAGAGAAAACCTTGAGGCTGTGGAAACACTCAGCAATAGCTAAAATATCTCTGTGTTATCAACACCGTTTCCAGAAAAAATCCGAAGTAACACCGTAGTAAAGGATATTAACTTTATCCTAAAACCAGCACATGAAGACAAAAGTCAAAAAAATAGTGGCAACAAATGAAATTCAAGCTGCACATTAGGAAGCTGAATGCTTAACTGCAATGACAGCTGTTAAGAAGCAGAACAGAGAAAGTGTGGAATCTCCATGCTTGGAGATATTTAAATCTTGACTGGAGAAATTGTGAACACTGTCATTGAAGGTTTAAAACTATCCTTCTTTCAGCTGGGAATTTGGTTCTAAACAATCACCAGACATTCCTTCCAACCCTTTTTTTTTTTTTTTCTGTGATTCTGAGATCTCTCTCCACATATAATACTTGAAATTACAAGCCTTTAATATGTGTGGTATTCATATCCAGTAGTCAGTCTTTTCCTGGTCTGAAAAATGGTTGTTTCATGCTGGACTAAGTTCAAAGTTAGTAGTTTTCTTCCTCTAAGAATGTAAATTAATTGGTGCCAATCAAATCAATTGGTGAGGTTAACCAAAATACTCCTCAAGTGTATCTGGCAGACTGTGTGTTATGGATAATTGTACTGGATCTGGCTGAGGTGGTGTTTGTTTTACCACAGCAGCCCTTACAGTGCTGGGTCTTGCATTGGTAGCTGGAAAGGTGTTGGTAACACCCCAGTGCTTTGGCTGCTGCTGAGCAGAGCTGGCACAGTATCAATGCTGTCTTTTCAACATTCTGCACCCCACCAGTAGGATGGGGGTGGGCAAAATCCTGGGAGGGGATGCAACTAGAACAACTGACCCAAAGTGACAAAAGAGATATTCCTTAGAATATGCTGTCAGCTCAGATATAAGTGCTAAGAAAAGGAGAAGGAAGGGGGGTGCATTTGTTATTTAAAATGTTTGCTTTCCTGGGCAGCCATTATGAAAGCTGATGCCCTGCTTCCCAGGAAATGGTCAGGCATTGCTTGCTGATGGGAAGTAGAGAATAAACCTTTTTTTTTCACTTTGCTTGCACACAATCAACCTTTTTCTTTTTCTTTAGCAAACTGCCTTATCTCAATCTATGAGTTACTTTCCATCTTATTTTCTGTCCCCTGTCCAGCTGAGAAGGGGGAGTGATAGAGTGGCTTGGTGGATACCTGGCATTCAGCCAAGGTCAATCCACTACAATAATCTCTCTTCTACTGCTCAGCAGAATCAATCTGTAGGCATATATATACAGAGTTTTGTCCCAGTAAAGGTATGAATTGGGAGATCTTAATTCCCATCTCTACAGTAAATTAAACTTTACTTCTAAAGAGAAATTTTGAATTTGGATCAAACTACAGAAGAAATTTTATCACAAGTGCTTCACAGACATAACATCCAAGTCTGTTCTCAATCACCATAATACTATAACCTCTAGCATTTTCTCATAAAAGATGACTTGATATTTCATCTATGTATTTCATTGTCTCCAGTGCAATTTATTCCTTCCTAGTGTCTACCACAAATAACCTAGAAAAGAGGCCAGGTTAATGCCTGTTTTGAGGTAGTTTCTGCTTTAACCTTGATCTTAACATTACTGCTTTCTTTCTTTTTTCCCCCAAACTACATTCAAGTTGTGACCATAAAACAAAAAAATGATTAAGAGATTCTTTGCTCATTACCTAAACCTCAGTTTTCTAGTCCTTTAATCAAGTCGTAGGCAGTTGTGACTCTTAAATGCAAAATGCAAGTGTTTCTTTTGAGGATTATACACTTTACTAATGACTGCAAGATGACTGTTTAGCAATGTATTAAAAACTAATTATGACCATAAATAATTGTGTTACATTGATATTTTAAAATTATTTTGAATTAGGAGAAATTGACTAGATTGTCCAGAGATTAGAAAAAAGTGAATGCATAAACTACTGGATTTATAGTAACTTTAAGAAAAACAACAAAGCAAAAGACCAAGATTCTTCTATACTAAAAAGTCTCTTTTAATTTAATGAAAAATTTCTGTAGAAGGTGAAGAACATTATGTATATAGTTTTTCAAAGGTTACCATTGTTCATATGCTGGCTGGGCATTGATCTTCTAGTGATGAGAGCTTATTTTTTGCATCAATTGCTGGTTTGTTTGTTTTTTTCCCCTTCACTTGTTAAACTCTCTCGACCCATGAATTTTCTCACTTTTGCCATTCTGATTCTCCCTTCGATCCTGACTGGGGAATAGTGAGAGAGCAACTGGATAGAGATTTATTTTCCAATCACAGAGAGCAAAAGATTGGTCATTAACTAGCAATGCAATTTTTTGTTTAAAATAATCCATAGAAATTGAATTGTTTTAATTAAATTACACATCTGAATGACCAAAGGTGGGATAGAATAATTTATAAACAAAATAATAAGATTTGGCTATACTACATCCTGAATATTGCAGGCAAGCTTTGCATAAACCATGGCTCTATGGTAAAGGAAACCTTTCCATGAGAAAAAACTTTGTTAGTGTTCTGTTTACATCAGATTTTAGTACCTCAACTGATGTTGCACAAAATAAATTTCCTTTGATTGCACCAACCTTTAGGACACTGGGAAGTAACTGGGCATTGTAATATTTGTTAAATCTGACTGACTTCTTTTGCAAAGTGCTGGAAACAATTAAGTATTTGGAGTGTCACACTCACCATAACTAGCAAGTGTACATACACAAACACCTATTAAATATATCCACTTTTAATTCCTGTCCAGTAGTTTCTAGTGACTGTTCAGACTGTTAAGACTGTAAAGTCTTAAGATCTTTAAGCTAAAGTTAGTAATAAACAAAACACTGAAACTATATTTTCTTTGCAATTATTTCAGATTTCTCTATTTGATTGTTATAGGAATTTTTAAATTATTTTTAAGATAGAAAATTTTACTTCATATTAAGCCAAATTCCTGAGATTAAAAATCACTTTTAACATTAACAAAGGCAACTAAATGTTATGGTTTGATGAATTGCCACTATGATTTGTTTTTATTGTTGTTCTTTGATGGACCTTGAAGCCTGACAGCATTATACTTGTTTTATAATTTTTGTCTTTTTGTTAGAGAGATTTTCTTCATAACGCTAGAAGATAGTCAGTTTTGGATGATGCAAGGATCTGACATTAAACTGTATAGAAATAAAAGTAAGTATAGAACTAAATCAAGCCTTCATTTGAAGAAAACCATGCAATGAAAAAAGGACTTCAAATAGCCACATTTTTCAATGCATTTTTCTGCATTTGAGTGAAATTTTTTTCAGAAGATGGGATTTTTTAGCTTTTGGTCTGCATATACATGTTGTGCTTTATACAAGAGTGTATAGTTTGGGATGCGTCCTGTGACTGATATATTTCTAAAAACAGCAGCTTTGAGGCAGCTAATATCAAACATACTTCATTGTGGGAAAACACAGATGAATTAATCAAACTATTTAAAATGCCATCTATCAAGTATATTTATGCCATGAACAAATCTGACATGAACAAATCTGCTGCCTGTGGTGAGGTTTATAACAGAAATGTTTGTCTTTGGAACAACTTGCCTTCCACTCTAGTTCTGGGCTCTGCTGTAGAATGGAATGTGAAAAAAAAGTAATAGGCAACAGAGCAAGTGTAGGTGGGATGGTCTATTTCAGATAAATGGGAGAATAATGAAAATAAAGGCCACCTGAGATGAGTGCTGAAAGGTGTTTTTTTAAATTTGTTACCACACAACACCTGAAGAATACAAGTAGGTGAAAGCATTTCAAATGTTTTTAGGCAAATTGAAAAATTTGGAAAAGAAAAAAAGGAAACCTCTAATATATGGAATTCAAAAATCAGGTTTTGATTTTTTACAACAGCCAAAAAAAGATAAAATGAAAATGTATGAATATTTTCTTACAAGGAGCTTGGAATGATGAAATATACTCTGTGTTGTTGGTGAGGTGCTAAAATCCTTCATAATTTTGAAGAGCAAAACACTAAAACAGATAAAAATATTTTTTTGGGAATTAATCTTGTGTCTGGGACAAATGTATCATTTCCTGCTTGACATAAGATCAAGATCAGAATTCATGCTGTACCAGAAAATATACCCAGATTTCAGGAAATTACTTCCTTTCCCTCCTTTTCACTGGCCTTCTGTGTATATAAGACAAGTATGTGGGGGAATATGAAACCATAGTGAGACAGTTTTGATTAGTAACAGAAAAAACAACTGAAGTAAGAGAAACTGTTTCTGGAATAGTTCTCATGAAACTTGGCAGTGTACTCCAAGGGGAATTTTTGTAGTCATCATCTCATATTGTGTAAGAAGCATTAACTCTATTAAAAATTGACTCTATAATTGTTGAACATTTGTGCATTTGTAAATGTTGAACATTTGATATATATTTGTATATCATCATGAGTAACTGTTAAATAATAGACATGCTACCTTATTATGCAAAAAGGAGAGTTTCTAAGCACAGAGTAAGGCACTCTTAATTTGCATATAACTAGAAAGCAAGATTGGAGTGATAAAGAGAAAGCTGTTAAGAGTGGTTAGCATCATTGACCATGCGGAACGTCATTCAAGTCTAGTAAGGAATGGAAGAGTACACTGACTTCAGTATTAAAGCAGCTCTGGATTCTTATGCATTTGAAGATCAGTCAACAATGGTATAGAAGCTTAAAAAGCCTTGGCAGGTCCATGAGCTTTTGAAAATTTACTCCCATTTTAAGGTCTCTGACAGTTTAAATATGTGTACAAATGCTATTTAATTACCCAGTTTTCCAGAAAGTAAATGTGTGGCAATTTGGAATAGATCCCTTTCTGCAGGGCTGCTCTCCAGCCTTTCATTCCCCAGTCTGTCCATACATCCAGCAGCCCCATCTTTGCTGCTCTCTCCTCTGAGGATGATATTGATTATCCAGTGACAAACAGAAGTTTACTGGAGAGTTCACCACTCCTGTTTCCAGATGTTAGAGTATATTTATTTCTTTTCTTGGAATTATGATGTTGATCCTGTGTGAGGCTGGTGTTTCAGAAATGTCTCTGATTGCTAAAAATTACTCAAAATGGCATTAAGTTGAGGAGTCCGGATGGCTGTCACATATCTGACCTGGTTGAATTTCAGATATAATGCTCTCCCACCCTTCCTCTCTGCTTTCCCCAAATCTTTAATAACTTAAGCTATTGATGATCCAATTTAACCTTGTAATGGATGAAACAAGATTTTAACATATGCAACATATCCACAAGGAAAACTCAATTACTTGAAAACTTGAAAACTAATATTGAATGTAGAAAAGATTGGTAGCATTTTTAAACAATTTCAAGAGTTATTTAACAAAGTATTTCTGTAGGAAAAATATTTAATGAGGGTTTTGGCTTCTTTTCTTTCTAAAATTAGCCTGTAATTATATTATGAACAGGTTATGTCCACAAGTGACCTTTTCTGCAAATAGTAGACATAGCATTGTGTAATGCCACAAAGGGGGTAAGCTCCTTTTTGCAAATAACCTTTCTTCACATCTTTCATGGTATCCAAAACATAGGACTACAAAGACAGGTTATCTTCTTTACTTGTACTGTGTGGGAGAAATTGAGTATTCAGCATTCTAATTTTTCCACTGAATGAGTCTTACTCATTGTCACTTATAATGGTTCCAAAGCCTGTTTTAAAACCAGTTTGTACCTGTTGTATATGTTGCTTTTGGACAAATTTCAGCTTCAATTGTTTGCTTGAAAATGTAACTTTTAAATTTATAGAAATCTTCATAAAAGCTTTGCAAGAAGTATTTTTCTGTAGTATGTTTAAGCACATAGATATTTAACGTGTAGCGTACAGAAGAAATGAAACAGAAAAAAACCTTGAAAGAGATTTCCTCTCCAAACTTCAAAGTTTAATTCTCTTAGGGGTAGCCCACCACTTCAGAGGGTGTGCTTCGGAAACAAGCTAACAAATAAACCAATCAAAGAAAGACATAAATATTGGTATCTTAGTTTCTTCTACTATTTTTCTAAGTAGACAGACCTTTCAAATTAGTTGAAATATCTGCTTGTTATTATTGCTTCAACTACATTAGGGTAAGAGATTCCATAAATTAACTGGATAGAGAAATTGTAAGTCTTCTAGAATTGTCTTTGTCAGAAGAATAGCTGAAATAAAAAAAAGTATGGAAGTCTGTAAAGGCATGACCCAAAATCCTTTAAATCAGTTTTACTGTTTAGGGTGGGTTTTGAATGAGTCCTCTGGGTTCATACAGATAGCTATATAGAGATACATGATATATACTTCATTACAGGTTGGAAAAATTGACAAATCAAAATTTTAGAAAGATCTGTTGCTCATATATAACCCATAAATTATTTTCTGCACATCATAACCTTTACTGCATTTCAGATTCGGAAAGATTCCTGAAATAGTATTTCAAAGCTTTTAAGCTTTTATACTTCTCCAGGGACTAAAGGATAATCTCAGATTGGAATCTTATTTTCAAACAGATAGAAAAACAGAAGAAAAGACATCAAGAACAGCAAATTCTGCTTCTGGGTTTGTATATGAAAATTAGGCCAGTTAGTCCACAGGACAAAATTGGCCTATTCCTTTAAAGAACTAATAACTGCTCTTTTTCCATGGATTGTTATTTGTGGGTATACAAATCTTCTTAGAAGTTTACATATCCATTCTGACCTACCTGTTTTCACAAAGTAGGTCACTACTTACGGAGAAAGTCACTAAGCAGACTTTATTCTTAGAAAAAGTTTATTATTTGAGTGCAGTGAAGTCTTTAAAAATGAATAAACCACAGAAACATATGCAATTGTTGGTCACCAGAGCTACCTTTATGTCCCCAGAAGCCCTCTACAACAATTTCTATTGAATACAGTGACACTTCAGATTAATTGCCAGAGTCTCTCCTGCTGAATTCAGCCAACAAGCCACTCATGACTCAAGCAGATATTTCTGCATGTTAGGCAAACTGCAGCAGGTTTGTATTCCCATTGCTCCTTTACCTCCATCACCTGTGACAAAGGCTTTTACCAGAGACATCACAGGAATTTTACTCACAAGAAACAAGTTTCTGGCCCACCAGCAGTGCTGCAGAGTAGCCTAAGCTACTATCAACCAGCGCACAGGGGAATCTAGGGGATGGAATATTAAAAAAAAAAAAAAGGATCATCTTCAGCTGTATACCCATATTGATAGTTATTGTAATAAGGCGAAGGGGGACACCATGCTCCTTGAGAAATTCCCTAAGAAAAATGTATTTGAGCTCATTTCAGTAATGATTTTCATTAAGTTAGTGAGGATTAAAAAGTAGCTGTCTGAGACAAATTGTTTTTCTGTATCCAGGCAAAAGCTAAGCAGAGGACAGTGTCAGGCATTAGCACAGCAGCAAGACAAAACGTTATAAGGACCAAAGCAGCACAGCAAGACTTCCCTTGAATTTTTTGGTGGTCCTCAGTTACCCTGAGGAAGACTTCTGTGGCGAAAGGATCAGACAGCTTTGTGGGAGCTACGGCAGCTCCTAGTGCCATACCCCAGCTGGAGAGTCAGTGCTGTCAGAAGAAGGAGCAGAGCCTGCAGCTGGATCTGTGCACATAACCTCTGCCTTCCTTTCATCTCCCCTCTGAGCTTTCGTACTCTGCTAGCTCCCACACATCCTTCTGTGGTGTCCTTTTATCCTTCAGTTCCTGCTTTTCTTAGCGAGACAGAGAAAATATGACTGACAGTCTGCTTTGACTACATCTCAGTTGCTATTTCAAAATACTTAATCATCCAAATTAAATTGGATTAAAAGAAGCTGTGGAGTTATGTAGAGTATGAATAGGCTGAGAAGAACTTTATGGGAATAGCACATATTTTCCTGATTATGTCACTTTTTCAGTGACATTCCATTTCCTATTCAACATAATTTTTCTTCCCTCCTCGTTCTTTCCCCCCCCCCAAAAAAAAAAAATTCTACCATTTTTACAGGAAGTCTTGGAAAAATCTTTTATTTGCAAAACATTTATTAATCTGCAAGGTGTGTGGGAGTCTTGTGTAGTTTTAATTTATGTCCTTTCTAGTGGAATATGCGGTACTAATAAATTCTTCTGGTTTTTTTTCCTTTTTGTTAATAGTGAGATCATTTCTTAGTCCCAACAAAATTCATACAATTTCTTCTCTGCTTTCAGACCCCATTTTAGAAAATATTCAGCTTTCTAAATTCCTTGTCTCATTCCTTCTTTCTTTACAACAGAAAACAGAAATTCACCTTTCAAGTTTTAAAAAGTCTCATTATAAATTGTGATATCATTCAAAGCTGCAGCATAAAAATAATAAAATTTAAAAAAATTAAAATGTGGAAACATTTGTCAACAAACTGTTTGTTTCAGAGTGCAGAGAAACTGGATTATAAAAAAAATGTCATGGTGACATAAAATTTATTTATATTTGAACAACTTCTTTTGTTTAGCCTGAGAGAAAACCTGAGCTATTTGGAATAAAATCTCCCAGAAACTGAGAAAAGATTAAATCAGGCTAAGAAAAGCAACTGACACAGATAATAATCAGTTAAGTGTTAAACTATGTCAGCTATAACCTACTGAAATAGGATCTTTTCATGGGACCATCATAAAACTTTAATTAAAGACAGTTGAACCACTCCTTTTAAAAGAGGAGTATTGGTTATTTCTGCAAGCATTAAAAGTAGAAGTTTTGGATAGATTATTTTAGAAGAAAAAATATCTATTGTTTCTTCAATCCAGATGACTCCATCAAAACACTCCTTTACGCAGTCTTCGAAAGCACTGCGGCTGCCGTGGGTGATGACAGAACCCTTGTAACAACCAGCATACTTTGAGTATCATTTTCTCTTTCGTGCACTTTGTTTTTAAAGTCAAATCTTCCATTTTTTTCAAGGTCCTAGGAGATATGTATAGTATGGTAAAAACAATCTATTCATATTCATTTCTCCGCCCATGCAGTTATTTCTAGCTGGACAATAAAAAATATATAAATGTTTTATTTTTATTATAGTTTAAAAAAAAAAGAATTTCAAAGCTTCATATTTCAAAGTAATTTGCATTGTCTAGGAAAAATAGCTGTTGTACATCTCTTGGGAAATGGATGCAATCTGTGTCTTATTTCACCTTTGCAAGTCTGAATATATATGTTTGTTAAATCTCCAGAATGTTATACACGAGGATCATTGATAATGAATTCCTGATATTTACAGGAAAAGTATCACTATTACACTGCCTTTGTAGACACCTAAGTTTCTTTATAAAGCATAATCTAAGGGATTTTGAAAGCATAATTTTGTTCTTGTTAAAGTTAAAATTTTTCCAACCCAATAGCAGCAGCAAGGCTGTTTACACACCACAGCTCTCACTAGGGGCTTTCAGTCACAGGCAAAGACTTCTTACTTTCTTATTAAATTCCATGCTCCTGCCCTGTCTGAATCATGTCACCCAACAGATATAGCCAAAATGTCAGCCCTCATGATGAAGAGAAGGAAAAAGAACTCGCTCTGCAAAGCCTTACGTTGTGATGCTTTGTAAAGCTGATGCTGTCAGTCAAAGTCCATCAGAACTGCTTGTGCAAAGCACTGGGCTTGCTATTGATTTAATTAACTGGAGTTGAAAAAAAGTTCAGTTTATGCAGGACAATAATTTGCAGAATGTCCACAGGATTTCACAGAATGTGTTGCAAGAAAGGAGAAGCATGGAACAGAACGGAAAGGACACAGCCCTGGAGCCAGTGACTGACAGACGAACAGAGAAGACTGAATATGTATTGAATAGCTGGGTAAAATATTCTGTGCTACTGATATCTGAGATACAATAATTGTAAAACATATGCAAGGGAGTCAGTTCTACTTTCACTTTCCATTGTCAGTTGCCAACATATATTAAGAAACAAATCAGATCAGCCTTTGCTGTGTGATGATCAGAGGAATAATACTTTTTAATATAATCACTTTTAAAAGAATATGATGGTCATTTTTAAAAAACCACAATACAATATTACCAGTGACACAATGATCCATCTGTTACGCTGAATAGGTAACTTACTTTTAAAATCTGATTTTCCATTTTTACCCGTGTAGGTTTTTATTACTTTTGATCCACTCTAGGAAAATAAATGCATGTGATGTGATTAAAAATAAATTCCTTTTTAACTACAAGCAATTAACAAATTCTTTCTTTCACCTTCAACTTGTAACAGTGTCAACTTGTACCAAGTGTGACTTAATTTTATATATATGTATCTATAGATGCGGTTATGTGCCTGCAGTGTATACATATTACTAAAATAGTAACAGTGCTGCACCAAATTCACTTTATTTAACAAAAATTTTGTCTCAAAAATCTCTTCTTGGTTTTAAGCTGTATTGAAATTAACAGCTATTAAATCTTGAAATATGTGGCTCTTGTGGACTAATACAGTAACCAGAAATATTTCTGAGAGCTTAATTCTCTCATTTTACATAAGAGCTACTTTAAAAAGACTTACTGAATTAGTCTTATATATCAGTGTTTCAGAGTTCTGCTTGATAGGAAAAAAGCTGCTGACTTTTCCTGCTAGGAGGCTGTTTGTAGACTACTCCTTGCTTCAGACCTCTCTTTGCCCACTTCATTGCTGGCAACATTCATGGTCTGCCCCCATCCAACAATAAACCCAGTCTGTTCTTATCTCTGTATCTGATACCACTCTTCCCGTCTTTGCTGATGGCCATCAAGTCCTTGTGTTCCATGTGTAATTGCAAGGGATTCAGTGGATCACACAAAGGACAAAAGGAAGCTTTACATAAATGTAGACATACATAATCATACAAATAGCTACAGTTATAGATGCTATGCGCACACACACACGTATCTCTATATATATTTCTATCCCTCCATATAGTCATATGCATATGTATCTTTATATCTGTATATATATAATGAAAGTCTAGATCTCTTGTATAAAATCAGTACAATATACTAAGCAATGAGAGAATTAGTTAAGAAACTAATTCTGAAAATAGGTCAGCTGGAATAAAACATTTTGGAATTATAAAAATGCTCTTGTCTTTCAAGATTACAATATTTCTCCTTTTCCTCAAAAACTTTAGAAGTCATTTGTCTTAAAGTCGCAAATGAAGAAACTCTCTGTGTCTAATTCAGTAATGTTGGTAAAGAATGGTGCATTTTTTTTCTCATGATGCAACTGATTATGTAATTTTTTCTTCATAAGCTTCGCTTATGTGTCTGAGACTTTGCTAAAGTATCCCAAATTCAGATGGTTTTGGTATCTGGAAAACACACAGGGAACAATCTAGGAAAAAATTGTACTGATAGGGGCGAGAGGAAGATACTGCGGTGAAAAATTCTCAGAAGATGATGACACCTTGGGGGAGATGTAATAGACAACACCTTCTGATGGTTCTAGAGTTCATACAGAAAAGTGGCACATTCCCTATGCAGTCTGCCAATTTATTCTGCATTCCTTGTACAGAAAACCTCTTAAATATTACAGAACAAACCCAAGAAAATTTCCCAGACTAAGCAACCAAGTAAAACTCCTTGGTATAGAGTGAAGACTGAACATGGGTAAAAACTTTCAGAAGAAAGTCTTTGAAAGTCACAGAGGAGGAAATGAGATCTATACATGAGTGAATGAACAAAGTTAAAATGACCTTTAAAAACAATAGTAGTTAAACACTGCATGGCTTAACAATAATCAACCAAATTGACCTCGATTATGACTCCTGACCATACAAAGATGGTGCAGGTGCACCCTTTAGATATAGATCTGGTGCAAGAACAGAAAGAACACAGGGTCTTTTTCTTACATTCTTTCCTGAAGCATCTGCAACTGGTCACTGCTAGAGACCAGATACAACTTTAATAGTACATTTATTTTTCCCCATAAGGATATTGTCTTCTGACAAATCTTTTTTCTTTTTTTTTTTTGTTTTTGTTTTTGTTTTTCCAGACCTACATTTTAAAGTACAATCTCTTTGAATGAAAAAAATTTCCTGAATAAATATGGCCTAGATAAAGACTATTCCCTGGTAGTATTTGGGAAGACTTGGAAATTAATATAAATATTTTAGAAAACAATGTTAAGAAAGATTTTACTTTCATCATTTGCCTGCAGAGTATAACAACAGATGCCTAAAAACTTTTCATGTATATATAGTGATTTTATCAGTATGTTATTTTATACTTCACCTCTAAACTACTGTCTGCTATTGCCTTCTGTAGTTCACAGTTAAGGACATATTTGGCTTCAAAACAAGATATCTGTATAAATTTTTCATGATTCACTGTGTGTTTGAGACTACTTATGCAGAGTGACCAGTGTAAAAGCAGTTTGAATTGCTTCAATTAGCAATATTCCTTAGCTTTTTGCAGGCACTGGCTCTATAAGCTGTTGCTGCTGCTTTCAGGGGCAGCAAAGAGATATTAGTAAATGTCAAACTTATTGGACCAACTTGCATTCATTATAAAGTTTCTTCACTTTTAGCAGAGCAATACTTAGAGCATATTAATTTATTTTAAAGTGCTTAGCAAATACATTCTTCTTTTTGGTTCAGTTTTCATCTTCTTTGGTCTAAATCCATTATCAAGTGAAACCTGTCACATGAATCTCTTATCTTTGTGAAATGTCAGGATTCTTCACACATTCAGTAAAATAAAATAAATTAAAACTCCTCCCCCTTTATTTTTTACAGATTTCTGACAATACTTTTTTGATTTTGTTTTTTTATAGGATGTTTTGATGTGGCAGAGACACAAAACTATTTACATTCTTCTTGGTTTTGCTTGCTTATAGTTTTCATATATTTATAAATAAGTGGATCTTGTGCTAGGAGAGAAAGAAAGATAAGTACCACAAATATTGAAATTATAAAATGGCTCAAATCAAATTAATGCAATTTCTGAGATTATTTTAACATTAGAAAGCGGGTTGAATAACAAATGATTGGGGAATGAAAAGTGTATTACATATCCAGAGTAGAAAGGGAGAGATAACACTTGTTAAAGACAAAATGAGCATCGAAGAGTACATAAGTCAGAAATGGTCAAAGCATTACACAAATGGAATTCACATGGGAGAGGTGGAAATATGTAAAAGGATGCTAAGGCATCAATACACAAAAGGGTGCAAAGGCATCAAATGCTTTATTCAAAACACAGTAAATGAGGAGGTGAGATCAATGGTATGCATATAAGCAGAGATGAAGGAAGCAGAAGGCAATCAAATGGAAAACATCCAGTTGAGAACAAAAAAAGGGAAAAAAATAAAATATAGACTCATAAATAAAATTAAATACCATCATTAGAGTACTATAAAAAAACATAGAAATTGCACAGAATAGATAGCAATTAACAGTATATTTTGGGCTGAATTCTATTCACTGTAAGAAGATTGTTACACTCTTACTAGGTTGAGTGAACTTTCTGTTACTTCATTGTCCCCTTTTAACTTTTGTTGTACTGTTATCTCTCTCAACATCTTCTTAAAATACAGTATTGCATGACTGCATTCATTATTACTCATTGTCAGCCAGATTTAATCTTATTTTAGTTCTTCATTCATCCCAAATAATAATCAAGTTATAGATAGATTTTTAAATTATCTTGATAGCTGGCTTTTCTGTCAAAGTAAAATACATATTAATTGAAAAAAATTTTACTTCATGTACCCATGACACTTCTACCCATATTCATGCAATAATTTACAATAGTCTCTTCTATTAATCCATTTCTGAGGTGCAATACATTAATGAAATTTTATCTCTAGAGGACTAAACTTTATTCCATAAACATTGTAAACCTTACAGTTTATTATCTCTTTAATAATACAAATTATATAATAGTATGTATTACACAGTAGTACATTACCTCCAAATACAATGCAGTTACAGTGTATAATAGTCCCTTTCATATGCTGTGAAGTGATGATCCCTTCTTCTCAGCATGTATGTAACAGAAAGGAAAAAGATTCACAGAAGAGTGTGAAGTATGACCAGATGTATAGAACGACAACTTCAAACACAACTTCAAAGTTTATGGCCCTTCATTCTGGAAAATGAGCAACTGAAGAGACTATGATGGATAACTACAGAATCATCGGTGGCATTAAAATATGGAGAGGAATCAGCTCTCTACTCTTTATTTCTGTGGTGGTACCAGGAACTATCAGTTGAAACCAGCATTTGACTGCGATGTTTGGTTGGATTTTTGTTTGTTTGGGTTGGGCTTTTTGTTTGTTTGTTTTCATTTTCCCAAAATGATGTCTTTTTTCTGGTAGTGTCAGAGTTAGTGGGAGAAGCTAAGGAAAGACATGGCTGTTAAAGCTAAAATGGATACAAGTGAAGGTTCATAAAAGAGAAGTTCTCTGGAAGTTACTGGTTGCATAAGCCACCTCATTCCCATGTGATATGACTCTCAATCAATATAGCGTGCTAAAAACTAAAGGAATATTCAATGGAAATATCAGGCTTGTTCTTATTTTCTGTAGTCATTTGTTTTGGGCTGCTTCTGGGGGAAAAATACTACTGGTTTGAACTACTGGCTGAACTTTTAAAAATTCCTGGTGTAATGCATTTTATGTTCTTATCATTGCTGAGCTTTGTATGCAATGGTGACTTTCATCCCACAAATTCTGTTCCCAGCCTTATCACTTAATCAGTAACTCGGTGTTTCTCCATCCCTCTACAGCTGACAACACAACTGAATCACTCCAGCTTCCTCAGGCTGATCTCTGCTGCAGCTCTTATTTTCTTTCCCTCTGCCAGTGTTTTCACTCCTAGCAGCATACACTGCAGAAGCATTAATGTTATATATGCCTATGTAGTACAACATGTTTGTTTGCCAAAGGACACAATTCTGACAAAGAAAGTACTTCAAATGTCTGTCATTAAATAAATAAATTATTAATGCCTGATTTAATTTTTAGACAAATTACTTGCACCCTGACTCAGAGTATTAAAGGTGAAATGATCAACTCTCTAATATATCCTAAAAATTTTTATTTCAATCTTTTTAACTGAAACTGATGTCTTTCCATATAAAGACATATGTGTCTGTGTGGACAAAAAGTATTTTATGAAAGAAAAAGCCTCACTGAAAATATATTAATCTGCTCTTTTTTAATCATATGGTCAGATCTAGTGTGATGTTGGCTGCCCTCTGTTAGTACAGGAGTTGAATGTAGTACAAGACAGGATGAAAGACCCTCAGGCTGACAGCCTATGATTTAGCTCATGGTAAAATACGCTTCAAAACAGGAAAAGCAGAAAGGTAAATATCACTTTAAAAAACTTCCAGCATACTTGATTCAATGTTATTGACTGGGTGCTTCATGAGACAAAAAAGATATATATATGTGAGCACTCATCTGTTGTGGTTTAACCCCCAACAGCAACTAAGCACCACATAGATGCTCCCTTACTCCCCTCCCCCCACCCAGAAGGATGGGGTGAAGAGACTGGGAAGAATTAGAGAAAACTCATGGGTTGAGATAAGAACAGTTTAAAAATATTATAATATTAATAACAGTAATAGTAGCAGTAGTGCTACAATTACTGGTACTACTACTACTGCTAATTTGTAGTGAAAATGAAAAAAAGCAAAGAGAAATAAAATCCAAGAAAGAGAAGTGATGCAAATAAAAAAAAAATTGCTTACCACCAACTGACTGATGCCCTGCCACCTAACTTTCCTTGTCTCCATAGTAAATATTTACAATTGAGTAGAGAATAAGTACTTCTTGGGTACAATTCT
Organism: Grantiella picta; assembly: GCA_013397955.1. Classification (NCBI taxonomy): domain Eukaryota; kingdom Metazoa; phylum Chordata; class Aves; order Passeriformes; family Meliphagidae; genus Grantiella; species Grantiella picta. The sequence goes on along the minus strand of VZRM01003858.1, from coordinate 254,636 downwards.
TAGCATCCTGAAGTAATCTAAACCAATTCAGTTGAACTGTGCATTTAGAGGCATCCTCCTGTTGCAACTGTGCATGGAAGAAATGTACTGTGACTGGCTCAGACATAAATATCCATGCTACAAATAGTTAAGCTAGCTGATATCAATACAAAGCCTGTGAAATGGACCAGAGTTACAAGATCCCTGTGTGCTCTGCTCACTAGCTCAAAGGGAGAATATGAAGGATTGGCCAATTCTGATTTCTTCTGGATATCTGACCATCACTTACATTCTGGAACGGAAGACAAGTTGTAGGATTTTGAGTGATTTTGGAAATTCAGTCTTTCCAGTAAATAAATGAGATTTTTAAACAGTCCTGTTTTCATGGTTTTTCTTATCTGATGTAAATAATTTACAGTAATATATGTGAGAACAGCAGGTCTGAGTAGGCTGGTGTGAGATTTGGGTCTAGAAAGAGGACTGTCTTTTCTAATGAGGGGCAGTTGAGAGCTACCGTATGCTCTTAACTTTCAAATTAGTGGAGCCATCTGTTAAACAAGTTGTTTGGGGTTCGGGTTTGGTTTTTTTTTTTTTTATTTTTCTTCTTTTCTTTTATAATTAAATTTAATTATTAAGCAATGATCCTACTTCTAAATTATCTACCTGGAGTTTTCAAAGTTTTTAAGATGAGATTCATCAGGTTTTGACAAAGCTATAGGTACTGAAAAATGTAAAGATCATAAAATGCTCTCCCTATGAGTTTTTATCACTAGTGATTGTCTATGGTCTTTGACATCAAAGAAACTGTGAAAACCTTCAGATCCCAGCTTAGCTAGAAGATAAGAAATTCATATATTTATGTTTGAAGCCTATTAAGAGCCCCAAACACATTTGTTTTCATGGCAGAGATAGTCAGGTCACAGAGAGGGGCAAAGAGCATGAATGGAGGAAATTTGTATTTCCAAAACTCATGGCTCTATTAATCTTGAAATGTAATTTTTTTTCTACACAATATAAGTCTGTTTTAATATCAAAAATGAATAAAAATAAAAATAAAACAAACAAAAAAAAAAACCCACAACCAAAACAGAATCCAAAACATTTACTATAAATTATATTTATTTCATAAATTGAGTTGAATTATTCCAGAATTTGATGCATTTCACTTTTGGCAAAACTTAAGTAGTCTGGTGTTTTCAGGAGTGTGCAACTGTTCAGAAATTTTTGTCCACCAGTGGAATCATAGCTTGTCTTGGACATGTTAAAAACTTCAGCTTTTCCATTTGGGCACAATTTTGTAACACGTAAGTTGGTTATAAAGACTTTGTTATAGCTATTTTATGCATCTGCACTCCCCACTTCTTCATTTAGCTTTTCCTAGTGCAAAATACCTTAAACCTTTAATTTTTCTTTTTCTTCTCTTTTTTCTTTTCTTCTTTTTTTTCTTTCTTTTCTCTTTTCTTCTTCTCTTCTCTTCTCTTCTCTTCTCTTCTCTTCTCTTCTCTTCTCTTCTCTTCTCTTCTCTTCTCTTCTCTTCTCTTCTCTTCTCTTTCAGTGAATGTTAGGCTGCAATGTTACAGCTGAATGGTTGGACTTATTCTCCTCACCTTGTTTATCCTCTGCCCTTCTCTATTTGGTTCTGCCACAGCTATCCTGTTTTTGTGTCAAAAAACCTGGGGTTCCTCACACCCCTTCCTGAATATATACAACTCAGTAAACTAGCAAAAAATATTTCCAGTTTGATTTTTTTTCTCCATTGACTGCATAGTTATTTCAAAGTTTGAGTGAGTTGACTCAATTCTGTGATAATGCAAATCAAAATCAGAGATGACTTGAGGAAGATACTAAGAGTTTACAGGGGAGCAAGGGGAAGTAAACAGAAAACATTTCAGAATACAGGAGAGCATTTCAAAGGTAGGCCCAAAAGGCCCAAATGGTATTTCATCCTTCAGTTTTCCCCAGAACAGCAGCTCTTCTCCACCTCATATTCAATTTAAATGAAAGGTATTCAACTGCATTTGCTTAATAGAACTCAATAACTAAAGAGTAGGAATTATAAGCAAAGAATGGAAGAGTTTTTGTTCCTTATCACTGACTGCTAATAGCAAGGTACAAGTGGTGAGCTGCAGATTAACAGATCCTATACCAATTTTCAGTTGCTGAACTGTTCTCACTGTCATCTCTATTTGGTGTGTGTCTCTACAGCAAACTGGATTTCTAGTTCAGCCACACCTCTGCGCCTGATGAAATCCTTGGAGATACGTCACAAGGAACATGAATGACAGCAACACGGTTACAGGCAGCGGCTCCCTGTGAACTGCTGCAGCGTGAGTCCATCCCACAGGCAGCAGTCCTCCCAAAACTGCTGCAGCATGGCTCCTTCTTCCATGGGGTGCAGTCCTTCAAGGACAGGCTGCTCCAGCATGGACTCCTCTCTCCATGGGCCTCCCTCAAGCTCACAACCTCCTCTCAGGCATCCACCTGCTGGAGCATGGGCTGCCCCACAGGCTACAGGTGGATCTCTGTATCCCCATGGACCGCCATGGGCTCTAGGAGCACAGCTGCTGCACCATGGTCTTCATCACAGGCTGCAGAGGAATCTCAGCTGTGCTGCCTGGAGCACCTCTGCCCCACCTTGGTGTCTGCAGAGTTTTTCTTCTCACATGTTCTTAGTCCTCTGTTCTCTGGCTGGAAAATCACAATTGCACAAAAAACTCTGTTTTGATTTCATCTTAAACATGTTATCACAGAGACGTTGCCACCATCTCTAATAGGCCCAGCCTTGGCCAGTGGCACGTCCATCTTTGGAGACATCAGAGATTGGCTCTGCCAGATGTGGTGAAAGCTTCCAGCAGCTTCTCACAGAAGCCACCTCTGTGGCCCAAAAGCAAAAACCAGGTCATGCAAAGCCAATACAGATGGCAACTCCCACTAAAACTTAAATAAATGGTTTAGGATATGAATAATTTCAGACACATTCTCTACCCTGCCAATATGAAATATATAAAAATTCAAGAGTTGCTATGAATCCATTTTGCTCTTCTTTTGTATAACAGTAATTTTCCTTTCAGTTTCCTTCTTTACAATATCCAGGGAAAGAAGGAAACTATTTTCTCCCTTCACCCTATTATGTTATTATTACTCTGACATTTTAGGAACTTACTCAAAAGTTTTCTGTCTATGTTATTTAATATGACAATTAGGGATTCAAGAATATTTACTTGAAAAGTAAAAAAATGTAATGATAATCAAAAAATTTTCCCATACTCCTCTGCTGTCATTTAAATTCAAAGTGAAGATTGTTTTGCAATTTCCTCAAAAGAAGAAGAAAAAATAAATTAGTTTCTAGGTTGAAGATTCTGGGAGATTTGTGGAGTTTTATCTGGCTAGTTGCCATGGAGGTTAATTACTGTTGAGAAAAGCCCTAAGGATTATGAAATTTCAAAGCTCAGAAAAAGTAACATTCATTGTTATATAAGGAATAAGTTCCCAAACCACTTGGATGTCCTTGCTAGGAGAAGCATAGGGAACAAGAATAAGTTGGGACAGTTGCAGGGTTTTTTGGTTTTTTTTTGTTTGTTGTTTTTTTTTTTGTTTGTTTTGGGGGTTTTTTGTTTTGGTTTTTTTTGTTTGTTTGTTTTTTTCCCTACTGATGTGGTGTTTCAGGTGGAATGCCCCTATTATATTTGTATGTCTATCCCCTTCCTCTGGGGAATGTGAGGAGGAAATGTGGCTTCTTCTCTTGGTTCTGAAGCCTTCTTTTTTGCTTTAGTTAAATTCTGTCTTTGATTTGTAGCTATATTTAGCGCCAGTATTTTCTGAGCCATCAGCAAAAATATTCAAAATATCAACCAAAAAAAAGATAATATGAAGAATGAAGACACTTTAATTGTTTTCTGCATTAGGTCAGATAATTTAAAAAGAGGTGTTAAAAAATGAGGTTATAATTCTTGTTAGAATTGGAAACATAAAAAGGGATACTTCTCTTTGATCTGCATTAGGAAAAAGGGGGTAAAGTTTTATCCGCTTCAATGGATTTTATTTTCACTGTGGAGAATTTGACATAGCTGTACCTTTAGTTCAGTTGAATAGCACATCTTCAAATGCCCAGAATCAGCCATGGAGGATGTTATGTACTTAAATTTGATAAGCAAAAAGCAAAAGAGATATAAGATTCCTCAGTCTCTCCACAAGGAAGATGTGTTAGCTTTTTAATTCCTTCAGAAGAAACTAGTTTTTAAGATATATTTTTCAACCCCCAACAGTATGCTTAAGCTCTGGAGTTTTTTGGTTGCTATAAATCTGGAATAAAGTAATACAATGCCAAAAGCATCAGAAACTTGATTAAAATAAAGCTCACACTGAAGAAATATTATGAACTATATTCAACTGACAGACTTGCAAGAAATCTGGTACTATGTTTACAGCAACTAATTATCTTCTTGTGACCAAAAAAAAAATTAAATTGATTCATTATTCTTAAAAGAAAACAAGGAGTTTGGTGCTTTTAAAATAATTTCTATGAAAAAACACTTTTTAAAAATTTTTATTTCAACACAAAAAATTTAATTCACTGTTTTTCTTTCTTGAGATCATTGCCCTTTCTATAGAACTGCTAAGAAATACAGGAACCATATTTCTTTGACTTCTTAATCATTTTATCAGTCAGTCAAACACTCAGGTAATCACTTTCAAGAAGACTAATAACATCTAGTTTAACATTTTGATTCTGTTTGTCTCTTCAGCTTTTCAGATTCATATTTAGACTATATGATTTTATTAATTTGAGGGCTGTAAAGTTTCACCACACAGATACACATAGTAATTCAGTGTTATTTGAAGTCTGGCATATTGTCCAACCTCCACCTTCCATTGCAAAACTTCATAAGTAGTCCTTAAGTCTTGTGTATGTTCATCCTACCCCATGGAAATTTGCTTGCCCAATAACTCTCAAATGGCCACAGATATGATGAATTATATTCAAGATCTCTATGGAGAGTAATGGAAATTTAGGCATCAACCTCAGTGCAGATACCTGCATTTACATTCTTAAGTGGTTTGCCTCACTTATAAGTTTGGATACCCTAATTTCATGTTGAATTCCACTCAGGTCTTGATTTGGTTTCTGAAACCTGGAATCTGGTACTGTCTGAGGAGTCCAAGGGTGTCTGAGGAACTCAAGGGTGACTGAGGCATCCCCAACAGACTGGTAGAAATAACACAGGGGAATTTAAAGGACACTTTTTAAGTCTGGAGCTTTGGCCAGAAGAGATACGCTGGAGCAGTTTAAATATCATTTTTAGTAGATTCATTTTTCATATAAACAGAAATGTTTAGTTTAGTTCATGCAACAAAGCCATCAACTCAGGCTATTGAATATAGCACAATACATTGTAGAGGTCCTGTACCGTACAGAAGCAGCAGCTACAAACTTTGAATCCCAGGCAGAAGAGAGTGGTCCATATGTAGGCAATTGAATTGAGCCCAGGGTGTTGACATTGGCCGTGTTTAAGCTCATCATCCTAAATTCCATTTATAGCTAATGGAAAAAGAGTGACACTCTTAGCACATAACTGATCTAACCTAATTTAGATGTGCTCATTAAAGGTCAGACTCAAGGGGCCTCTGTGAGTCAATGAGGGGCTGAAAATTGCATTAGAATAACTCTGAAAGCCTTTTAAAGGAGTTTTTGCAATGGCCTGTGCACTAACTCCTTACATTGAAAGTGATGAGCATATTAGTTAGCTTATGTTGGGTAAAGTTAGTAGATAGACATGAGTTATGACAAACTCTAGAAGAAGCAGCTGCTGAGTTTGTGTGCACAGCAAGGACTGACTGCTACTGTTTAGGAAAAAAATGGAATAGGTTGCCCTCTAGGACTCCTGTTGTCTGAGGTTATGTTGAGTAGACTCACTAAAAAGAGAGCTGGCAGCAATGCCTTTTTTCTGTCTGTGACATGATATCGTTGCCACAAATAGTATGACAGAAAGAATATTGAAGTTGAAAGATTCAGGGCAGTGGAGATTAGAGCAAGAAAGGTTTGCATTAAGAGGGAAGTAGTTACAACTGTGAGGTTAAATGCAACCAATATAACAGAAGCTAGAGACTTGGGAGAAGAATAACTGTTGAAAGATGTCAGGAAAACCAGATATGTCTGGCAACTGACATTGAAAGTCCAGGCAGGCAACACCTCATTTGGTAGATTTGAATATGCATCATGTTTAATTCTGTCTTTGTTAATCTGAATTGGAAAACCTAACACGTAGGTATGGTAAAGGAAATTGGGAGCAGTTTGTAAACCAACTCAAGGTCAAGCTTTGAATCTGCAGGTAGTAAGGACACAGATAGGGCTACTAGTTTTCAAGACTTGATATCTAACCTCTGTGCAATTACAGAAAGCAACAGAGTCTTGGTAGAGGCTTGTAAACCACTGCTTCTCTATTGTGAAAGGGCTTTTGAGAAAAGCAGTGAATTAAAGCAGTTGACCTCTGGGAACTTAAGTCTAGCTGTTTTTACAGGGCAAAAGCTCTGTAAATATTTGTTTATCTATACACACACATATATATATACATATACATACATATAGATGCATACTTTTTTATATATATATATATGACAGCTATGAATAATGATGACTCTGCTGAAAAAGGGCTCAGGACGTACAAAAAAAAACCCTTTTAAGATTCAAAACAAAGGGTATATTCATTATATTGCTATTGAAATATGAATAGCATATCACATTAGAAAACTATTTGTTTGGACATTGAATATGTATTCAGAAGTTTCTGAGCTACTTAGTCCTAAGCAATTTTATAAATTCTGTGACTATAACCTCAATTCTTAATTTTAGAATTAGACCCAAGAGATATAAATTTAACTTCTGCTTTTAAAAGAGCTGGTCCAGGGGCAAAACAAAGATAAAGGCAGGGTGATCTTCCATGAGGCCTAGGTAGACTGACCTCATGATGTTTTCCATAAAGACAGTTCAGGTAAACTATAGAAACAGTAGCTTGCAGCTAACCCTAATCAAAGTCCGAAGAAATGCCATGTCTATCAGGTTATGATGGCATATATAGATTGCAGCCGGAAGATAAAAATCCAAAAGAGCAGGTCAGGCCTCTAAGTATGGAAAGCTGTCTCTATATAACTGTTCTCTTCTTAAAAATCTCTAGTGTTATATCTTATTGAACTCTAAAAATGTATGAATCTGAAGCAAGATAATAGACTATCATGCATCCTTTACCTGTGTTGTATGATTCACCTCTAAAGATCCTTACCAACACCTAGGAGCATCAGATGTTGTTATACTGGCTGTTAAAAACAAATTAAAAAAAAAAGATGAAAAAGGCTCCTGATTTTATGAACAAACAAAAAACACACAGAGACAGCTACAGAAAGGCTATAATATTGCTAATAAATTTTGACAAACCTCTTGTGTAATGCTTTGGAATTTAAAACTTTTAACTAAATTAAGATAAAAACAGGTGTCAAGGGAAGAAGGATCAACCGAAATGGACAAAAGGTTGTAAAATAACAAACTTTGTACAAATGTAAGTGGTCACTGACCTTGACCAGACTGGTTTAATTAACCTTGGACTACAAATTACCCAAAAAGATACATCAAGCCTGCTTAAAAATGTGATTCTGTACCTATTTATAATGAGGGGCATTTTGTTTGTTTTGCATGTTTGGGGTTTTTTATCTCCATCCGTATTCTCTCTAGGTTAAATGACTGGATCCTTAGCATATCAAAGACAATGGGATTTACTCAAAACAATGGCTAGGTGTGGAAGTGAAAGAAGTGGGGATCAGATATGAGTCACAGACCAACCAATTCTATTGGTTGGTACCAAGTATCTTTTTTAGTCCAAATACATGTTTTTGAAGAATATTACAGAAAATGAAACAATCTTTGCAGAATTCATTCAAGATAGCCAGATCTCATTCCACATGGACCCATTGATAGAAATCAAGAAGAGAGACACCCTTCTACGAAGACAGGCAGAGACAGTTGGGTCGTTCATCCTGGAGCAGCGAAGTCTCTGGAGAGACCTTATAGCAGCATTCCAGTATTTAAAAGGGGCCTACAGTAGAGCTGGAAAGGGATATTTTATGAGAGCATGTAGTGACAGGACAAGGGGCAATGGCTTTAAACTGAAAGAGGGAAGGTTTAGATTAGATATGAGGGAGAAATTCTTTACTGTGTTGGTGGTGAGATATTGCAACAGAGAAGTTGTGGATGTCCCATTCCTGGAAATGTGGAAGGCTAGGCTTGACAGGGCTTTGAGCAACCCGGTCAAGTGGAAGGTTTCCTGTCTATTGGAAAGAGGTTGAAACTAGTTAATCTTTAAGGTCCCTTCAAACCCAAACTACTCTGTAATAGTATTATCCTATCATATGCAAATCATGTAATGAATGATGTTTGAGGATACCTACTGGGCAGCCTTGAGCTCGATCACTGCAGACTTTGTCCAGGACTGGAAATCAAACATGTTATGCTGAACATACCACAGAAGTCAAACATCTTTCCACATTTAGCAAAAAGGAATATTTTCCCTGACTAACAGAACAGCTAGACAAACAAAATGAGCATCCTTATATCACCGTGTCAGTGTCTACTCTAAGCTTGAGAGCATCACAATCTATCCACTACCGTCTAAGTAGGTTTAGTGCATTACTAAAATATAATATAGTTGTAAGGACTCATCATTAACAAGTGTCAAAGATAATGAAATTATTCTTTGTGCTTTTTGTAGCAGTGAGAGTTTTGATTTGCATTTGCCAGGAGCAAGTGATTCTTAATCAGTTGCTTTAGAATTATGAAAGATTGCTCTTGTATACTTAAATAAAATTTCACTTAAAAATGTAGATTTTTAAGAGCTTTAGGCACAGAAAACAATATATTCTTGCATATATTTTGAACAATTAGGTAGAGTTGCATACTGAAATTGCATGAGTTAGAAAATTTCTCCCATAAGCCCTTGCAGGACACATCATCTCTGGTCAGTCCTGGTTAAGGCAAAGAAATAATACCGATAGCTGTAACACTATTAATGTATTAATTTCTGAGAGAACTGAATTCTCTTTCTGCTGCCAGTTCTATACCTTTTCAAGTTTTAAGCAGTCCACTTTCAAGCTTTTAGCATTTAGATAACAAGAAGCATTGCACCTTCTCTTTCCCCTTCCTTCCCATTTTAGTAAACAATGGAAGTAAACCAGTTTTTAAACACCATTAAAAAATATTGTATCTTCAAATGGAGACAACTATGAAAAGCATAAGGAAGTTATTAACAAGGATGTCTTACTGTCCTCACTCTTACAGTGCATATAGAGTTCATTTCACCTAAAAAGTGGGGTATTATATCTGAGCCAATCACCTCAACCTCTTCTTATGGGAAAGGGAGAAAATGAGCCATTTATGGGAAAAGATAGTCATGATCTATTTCAAATGTCTTCTTTAGAATGAACCGCATTTTAGCAATGCTTATTGCTTTCCACTAGTTATGAAAAAAGACCAAATACCAAATCCGATAAGGACTTTCACATTTAGTTAGATAAATCTCACTATCCATAACTTCTGCTGCTGCTTGCCAAACAAGGCACTCCTTCATTACCATTGCCCCTAGAGTAGCCTGGAGTCTTGAATTTTGACCATCAATTGAAAGTCTAAATTTTTCTGTATATACTTTTACATATGTGGTATAAATGTGTGTATGTAGGTAGGTAATGTTCATTGCCAATGATAATAAATCTTTACCTTATTCTGTAGAAAAAAAGGATGAAGAAATTAAAATTGGTCATTCCAGGCAGTTCAGGTTTGTCCAAGAGGTAGACAGAAGTTAGGGGCTTCATTTGAGGTATGGGAGAATAGATGTAAATCCCCGTTCTTCACTACTAAGGGAACTTTGTACCCAAAACACATAGTATTGATGTTTTCATCCTGCTAAATGAAAGAGGGCCAAAGAACAAACACACTGTCAAACTGCTAGCTCACTATTAGTTTCCTTTTACAACTACTCCAGTTTGTTTGCTCTGAGCCAAGTCTGCTATAGAGAAAGTTGTTCACCAGCTAATCACACCCTAGTCAGTGCCCTTTCACATTCAGACCATCAATCATTTTCCTGTCCCTTGTCGTTATTAAAATAACTGTAGACCCATCTACTAATGAATGCAAGGGTGTGTGTGAGTGTGTGTGTGTGTGTGTGTGCGTGTGTGTTTGTGTTTTTTGTTTTCTTGGTAAATTAATATATCTGCAGAAAAAAATATATTTGGTCAAAAACATCAACATGTTACAGTCAGGAATACCAACTTAGTAGTGATCCTGTGTAGCGCATGCTAGAATTTAAACCACTGTGGAGATGCCTCTTTTGAGGAGATGAATAGTGTCCAAAGAGGTAAGCTCTTCCCCTGGATTATTTTTAGTATGCATATTTGCTTCTTCAAGCTAGTGCTATTAGGGAAAACAGACTTATTACTGGAAGCAGTAAAAGCCTAGAGAGCTGTAGAAGAGACTGAATGATAGACAAAGATGATAAACCACTACAAAAAATTAGGGGAAGGGGAAAAAGCTTCACAAGTCATAAAGAACATTTCAAAAATAAGAGAGCAGAATGAAGAAACAGTATATAAAATAAAAAGCTCAGTTTTGATTGTGTTCAAAAAGAATGAAAACACTGCATTCAGAAAGTTTCCAAACAAGGCACATACGAATGCTGCAACTTGTCAAATATTTCAATAGAACACCATCCTGTTTACTTACTTTAGAATTCAGAATTACTATTAAGTTTGAAAATTGGTATAAAGTGGGTTACCATAAGCACAGGAGAGGATCTTTGTCGAACAAAGTTGGAAGAAATTAGTAAAACTGTAATATCAACAATCAAACTGTTGGAGTAACTACACATATTTTGTTGAGTGATTTTTTTCAATATGTTTGGTACTTATAAACTATGACCTTTAATTGTGTGGTTGTTTTTTAAGATGGACCAATAGTAACGCATAATCAAAAGTAGAATTCAGCAGTCAGGTATATTATCTCATATAACTGCAATGTCAGTTGACTTCTATATTGTATTAACACCATTATAATACCGTTAAGCATTTGATTACTGAGGTAATTAAGAAAACTTTTAAGACATTTTATACTCTCAGCCATTTCACAAGAGCAATAAAACTATACTATCAATTCAGTCTTCAGGAAAAATTAGTCCTGTGTGGGAGAACATCTCTCATGACGGCAATCAAAGCACCTAATATAGCAAGATGTATTTGCTTACTTGTGCTTCACCGTGCAACTTTGTGCTTGAGATTTATGGGAAGAATAAAAATGAAATGCAGCATGTTTGTGAGCAGTGTGCAGATCCGCATGCATTACCTAAATTAGTAGATCCAAAATATTCAGGTTCATTTTGTATGTCCTTCCTGTTATTTACTGGATTTATCTTGGGAAGACAAGCTCATCTAGCAACTCCATCTTAGAGAACTTTAAAATATTTGAAAATGTTTAAGGAGTCGTATGCATTGAGTGCCTGAGAATTTGTTTCCCCATTCTCAGAACCTTAGAAATAATGGAAATAAGCAAAGCATATATGACATAAAATAGAACTAAATAAGGATAGGGTGTACCTCTGGCTACCAAAAATACTCTGTACCTCCCCAAAACACTAGGCTACAACCAAGAACTTTCTTCTAGATGACTTAATTTCAAACACATTTTCTATTTTTCAGCTTAGAGATTCAACACTGTGAGCAAAAGATAGAGGTGATTTTGCAGTAAATTAGGCTTTTAGCTTTGCTTATGCACTGTTTTAATGTTAGTCCAAAACAGTGTGCTTATATATTTTACATAACTGAAGAACCAGGGAACAAAGCAAGCCTAGTCACTAACCCATTTTCCTGAGTGACTATTATTTGAAGGGGCTGTGCATGTCAAACTCTGAACTTAAGCATTTTGCCACTATCTAGCATCTAGCAAATCTAGCATCATAGGTTTCAGGGTACTGTGGCATGTTTAAAATGTGTTACACGAAAAAAGACATCAATTTCTGAAGAAAAACAACTCCACCCCAGCTGAAAACACCAGAGGCGCTTTCAGAAAACATGACTGGAAAAATGGTAGTGGTTTACTAGTCGTATGCTCCTTATTTTTATCCAGGAATATTATTTTTTAATAAACAATGAAAAGATCATATGGCTAGTGGCTTGTTCTCCTTTGGGTCCTCTTCATTACTGTTTTCACTCACCAAGAGAATATTTTGTATGCTAAAGTCTTTTATAAGAGTAATTCAGAAATTACATAAAACTGTGAATTCCCCAGTTAATGTGGTTTACATAATATATAACCTTAAGGAAAACAAAGGTATTCAAGTTGTGGTTTATTCTTTTTTTAATTTATAACAAGGTGTTTTGTGATATATACTAAACAGGAAGCATGGCAAAATGATTTACCAAAGAAGAATTTTTTCTAAGCTTTATATACTTTTAGTCTTCCTCTTTATTTTGTTTTCTTCTTCCAGTATTTTTTTTTTAATTTTAAAAATAAAAAAACCAAACCAAACAAAACAAAACAGAAAGGACAGTATTATTGTTTCTACAACTGATTCATAGTATTCAAGTATACAAGCGAGTATTTTTGTTTCTACAGTTGATTCACTAAAAATCATTTTGCAAATAGTTGGCCATTTGACTCCAGAAAGCTGTAAAAGCTTTAAATTATGTGGCCACTTGTTACTTGAAGGGAAAATAAAGAATAGGTTTTGGAGATAAATTAAGATTCTAAAGCTGCAAAAAGGCCTGGTTGAGTCAGAGAATAAAGTATAGGCAATTTACAAGAACAGTAAAGGAGCTCTACCAAAAAAAAAAAAAGCTGACAATTGTCATGGTCCTGGTACAGGACAGCCATTTTTTGTGACTGTGAAACTTGATGGTGGGAGTTACAGAACTTTCAGTCAGAAAGGTTCTCAGACTGTGAAATTTCTGGTCAAATCGAGAGCAGGTACAGGATCTCAGGGCTACAAGTAACTTTGTGATCAACAGTGTAAGTTGGGAAGAAAATACCACACCTGAATCATGTCCTTGGGCTGTCTGAGATAGATGAGAGATTTCAATCTAAGTCTCTTATATTACAGATGAATAACCTCATTAAAGGCTGTTTAATGAGCCCTTAGTCTGTCATTCTAAATTAACCATGTAGTAAAGTATTGATGCCTGATGATTTTTTGTCTTTTCTCTTTAAACACTTTTTATACCTTTTTGATACATTTTTATACCCTTTTCCTTTCCTTGTGCCTTTCACTCCCTGTACCTTATCCCTACATGTCTATAACCCTTGTACTCTGATATTTAGCCTAGTTTGGGGTTCTTTGGGGAAGACGAAACATCCCTACTATCTCAGAGCTAGAGGCTCCAACCTTGGACGGAGACTCCTCTCTGGAACATGCTTTTGTAAACTAGATTGTAGCCTCATTTAGGGGGAGATAATTAGAATAGGTGGACAATTACTTCATTTGTTAAGTTCCTTATTGGGGGATTTTAGGTAGATGTGCTAATTTGTAAGGTCCTTAAATTGTACACGCATTGTACATGGGGTGTGCTTCCCGGCGTGATTCCACCTTTGATGAGGGTGCACCTGGGATGCTATTAAAACCCAGGTAATACCCTTTTTCCCTATACTGCTGTGTCTGCCTCTTATTTTTACCAGCTTTTAAGGCATCAATATGATACAGCACAAATATTGACTCTGGGTTTTCCAGATTCCAGCACAAATATTGACTCTGGGTTTTCCAGATTCCAGGATTTTTAAAACTTTTTTTGTCCCTCTGAGGCAGGCCTGCATTTCAGATTTTGAAAGCTTTATGTTTTGCCTGTTTGTTGGGTTTGGTTTTTTTTGTTTTTTTTTTTTTTTTTTTTTTTTTTTTTTTTTTTTTTTTTTTTGTTTTTTTTTTTTTTC
>VZRM01003858.1:169019-240690 GCA_013397955.1 Grantiella picta | reverse complement strand
GTGATGACTTTCCAAATACATTTTTATTCTATTTCATAAAGGAAGGGAGAATGTATAAGGATTTTGAAAACATACTTTATTTCCAACTATACTTCCTTGTCCTCTTTTTCATAAAGAACTGGTCCATCCCAAGTTCTGCACTCTACTTAATTCAAAACCTAAACAACTACACAATTAAATTTATAGCTATGTGGTGTCCCCATTCATCTCACTCCCACCTTTATTTCAAAAGAGCAGTTCATGAATCTATTGAACCATGTCTAAAGAACAGGAGTATGCTTCCAGCCTGAGTGAAATATTAACAGATTTCAACCGGTTGTCAGGTATTTCATTAAAGTAGGAGCACTCTGATTTTAAAAAATTTAGATCCTATTTAAGCCTGGCTAAAAGTTCTCAGCAATTGTGGAGCTATCTAAAGTTAGGTTGAAAATTTAATTGGAAGCAACCATGTTAGAATTAAAGCAGTGAAGGGACTAACTGGAAATAATTTGAAACTGACTTCTTCCTTCTCTCTCTTGATCTGAGTTTTGCAGGAGAAGGTCCACAATCAGCATTTTCTCTCTGGGTTTTCTGTTACATTTATAATGTTATTTTTCAGAGTTTATTTAGAAGCAGGCCACTTACATGTAACTGACATTGTTACTCTTCTCATTCTCCTTATTTCCCCGCCACTTTTAGTATCCTTTCTGCCATAACAGTGTCTGCTGGCATGTTTCTCCTTCTTCAGGTGTCCTTAGTGCACTACATTTTTCCTTGACATGGTGTGTTTTAATATTCTTTCTTATATTTACTCTATCATCTTTCTCCATTTCATGTCACTGACATGACTTTCTGTCCCCACTTCCATTCCCTGGTGCCCTATCAGCATTTCTTCTGTACCAGCCTTTCCAATTTAGTTTTCATTTCCTCCTTGAGATAAATCTAGTAGTGTCGCAGATTTCTCTCTAACACCATGTAAGTACTGCATTAAAACTCTATTACTGGTAATTGAGCTAATGTAAGAGTGCAGATTACCTATAATTTATGACAAAGTAACTCTGTGTCTTAGACATTGTAATGAATCACCATTTTAATTTAAATGTATTGGATGCTTACCAAACCTCCCAAAGTGAGGTTGGGAATACTTGAAAGAATATTCTAAAATCTCTGACAATTGAAATGCAAGCAGTCCAAATACAGAGCCTTTCAGGATAGTGGAGTTATCCTAGGAGCCTATATTCAAGCTGCCTTCTTTACCATGAGGAGGGTCATATTTGTTTCATCTCTTGCATCAGCTTCCATATCCTCATTTTTTGTGGCAGACAAATGAAATATCAGTCCAGACTTGTGTATTTTGAATGGGATCAGACAGCAGTTATTTCACAAATACTGATATTTAGTTATTGTATTCAGTCTTGTAAAATTTAATCACATCTATGAGTCTGATTGTTTCAGCTGGAAATGTCAGGAGTAGATTTTGCCCAGTATTTTAAATTTAAGACATTTTCACACTTTGGACTTCAATTATGCTGTGCAGTCCTGAGTGTCCAGATTGTGCTGAGTTTAGCAGCTTCATGAAACTAAAAAAATTCAGACTTTTAATTATTTGAAATTGGGAGAGGGAGGAATTTGGAACTCATCAGCAAAAGAACCCTCCCTGCTATTCTATCATGAGTGTTTCGTTTGCAAGAAGTGCACTGATGGAATGGTCACCCACAAATCAATGTTTAACTGCACTGATTGTTGTGCTGAAGCTAGCTAGTTGCTTTTTATGCCAAGCAAGACAGCAGATATTTTATGCCAGTGTTGGCTCAATAATTTTGCTCATCTACATTTGAAAATACTCAGATGTGTTCTAAGATGTGCAACTCATAAATCTAAGCATATGGACTGTGTAACCACATGGAAGTAAAATCAGCCCACCAATGCAGTTTTTCCCTTTCATGCCTCTTTTCTTCTGGATACGATTCTAAGATCTTGTTAAATGAAAGCAGGATATAAATTACTATTAGAGGTAATAGAGTTCTGTTGCTAAGGGAATAAAAGTATATAAATATATAAATATATGAGGTGTTATCTGTACCTATACGTTTCTCCTGCTCCTCTTCCTTTTGTAATGTTTAAATTTGTGTATGTCATCCACCCAGTGAGTTTGTGTGGTGGTTGATGTGATAGATGTCTGAAAAAATATTTTCCTGACAGAGATGGCAACTTGAAAATCTATTTTTCTAAAAGTTTTATGTTTTCATAACTACTACAGTCAATAAGTATGTATTACATGCTATTAGCCGTAGCAAAGTATTTTAATCTAACAGTTCTGCACCATGTTCACATTAATATGCAAATAGAAGGAGAATACAAAATTAAATGGAAATTAAAGTTGAAAGTTAATTGACATTTTTGTCACAAAAGCTCAGAGAAACAGTACTTATGGTTTAATGGCAAAAAGCTAATGTGTCATCCTAGGGAGGGCGACATCAATTTAGAACTAAGACGATTTTACTGAGGAAAAGTGCAAAGTGCTGTTTGTGTATGCAGGTTGCCAGCTCCCCCTATGCAGGTGGTCCCATCACCATAAACCTGGACTAAATTGCTGCCATTCATTAAACACAGTGGCTGTCTGGATAGCTGCCTGGCACAGGCTTACACAAGCCATCTATTTCTGTCAGAAATATGATATGTCACTGACAAAAGCTTAATTACTCCATTAATTAATAGGACAATTTTCAAAATGCTTTGCAATGCAGCTTGACACTCATTAGTGCCATTTATGAATAATTTCTCTCAGGGTATAATACACTATAAAGTGCAATTTGAGGGAGAATAATACGTGTTTAAACCCTATGTATCTCTGAAACCAAAATACTTTCTTTGCTGAATTAGTCAGCTTTATGAAAAAACATAGACCTATCTGCTGAATGCTTGGAAAGATATTTCTCTATATCAAACACTTCTGTCACAGAGCAGCAAATTTTTGGATTCGACAACAATATTCTGGATTGGAGTCCAGGCTGTCTCTCCCTACAAGAAATCTTGATCCCCCTCTAGTATCAGTCTTCCGACCCTCAGTTCTGT
This sequence comes from Grantiella picta, assembly GCA_013397955.1. NCBI lineage: Eukaryota > Metazoa > Chordata > Aves > Passeriformes > Meliphagidae > Grantiella > Grantiella picta. The sequence continues at coordinate 237,636 of VZRM01003858.1, read as the reverse complement.
GTGAAGGCCAGGGGCACCAAAATGCTTGGACTTCTACTGTACTAGCACATCCCTACATCCCTGAATGTTTACATCCCTTTATATGACTGGACAAAGTAGAGGACAAAAGTGCTGGCAAAGATTACTCAATCAAGTATCTTCTAAAATGTAGGGCCAGGACTGATTTTGCAGGGCAGTAAAAATGCCAGAGAAACATAAGCCAAAATAAGAGAAATATGTGGAGAAAGTGTGAGCACAGATCCATGGTATTATATGCAAGTTAGCTAGGTGTGGAAGAAGAAACACTTTTAAAGATAATTGCATTCCTCTTTTCAGAGCCAGGAAGTTTCAGTATTTGGGTTTGATGAGGTAGAGTGTCTTCTAGTGCCTACTCTGCAACAGTGCACCTCTTCCTTACTGTGTTTACAAGTTTTTTAAATTTATTTTTTTATATTCTCAGTTTTTATATTCTCAGAGATCATTCAACATAGGGTCAGATCATAAATATATCATTGGTCCTGCATGAGAAAATCTATAGAAGTCTGAAGTTTGAACAGTATGGGCTCCTGAGAAGTACGCACTTCTGTTCTCTGCACTCTTTGCAGATTCATGAAATTAAAAGTTTTCCTTCATTCTGCTTATGCTGCGCACTAAATAATCTTTTTCTTACAGAAAAGTTTATACTACTTTAATAGATGGACTAAACAAAAATATAGAAATAATAGGACAACATGATGAAGGTTGCCACAAAAATGCATGCAGTATAGCAACAAAGACCTACTTCCAAGTTCAATAGCACTTAAGGTGTTTAAGAAAACTAAGTTAGTAAGGCAGTCCTTGACACTTTCTTTGTGTAAATGGCGGTACAGTAAGGCAAACTACCTTACAGGGGTGTTAGTGCAAAGACTCCACTCTAAAATCAGGATTTTAGAAAGTAATCTTTTAGGTTTCTTATCTGGGATTGTATTACCTATGATTTTTGTTTAGTATCCATAAATTTCACTAGCCAAACAACATTCCCTAAAGCTCAGAATTTGCTGGATGTTCACCCTTAGAAAATTTAGTTTCTTAGGTATTCCCCAACATATGGCAGGAGGCAGTGTGGGCTGGGAAGTTAAAAACCATTACCACTTCCTCTGCCTGACCTGTTCACCTGCACAAGTTGCTTGTTAGTCAGCTGAAGAGTCTGAGCTGACAGTGTTCTGCTGCCGTGGTTCAGGATCTGACTCTAGAACAGCAGGGATGGGGGACACAGTAACCTTTTCAGCCACCCCAGTCTTAGCCTTCTTGTCAATCAAAGCCCTAAGAATACACAGAAAAAACAGATTTTCTGAGGGTGGGCACTAGCAGTTTATAAAACTCCAAGTCTTTGAAAAAGTTTCATTTAGACACTCATCATATAGAGTCCTTTAATTTGGTGCACAGCTCTCAACTGACAAAATCTTTATAGAGCTTTGCAGCTTGGGCAACTAAATCTATCTGACATGTAAAAGTGCCTTTTACCCAGAAAATCCCATTATTCATAGTTAGAATATGTTTAGAGTCTCAACTTGACTCAACCTGGAAATGTGTGTTCAGCCATTAGTAGTGAATAGTCAATTGACACATACCCTCTCGCTGGCACCCCTACCACAAAAATCCAAACCAATGACACAAAACACAACACAACCCTTTGATTTTTCTTTGATTTCCCAGTAAGAATCCCCTATTATCATTTTCTCTGGAACTGATTTAGGCTAGATCATATTATTCAATCATCAGTGACTGAGTATAGTCAGGTATATTTGTGCAAATATATAGAAGAGAGGCATGTTGAATAGCATCTGGTGTGTCTTATGCACATTCCTATTACAAGCATAGAGAGTATTAATTTAATCTTTTAAAAAAACCCACAAAAAAACAAAGGAAAAAAATGTTGCTGAGGGGTTCACTAATGTTAATGAGTGAGATCTGTCTTATGTCTCTCAACAGGCAGTATTCTTTCTTTGTTTCCCTTCAAAACCAATAAGCCACAGAAAAAGTGAGAGTTACAAGTCTGTTTGTCTTTAGCTATTGCAGGTGAGAGGAAATGCTCTCAAGCATTTTTGTTAGTTTTATGCACTGGACTTAATCCTTCTCTTAAAATATTTTTCAACAATTGTTACTTTTCCTCCCTGACACCAATAAGAACTACTACCCCAAAATATTAGGAAAATTATTGGATAATCTTTCCCCTCTCCAATACAAATACTGTGTCCCCTCCATATAATCAATGACTGGTGGACTGTTTCTATTTAAAATGTCTTCATGTTTGATTTTAATCCTAGAATCCAATGTACACACCTCAGCACATAATGCATGCTTCAAAAAAATTATAAATAGATCTGAAGACTTCCCATTCATCTCAGAGTCAGTGTAAACTGGGTGGTTATCTCTCTGTGGTGGTGTTATGCTCTTAGTTGCATTGGAAGAAATAAGAAATCTTTGAGGGTCACATTGACATGTCTTGGGTTGCTGTCCATCTCCAAAGAATACGTGTCTAATGGAAGACAGCAAGCTTCTTTTCCAGGAAGAAAATAAAAATCCCCATTTCCTGCCTCAAAAGAGCCACTCATGATCATAAAATACAGAAGAGTCTTATCTTGACTTAGTCTGAGCTGACCTCAGCCTTTTTTTCCCACATTGCAAGACAGTGTTATAACACTAGGCTATAACAGCAGTAAGAAGGAGAGGAAGAGCTTTAGAGGTGAGCTTCTACAATGCTGAACCCACAAAATTCCAGGGGCTGGAAGGAAAGATGATAAAAATGAGTTTAAATTTAGCTTAGGATAATACAGGTTATTGATCCTTGGAATAGGAAGGCATATAAAGTAAAAACAACATAAACTACAAAAAGCATAACTACTCCAAGCTAAAAAAATAAAGTATCCAACTACCAAAACTCAAAATCATGGCGGTTTTCCTTTCCAGCTGAGTGTCAAGCCTCCCCCCCTCCCCCATATAGTCCTCTCTCAATGGTCTGATGATTCATGCATTCCTGGACTTCACTTTGCATTTGAATGAGTGAAGGGGTTTCTCAGTCAGAATATGCCTTAGTGAGGTGTTATGATTAGGACTACCTGCAGCCAAAGTTTACCTCCCATTAATTTGCATTGCAAGAAATTCACTCATCTCTCTCTGTTCAAATAATTTTTTCTTTCTTTTGTTCTTATTCTTGCTTTGACCACTGCTTCAGGGTTCTCTCCTCAAATAAGGAAGCTGTGGGTGTTAACTGAACAGACCTTAAATCCTTATCTGATTTCCTATGCTTAAGATTGCTGTCATCATCTCCTGCAGACAGTTAAGGGAGATTAAACAGCTGCCTACATTATCCTGAATTGCCTTCATATTTCCCAGAACATATGTTTGTGTATGTGGGTAAATAACTGTAGATACTCAGAGACACCTGTGTGCTGACAGAGTTAGGTGATTCCAAAAAAACAAGATTATCATTTGGGAGCTAAGGATTATTTAGTTTCTTAAGCCCTTATTTTTTTAAGATTTAGGTGAACTTTTTCCATGAAGAATGTTTTTATCCTTAAAACATAGACCAAACCACTGTCACCTACATGAGGATATAACGGGTACAAAGCAAACCCTGCTGATTTACTGTCACCTTGCTGATGTACTGTCACCTTCATAACATAGTTTAAAAAAATCTCTTTCAGTGCTTTAGTCTCAAGTAAAATTACTGAAATAAACTTTTCTGGATCTTTTGTCTACACTATAAAATAAAGTAATGATTTCTGGAAATGAGTTAGAAGAAATGGATAATTTCTAAACAGAAGTGTAGAATAATATTTTTGAACCTTTGCAATGAATTATGATACCCATTATCAGCTGAAGCTCTTTAAATTCAGCCTTGCTGATGCATTTCTCACATTCAATATCATTACTGCTACTCCCATAGTTACTATTCATAAGACCAAAATATTTTACTGTTTGATTTGTTTTGTTGGATTCTGCTTGGTTATGGTCTGCTGTTCTCAACCAACTTTGCAATAGATTACATTTGTTGTCATAGCATTTTTTCAGATTTTGATTCCGTATTTGCCAGTGCAGACTGCATAGCATTTGACTTCATGTTCATCAATTGCTGCTGTTTTACAAACATTAAGCCGCTTGTACTTTTCTAAGTGAAAATTGTAAATATGTGTCCTTTCTATTCACACAGCACTAAATCATGTTCAGGTACCAAAACATAAGTTCACCAGAGATACAATTGCATTTATTTTGTTCTGCTAGTTAGTTCCATTAACATGTAGGGCTGAAAAGACCTTCAGCTTTTGAAATCTTCTTCAGAATTGTTCTAAAGTGGCTCTTCAATCCTGCATATTTTAGACATGCCCTGTCTTCCGGCTAACAGCTATAGTGCATGTTTTCTTTTTAAGATAGGCTGCATGAATTTTCAACAGGTAATAAGGTCCTGGTAATACTTTTTGAGGAATGTGTTCTGTGTATGCTGTTCACTGATTTGGTATTCAACATGGCTTTATGATATTCTGAAAATATCTTTAACACTTAGAAGCTAATATCTGATGGCAGATGACTGTGTCCCTGAAATACTTACCAAGACTCTGGAAATGGGCCTGTGCAGACCCCACAAACTTAATTTCACATTTATTTCTCATGGAATAATAAAAACCTTATTTTGCTTGTATGTCCTGAGCTAGGTTTGATCTGTTGCCAATCAGAGCCAAGGATAGCACCTCACAAAATAGGTCGTGGAACCACAGTTTCTCATTATAGGCGTATTGATTCTCCTGTTCTTATTTATGCTAAACCTTCTGCAATGAATATTTTTAAGGTACTGTATCGTTACAACTTTTCCAGGGTAGTTTTGACAAAAACACCTTTCTTTTCATGCCAGCTTTTTTATATGCTTCACATTTTGTCATCAAACCACTTGGCAGGTTATTTTTTCACCGTTTAACATTATACTATAGATAGAATATACTTTTAAAACTGAAATGCTGCTTAAGGAGTTCCTGTTCTTCACTTCCCATGTTCATGTGACCAGTTGGGTCAACCTTATTCACAAGAAGCATCATACACGCATAGACTCAAGCTGGAATAGACTGGTAAAACCAGTACAAAAAGTGAATACGACCATTAATGTAATACTGCCAAGTTCACCACTAAACCATGGCCATAGGCACCACATCTACACATCTTTTAAAAACCTGCAGAAATGGTGACCACTATCCCCTGGCAGACAGTTCCAGTGCTTTATAACCTTTTCAGTGAGGAAATTTTTTACTAATAGCCAATCTAAACCTCTCCTAGTGTAACTTGAGGTAGTTTATTCTTGTCTCATTACAAATTAGTTCAGAAAGAGATTGGCCCCAACATTTGCTACAGCCTCCTTTCAAGTAGTTGTAGAGAACAACAAGGTCTCCTCTGAGCCCCCTATTCTCTGGACTAAGCAACCCCAGTTCCTTCAGCCGCTCCTCATTGGACTTATTTTCTAAACACTTCACTCATTATAAGTAAAAATCTCTCAGGCTTCATGCTCTGGCTGTGTCTGACTGCTTAAATTACTGTTAAATAGTTGCAGAATGAATAAAAATAATCTGCTAAACTTCTACTGGAATTTAAACTGTTATCTCACTGGACCTAGTTCAGAGATCTCTAATCTACCTCTGCAGAAGGTATGCTCTTGTCTCACCAGGGTTTTTAGTGCTTCAGCTGTTATTGCCAAGGAAGTAGAGTAAGTCAAGAACTGCACCAAACTGGAAAGAAGATTTTGGGGAAGGAAAGAGAGATTCAGAATAGGAACATAGGCACAAGTGGAAAAAGACAGACAGAAAACACTGTAAGAACAAGAAAGCCAGAGCAGGGAGCTTACCAGGACTGTGCAGTTGCAGTAAAGTAGAAGGATGGAACATGGATGTAGTCAGGAGAGGAGATGGAGATCTGATCAAGCAGGGAAATGCTTGGAAGCAGAGTGTAAAGGAAACTCATAATTTCATTCACTTCCATTAAAAATTAGTTCAATCTGCATATAGTGTTCTCATCTTCAATAACTGTTGATACACAAGACATGGGAATATGACAGAGAGATAGTGAAGAAATCATGCTTTTTTGATCGCTTTGAAACTCCTCAGCATTTCATACCTTGGGAGACCTATCAGTAAAAAGAATGATAGCAGATGACAGGCAGCTTCAAATAACTTTTGCTGCAGTAATGTGTTCTTGCTACTTCTTTAAATCGGATTTTATTTTTCTTACAGTTCATATGTAAAAAAACAAGTTGCTAAGTTCATAATTTGCATGTGGAGGAGTTGGTTTAAGTGAAAAGACTAAAACCATAATGAAAGAAGGGAGGCTAGAATTCTATGTGTACCATGAACAACACTAACCCATCCTTTCTCCTCAAAAGTTCTTTTCTGTGTCTCGCTTTGTGTTTCCCCTAGGTAAAAAAAGTGGATTATGAATTTTAATTGATACTTAATTAAATTCAATTAAAATATTTCTGAGTCGTTCTGCAAAATATTTCTGCAAGCATTCAAATTGAACTTTCTTTACTACAGTTTTTTATTTATAATCAGATAAGGAAAAGGATACTGTTACTTCGTAAATAGTACTCAGCTGTGGTCTCTCTATATGTTAGTAGACTTTCCCTAATGTGCCTTAGGAGTCTTGATTCCTTATGAAGTTATTGTGTAGGATACATACAGTGAGATCCAACATAAAATTGAACAGTGGAGATGGAATCTCAGATCTGCCAGCTTCAGGCTGGCTGTCATGTCATGAAGTTATAGAGTCAAGCCTGCATTCGCTGTCTTTCAGTCTTTCTTGGGGCCAGAAAATATTGTCTTTTCACTAAATACTGGACTGGTGAGTGTGACTGAATATCATCTCCGAATACCCAGCTGCCTAGTGATTGTAGTTGGAGATACGTGTTCATTCTACCCAGGCAGAAAAACTAATTTGAAATCAGCTGTCCTGTATCACAAGTGAAGTGCTCTATTACTGAATTACCAGAGAAAATGAATGGTATCACTAGCTTGTCCCTTTCTTCCAGACATATTTAGAAATATTTAGAAATATATTAGGTCTCTGGTCATGTTCTTGGTCCTAATCTCTGCAGAGACACAAAGATATGAATCTCATATGGATTTAAATGTTCTCTGGATCTGGGTGTTAGGTGACTGTATCCTTAGTTCCCATTTTCCCCTAGAGTTATTCTTACTATTTAAATTAATGTTGGGGTTTTTGTGTGTGTGTTGGCCACTGTATGCTCCATTCTTTAACACCAAGTTCTACCCAAATAATGCACAAAACATGTAGCTGTCTGGATTGCACAGTATAAATTTCACTAAGTAGCTGTGGCATAAATTTCCCTTGCGAATGAATAGCCTAAGAGCCTGTCTCCAGGCAGCAATCAGGACCCCACTGAGCTTGGCAAGATGCAGTCGCTGATCCAGAGCACTCACAACATAAGCTCATGACAAGAAAGAACAGATGGAGACAAAGGTAAATAGCGGTGTGGTGGCAAACAGAGTAACAATGAAGTTTGGTCCATCTGTTTTTCCAGTAGGCAAAGAAACTGTATTTGTCCTCTGCTGTGTCCCATCGCAGTACTTCATCTCTTTGGGTACAACGGGTGGCTTGGTAGGTAAATGGACAGGGCTATGCTTTGACTGAGGGGGGTGTATTTATATGTCAACCCTTCCTCCCACGCAGGCTTCGTTCCCTTCATCCTCTCTTCCTCTCAGCTCTGAATATCATCCCAGTTCTCTTGGCAAGGTGGATGGGCATGGTGCCCTCAATGTCTTTGTGGAGCAGCAGTTAGGTGCTGAGTGGGGAGATTCATGCAAAAAATACTCAAAGATTTTCTTTGAAGCAAAAGCTCTCCTAAAATATAAAATGGTCCAGGAACTGTTCCCTGGTTATGAGAACAAATGATTTCACATAGCTGGTGTCCAAATGGCTACCTTCCTTGGTGCTCTCAAGTAATCTGTCCACACCCAGACTGCTTACTGGGAGTGTTCTTTGATGAAAACCATCCTTCAGCTGTTTCAAAATATTTGGGAACATGCTGGATGATGCAGGCTAACGCCAAGCCATAGACAGTACAATTAAGCTGTATCAGTGGTTTCAAGTCAGTGCACAAACTCTGACCTTATTTAGTTTGCAAATATAGGAGTAGTCTGAGCAAATAGACCTACTTGAGACATCGTGAAAGGTGTAAAATGACAGGATAAAAGGCAGGTATGTGGGGAAAACACTTCAAGAGTTGGAGAGGTTTTGAAGGCTCATGGCAAACCATCCCTTCCAACTCTTTGATTTTGTTTGGCTTTGGTTTTTGTAATGGGGTGTAGGTTTTATCCAGGAAGAGGTGACCTTCACATTCAGAAATTCTGAATGCTGGATCAATGTAAATAAAACAGCAAGTTTCTTAGGCACTAAATGGAAAGCTGTGACAATCATTCAGGATAGAGGCAGTTGCTTTTATTGCGCTCTTATTACCCTGCAATACTGCAAAGGGACCACGATTATTTTAGTATTCTACTGCATCTCACATAGCTATCATCCTGTGTGTCATTTAGTCACAGTGCCATAAACTAGAGCCTTCATTTTCTGAAGTGCTCAGTGCCAATCACCTTCAGCCCCCCAATCCACACAACTGCTTGCAGTAATGCTCCCAAGGATACCAGCTTCTTCTTATTTTCTTTATCCATAAAAGAGTGAAAAGAAATAAAAAAAAGGTAATTAAACAACCGGGCAGTTAGTATTGTGTCTACAGAAAGGAAAGACTTATGTAAAACATATATATGGATTTGTTTGATTGGGGATGACTTTCCAGCATTGTGGAGATGGGCAGCATTATTTAAGACAATAAAACTGATCCTGAATTCACTGTCTTGGGACTTGACTGCAATTCAAATTCTTATTTTCTGGGTTTGTAAAATTAATTTAACATAAGGCTGCTAGCAATAATCACAAGTGAAAATGATCTATAAAACTAGGACACTTGTAGCAAAAGGATTATTTCATCATTATAAAGATTTACATTGCTTCTTATTTTTAAATGTTAATTTTAACAGTCAAAGTAGGAGATTGACTTGGAAATATTTAAATTTTTGTGCCTATGTAAAATCAACTAGGCTCACTTATAATGGTTATTAGATTAACTGACAAAATAAAGATTGAAATAAATATCTTGATATGCTTTAATAAATAGAATTTAATAATAGAAAAAATATAGTAGGACCAAACTTTAAAGCGTCATTTGAAAAACATCAATATGCCATCTGCTTCTTATGAGAGTATACCTTTTTATCAGAAAACTATGTAAATTCACTCAAAATACAATCTTCTTTAAATGATCAGGCAACATTTTTATTTTCATGTTGTTAAGCAGAATATAAGATCGTAGCTAAATACCAAATTCACATGACTGCTCAGTATTTTAAATAAGAAAATACTGGTTGTGTGTACAAATTAGAAATGTGACACAAAATGGAATTTTATTATTGCTATTTTGTATATGTCAAACTGTATATGCAAGAAGTCTTCAGTCTGAGGGTTTTTAAAATTTATTTATAAAACTGGTGTTCTAGTTTATAAACATAAGAGCTACATGAAATTTTTTGAAGGACATATAACATTTTCCATTGAATTAAGTCAATTAGAAGCAACAACTCTTTTGGGTCTAAAGGGAAATTATATTGAGCTGCCTAGTCTCATAATTCATAAGCAGGGGAAACACCAGTTGGTTTGAATTTTTTTTAAGAATTGTGTAAAAAGTATATAAAACAATATTAGGTGATCTATTTCTAGATCATGTATTTAGTGATAAAAATACTTACAGTGTTTTAAGAGTAATTTTATGATGTAAAGAATTTTGATTGGAGTCACTCATGGACCCTTTTCCGTTTAAAAAAATTTCAAAGCTAATTGTCTAAACAGAGCAATTAATTTAAATCAACACCTTTGGCAAAATAATCCTTTAGGAAGTAAACATTCTCCTCTTCAGACACAAGCACACTTACCTTGACAGGAGCTATTAGGATTTGGCAATGAGGTCTAGCTTTACACTCATTCCAGTGCTCTAAGACAGGTTCTTATTAGTTTAATACGTGTTATTACTATTAAAAATAATAATAATTCTTATTAATGATGATAAAGTGGAAAATAATTCCTCAGAGCAGTGGGAAACATGAAATTCTGTCTACCAGCCACTGGTTATTTTGGTGATGATAATGATGCCGTAAGCCCTTCATTTTCTAAAGGAGCTGACATTTGCTGATGTACATAAATAGGCCAGCTGTTCCTTTTTTGGGGGGTAAAATATAATATACATTTCAATCTCCTCAAATTGCAATAAAAATCCCCAAAGTAAGGTTGACAGTCCTTCAATGGGAATCCTAACTATAAATTCCTAAGTAATTAGACAGAAAATAATTTTTAGTGTAAAGTAATGCATTCAGCTATGTAGGAATGCTTTTTTATGATCCCAAATGGCAATAATTTAGGATGTGAGAAATAAAGACATAAAGACAATCATTGTGCTATTTAATAGGGAATGTGATGGGTAATGAAGCAAGATTACAATTAAATTCTAGCATGCTGTGTCCTACAGGAAAAATCAGCTCTAATGTTTCTAACCTTTATCAACTGGCAATGTTGCAGTTATGATCTTGTAAGTAGTTATCAATTCTGTCTGTATGGCACTGACCAAGATTAATACCATAAGACACTAATAGATTGAATAATCTAAATAAACTTAAATGTGGAGCATTGCATGGTGACCTTAGAATTGTAGAACAACTCTATGAATTGCAACTTCACATTGTTAGAAATACATACAGGCATAGTTTGCCAAATTGTAATGTCTAAAATTAGGAACTTGAAGCCATATTCTCACTGTGTCATCTCACTGTGAAGCCTGACTTTTTCACAAGTACCGAGCACTTCTGACCCTATTAATGATAATGAGACCTAAAAGCCCAGAAAACCTCTGAAAATCTGGCAACCATCTTTTATATAGCTATCTTCAATTATCAAAATTAAAAGTTATACAGAGGTTTTTTTTTTTATGTTTGTCACATGTTGAGGAGGCATGATCAAAAGGACAGGACACTTCTGATTACCTGGTTAGTAAAGGAGTAGACAACTAATTCCAACAAATGCCATACATTTTTGAACAACAGTCTTTCAGGGAGACACCATAAGTGGTGTCTTGCATAGGTGGATTTGCTGGAGTCTGCAAAGGAATTGCTTTCCCGTTTGTGGACCTGACACATCAACTGAGAGGAACAAGTGTCATATTCCTGTGAGTTTTATGCTGATTTCAAGAGGACTGGTGATACTGAAGCTCCGGCTTGTGTGGACGTTTGTTTTAGAGGAAAGGAATTGTTATCCACCCATGTATACCACCCTGTTAAGCAAATAAGTTTAGATCATATGTCAGTGAACAGTGTGGTTCTGTTCCACGGACCACCACTCCCAATCTCCCCTTGACAATTGGCAGACATCTTTTCTTCTACTTTTTTTTTGTCAGAATCTTTCAGAAAGAAGCAATTTGAAAGGAAATGCATGGCCATCCTTGCAAAATCATAGAACTGACTACATCTTCTTAAAGCTGCATTATCATAAATTCTTGGAGTGACTGTAATACTGATGGGAAGTGTGAAAATAGAGCAGATATTTGACTTCCCTATTAATTCCCACCACTTTTCTGAATGACACTCTACTTATAGATTAATGTAAACATATCTTTGTGTCATTGGAGACAAAAGCATACTGTCTGGAGAGTGGGAACTCTAAAAAAACTTTTCTGTGAGTTTTTGATACCTGAGTAATGCAGCTGAAGACTCCTTAATTTATTTTTTTGTTATTAAAATAAAATAAATATTTAATAAATGTATTAAAATAAAAATCCTACTTTTTATCCAGAAGTAACTTCAATGTTTTAATGTATTTTTGCGTATTGCAAACTTTAATAACTTTTAATTCCATTTTATTTACTATTAACAACAACTATTATACATTCAAATTCAATTATGATACTTTTATTAAATATTAATGGAACTTTAATGTAAATATTTGTAATCAATTATAAATTACACTGTATCATTATGACTTTGTAAAATTTTTGATGGTGTACAGTTTCTTTTCAGTGAGCTTTAACCAGGTGTCAACACTTGGTCACTCTTTTGATCTTAAGCTTGTGGTTAACCATAGTTTTATACCTTTTAACCCCTGTATCATAAGGTCAAAGTCACTCTGGAAGGAAAAAAAAAGTGAGGAGGTTATCCTGTCCATGCTGTTACTAGTGATGAATTGCCCTTTACCATGCACTTTATGATGTTATCCTCAGATTTTATCCCTGGAAATCATAGGTGAGGAGATTTCAATCACTTTTAGTCCAAATTGACTCCAAATGACAATACACTTGATTGTCTTCTTCTATCCTCTCTGTAATCAGGTCAAATAATTTCCCTTATTCATCCTATTTTCTTCTTTTAGCTGGACCTAATCATACAATGAAGCTCTCAGTAATTTTCCCTTCTGCTGCCTGTTCACCCAATACTTGTAGTGGTATAAATGTTTCTTTTTCCAGTGTTAAATCATCATTCATGTGAGAATGATGCACATATTTCACTTTTGAAAGATTTGGACTATAGTCCACTTGAGTTTTAGCTCTGAGAGAGTACCCAGATCTGACTACTAGGGCACAGGACCTTCACATTTTTCATCAGTTACTTGAAGCATTGAATATTATACATGACTGTTTGAAATATTTTCATATCAGTCTTTTTTGTCCCCTGAAACTAGATGAAATCTTACACTGCTGAAACAGAAATCACTTTTGGATAGTATGAATCTAATTTATATGCCATCTATATACATGTTTCCCCTTGGGTAGTTTCCTGAAAGGTCAAGTGTGGCTGAATGTCTCTTCTGTCATATTTCCAAGTTGGTCACTGTTTTAAGGCTAGTCTGCTTGCAAATTTGAAACGGTGAGCTTAAAAAGTATGAAAAGCCTTTTTTTGAATTTATGACTGTACTTTTCAAACCCATAAATTTCATAGACTAAGTAACACTTTGTAAATACTAGAAAATAATTTTGTAAGAGCAGAATGACACAGAACAAAAATATAGGATTTTTGAGAAATCTGTACTCTGCCTACTGTGGCCTTTCAGGTCAAGTCCTTTCCTTCAGATTTGCTCTTGGTACAAGAAAGCAATGTTCTTTTGGGCCTTAAATAATCAACCCAGTGACCTCTGACTCTCCAAGGAAAGAATTGTCTGCCATTACATCTGAAGACTCCTTGTTCCTTCTTACCCGCTCCCTGCCCACAAACTTTTGCTTCCATGGAAAATATTCTTTCTCCTTCCAGAGACTCTAATGTGTTAGCCATGATAACACCAAAAACAATTATGTTTAAAAAAAACCCCAACCAATGAACCAAGCAATGAAATTATGAACTAGGCATAAATAGAGATGTAACCTGTAAGCATCACACCTCTCCATAACTCATCTTCCCTTTATTTTTCAGAGTTCAGGAAATATTACTGTTGAGAGATACAAAACTAAAATAAATGTTTGCCTTACCCTGAAAAATACATAACATCGCAAACTTTAAGGAAGACACCCAGCAGCATAAGTAGTGGTTGCACTGTCAATGTTTGAAGGCACACCTGCATGGCAACACAGTAACCTGAAGAAAGAGAACACAGATAATTCCAAACAAGCTGGACTTAGAACTGTAAGAAATATTATTCTCTTAGCATAGCAGCTTGGCTGAGCAGTGGGGTGTTTTAGCTTGAGCAGATCTGTGTGTTAGCAGTGCATTCATACAAGGCCTAGCATGGCTGTGCTACTTTCTGATCTCCATTTCTACAGATACATGAAACCACTGAGATAAACCTGTTCAACAGACAGTAGCCAAATATCCTCACAAGGCATCTTACTGTTCCACACAGGCATATTGCAAATGCCCACATCCCAGTTCTTTGGGCATTGGTAATTTGTAGAGTATTTGGAAGCCTTAAAGCAGTACTTTGTTTTCACTGAACTGCTAGATACAAACACAGATGATTAAATTTTACTTAATGGTAACAGTGGCCTTAACCTCAAATAATCCAATTATTTAAATGCTTTTTGTTTTATTCCTTGTTATATCTGCATTTTGTGTTATAGAATACAATTCAGTGTTTTTCTTGTTATCTGAGGAAGTATTTGGACCATTTAATGCAATTTTGTGGTTTATGTGCAATTAAAATTGTTATAAACCACTAAAAGTTGAAGGAACAGACTGTTTTATTATAGCACAAGACTATAGCATGGTCTAAAAACTATTGGAAAGCACTTTTGTTCACAGACTCTACAACATTATATATAAACAACAGTGACAAATAGCACTTATCTTATTAATACTTCACTACTAATCCATCAGCTTTAACTAAGTCTCGGATGACCTGAAACTCTGAAGATTTCAGCCTTAGCTTGCATGCTTCAACAATTTTATTATGTTAGCTTTCTTTCTACATATATAACACACAGATACACTGATCCACTGGGGCACTGCCTTGTCTTCAATATTCAGTAGATTAAGTGAAGTCCCAAGCTGAATAAAATGGAAAAAGAACTAGCAACAGTAAATACATTTGAAACATGAAGAAAATAGTATTATACAACACAATGGAGAATGAAATGTAATTTCAGTATTTGATAATTTCTTCAAAGTTAAATTGCAGCACAGAATCTTGTATGAAAGGCATATGTTTTTATCAATATGAAAGTAAATTTAATTCACTTTCTAAGTAAATTGATGCAATGAGAAAAGAGGATAGATATGTGATTTTTCAGGGAACCAACCTAATGACAATGTCATCAACTGAACAAAATCAGTAATCACTGTATAGTAACTTATAGGGAAATATTATCTCAAACTTCACGATGTGTGACTAATCAACAAATCCATACAAAAGATGACTCGGAGGAGATGAGCACAGGCATTGTGATCACAAGGCTCAGGAACAAGCTTGAAGAGTAACCACAGCTGCTATAAAGAAAGCTAAAACAAAAAGAACCAGAGGATGAATTTTGTTTTATGTAAAGAGCTAAGTAATTTGAGTGTCTTTTTAAATGACCTTCCCTTAGTTGAACAAGAAGTGTAAATGACTTCCTAAACTATCCGAACCAGCATGGAGGAAGCATATGATGGACTCAATCCAACTTGGAATGTAAAGTCTGAGAAGCTAACACAATAAACTTTGAAGACAGCAGTGGGTTTGAGCTCTTTCTGTGTATTACTTACAAGTGACTAGGGGCATCCAGTCTCGTGATGGTGAGCATACAGAGATTTTACTCTAAATATATGCCTATCTTTTTCTATTGTTTATTGGGGAAATTTAAATAAATATCTTCAAATAAAGGCCCAAGTTTAGACCAACAAAGGCACCCACTGTTATCTGAAATGCTCTCTAAATAAAAAACCTACAAATGCCCACCCCGCCCACACACATAGTTTACAAATTATTTTTATTCGCATTCACAGTATCTGGAAGATTTAAGCATGGATTTTTGTATATGCAATATTACAGCAAAATTTTGAGTCACCTGATTTGAAAAGTTACAGGATTGCAAGAAAAAGTAGTGATACATAATCAAAAATTTTTATTATACTCAGTAGCTTCAGTTTTGCAACGTCATGCTGAATCAATTAGTTTTGCCCACTTGGATTCATATTCATTTTGCACGTTTTATAGTGTAAAAAGCTAATTTTGTGGCTCTAAAGCAACATTTCTGAGTATTTGCAACATTAATGGCAAAAAACAGGAGCTGAAAATCTCAAATAATGTCAGAAAATTTATTAGTTTTTTCATTAGAATCTTGACTTGGTGTATCAAGTTATTGCCATCAAAACAATATGCAAGATGGTTGAATGTTTAAAAAAATTCCTGTTTTAAATCCTTTCTTGTTAAAAAAACCCCAAACAAATAAAAAATTAAACTAGTAGTGACCTCTATGAATATTTATAATTACAAAGTATATAAAGGGAAATGATAAAAAATTGCTACATTTCAGTTTACATATTGCTGTTTCCAATCTATATTTTAAGACAGAAAGTGAGAGATGCAACTGCAGGAACTTGTACGTACAGTAGTGGGACTGTGAAATCAACAGTAATGAGACTGTGAAATCAATTTCTCTCATTTTCATGCATAGGTATTTATACATAAATTTCTTTACACCTCCTCTATGGTATAATTCTATGGTTTGTATGTGTGGAGGAGTCTGTGAGAACATTTTTGTGTACAAGATGTCAAACAATAAAGAAGTACATGTGTAAAATAATACACTAGCTAGTACAGCTAAGAATTGAGAATAAACCATAGTTGTTAACTTCTTTTCTTCTCTGGGACAGAAGTTAATTGTGTCCCATATGTTTTTACAGTGATAGGTTTCCTATGGAAAATTATTTCCTATTTTTCTTAGTATGTATATTATGAAGTATCTTGCAGATCCATAGGAATAAAGAAAACTGCAAGATCATGAGGTAATACTCTATCTCAATAGATTGATTTCCTTGACATTTTGTCCTTTCATACAGTATATTTTTTTAAAAAGAGCTACTCTTTCCAGTGCACCAGTGCCTCAGAGATTGTTGACTTTTCTTTTGGAGCAATCAGAGCCTGGTGTTTCAGGTGAAGACAAAGTATATTTTAGAGAAAACCAACCTGGAACATTAAATAGTTCAGTATTCTATATGCTTTGAGAAGAAAGTGTTTAGCTATAGTCTTTAAAAAGGGAACAAAAAATTCAATCACTTTTCTAGATCACCAAGATCTAGAAAATACTTTGAAAAGTCACATAGTGACTTTGCAGAGACATGACATCTCATGTCATAGTCCAAACTTTTACCTACTAGTTTTCTATCCTATAAAACTGGGTTTCTTTTTACTAGTTTTCAGTTTATTTGTCTCCATAAAGCTTATATAAAGACAAATACATAGAATAGTGGTAGTAGAATGATGGAAAATATGATACTTATCCAACTCTGTTCATCCCTGATTAAGGTTAATGCTATCCCATCATTTTAATCCTACTCTCTTTTCTGAAAAGTGGTCAATTGTACAAATTTAATCACCTAGAATGTCTCAGAATTACACACAGTTCTGGGCTGAGGGAGAATAGTTTTTTTAACCAGGAGAGTAGCAGTGGCATCCCTGCTTATACAGGATTTGGCGTCACCGAGGCATTTATGCATGCGTGCACAGACTAACAAAGGGAGAAGTAAAGAGCACTTCATGCCAAATTGCTACGGGATTTCTGTCTCTGTAAACTCATAGATGGGGAAGCCTGCTGTAGCAGAAATTGCAAGTAACATTTGAACTTTGGGCAGTGGAGCTCCTGCTAACTCTAGCCTTTAGGAGTATGACCTTTGTCATGTTCATCATACCTATGGCAATTCTTTTGTCTTGTAATAGTTCCTTCTCTCTTATCAAATCCAGATTTGAGGTATTGCATTTCAGATCTGAAAAGGAATAAATTGCACTGTGTGTTTCACAAGATAAAGTTAATTTAAAGTTAAAGGTTTCACATATTTTTTCACACATGGTTTGCATAAAAGTTCAAATTATTTTAGTCTGCATTGTGGGATGTAAAAGTTAGAATTATAGTCTAAGTTAGGGTCTGCGCTTTCTTCCATTGCAAATGAAAATAGTGATCAGCTTGAGAGAGTGATTCATTCTACCTATCCATGATCTCAGCTGAAATTGTCCTTTAGGGGTGGTGTCTGTCAACCATCAGAAAATGATAATGAGAGCTCAAGTTCTTAATTTAGATGATATGTTGTAATATTACTGCTTGAAATAATGTGAGCTGAATCTTAGATTGCACGTTAAATATTAACCCCGTAAAGGTTTGTGTTTATAATTATTTTGGGAAGTTTAACAGACTATCTTTTTCTTTATGAGTGGAGCTTTTTGGTGTGTTTTGGTCCTTAAAATTCCACTAAATCTTGTATTCTATCTTTAATGGTATCAGCAGCACACACCTAAGGAAAAAGTATAATACATGAAAGAAGTTTAGAATCATCTTTTCTCTGATATATATTTATATATTCTTCTAATTTCTGTCAGTCACTAGTTCAGAAACTTAATTATCTTGGTTTGCTCTGGATCTTTATGCACTTGAAAGATAAGTATTTAAAGTAATTTAACTATTACTGTCATTATTTTTATTAGTAATATATAATGGTCATATTTTTATGTTGTTATTTTCTTGGGACTTCCTCTGTGTCTCAGTATAAGGTTTATGCAGTGTAGTTATGTATCATATGAAGTAATTTTTTTTTTCAATTGAATTGAAAATGACTGACAGCTTTAGCAGGTGTCTCTTACCTTTCTGTCCGGGAATCTTGTATTTGAGAGGTGTTAGACTGAAAAGAGATCAGCAGTTGTGGGCTTACATGTGTTAAGGGCAGGCAGATATTTCTTTGAGAAACAAATGGACAAGAGAACTATTTGTTATTTTGTAGCACTATTTGAGATTTGGTTTGAGTTCTACTTTTGGCAATGTTAGGTTGACAGTTGGACTCGATGATCTTAGAGGTCTTTTCAAATTTAATGATTCTATAATTCACTTCAATACAGATCACATGTAGATGTATTAATTCTGTTCTGGAATCAGAGAACACTTATCAAATATTTCCAGTTTACCTCAACCACCTGTAATCATTGCATTTCAAAACATCTGGAAAAAAAACAAAAACTATAGAAATGAATTATCTCAGCAACACTAGTAGCAATCTTCTATGAAAATTCTATTTGTTTAGAGGCCCAGAAAAAAATAGTATAGTGAAGAAATACTATGCCTGAGTTTTTGACCAGCCCTATCCTGAGTATGACTTCACTTGCCATATGCTAGAGCAAGATTTGCAGTCTCTAATTCTACTACATTGCAAATAATTAGAAGTTTCTCAAATATCTTAACTACTTCTCACCCACCTATAAATGTGCTGACCTATGAAATAAGACGTTCTGTTCTGCAAGTATTGTAACTTAGTCCTTGATTCTGCAAGGGCATGTGAGGGAATTTATCACAAGCTGTGACAAGTCTTCAAGTCTTCATTCTAAAGTCTACACATATTTCCATTTGCCTGCTGTTTTAACTTTTTCTAATTGGGCATGAAATTTTAAATGTGAAGATGTCCTGAGCAGATTTCTTCTCAGTGGCTGTTAACAGTGCTGTGGTTTGGATACAGAATGAGGATGGTGTTGATGACACACCCATGTTTTGGTTTTCTGCTAAATTGTGTTTATCCTAAGTCAAGGACTTTTTTCTTGTCTCATGCTCTGCTAGTGAGGAGGAATGCAAATGAAACAAGGGGGAAGCATACCCAGGACATGTGAACTGAATTGACCAAAGGGGTATTCCACACCACAGAACACCTTGCCCAGTGTATGAAATGCAGGGAGTTACCTGGAAGGGGAGCCGATCAAGGCTTGGGATGGGGCTGTTTGGCATCAGTCAGCAGGAGGTGAGCAACTGCATTGTGCATCACTCGTTTTTTTCCTTTTTCTTATCATTATTATTATATACCAATTTACTGCTATTATTGTATTTTACTTGATTTTCAATTATTAAACTCTTCTGTTTGGAACACACAAATTTTACATTGATTTTCTTCCCCATTCCACAGGGGTGGGGTGAGAAGAGAGATGGGGTTAAGCAAGTGGCTGCATGGTGTTTCATCTCAGCTGGACTTAAAACCATGACTAGACCATCACAATTGCTAAAATCACAAAAGATTTTCTTTTTCACCATATAGATTTTAAAGTTCCACTCTGTGCATGGTAGTAAAACTACAGCTTTGTAAAACTACAACTTTTTAAAACAAAGATTTTAGTTCTGTAGTCCATGTGAGCTTTTATCAAAATTTGTTTGAAAAAACCAAAACCAGCAGAATAAAATTAAACCCTGAGCAACTGCATCTGCTTCCTATATTCTGTCAAACCAACATCTGACAGACAAAGGTGATAATTCCCTGTTTACTGTTGTGAAAGTAAAGAATACTTCCAAAGCCAATAAAACTTTGCTGAGTCTGCGTTAAAATCTTATTCTCTCAGACCTATGCAACCTGGAATGTATCGTATAATATTTTTTTTGTGATAGTTAGCAGAAGGAAATAATTTTATATTCTTACTTTTTTCTTAAAAACTTAAAAGTGTAACCATAACAATTTTTAAAATCTAGAACTATAGAAGTCCATAATAATATCAGAAAAGAAAAATACTTTATCAGAGAGGAGAGCTGGGCAAACATCCAAGAACTAAAAACTTTTCTGAAAGTAATATAATAATCTTTTAAGCATGTTATCAATGAATCAGAAAGAATCTTCATTAAGTGAAAATGTCATATGCATTTTTAGTTTAATATCTTTTACTTCTCTTCTTTTTGTGCTTGGGGCATGCACATGTTGGGGAATATATGTTGCTGGGTATTTACAATCAACAATATTCCGGGTATGTAGAATATATGTGTGCAGACGGGGATGTGTATTCATCCCATGGTTTAACTTGATAAGGAAGTTTGCTTTCTAAATCTATTTAAAAGTCTCTTCAGAATAGATTTTCTTAGTCCATTTGCTGATAACAGTAACCTGTTTCCTAGTCCATAGCTGTTATTGAAAAATAACCTTTTTAATTCTTTAATGATCTTTTCCAAATTGAGACATTGTGAACATTCACTGTGTATTATCAAAGTACCCTGTGGTTATTTCTACCTAACACAGACTAATGAGGATCATGAAACAAAGCTCTTTCGCAAAGATAAGACAATGTTCTATCTAGTGATGCTTCATCTGGCAGGAGCAAGAACTTCTAAGAGCCTGAACTTCTAAGAGGAAGGATGGTATTTCCAGTTGCCACTGGGATCTGTGGAAACTCTGGTATGAACTGGCAGCCTGGGATTCTCTGTAACTTCCAGGGGAGCACTGTAGGACCCAAACACAAAAGGTTTTGTGTTCTTATTCTCTTTGAAGATCTTTTTGATTGCTACAGGCTTGTAAGTGCTGCTGGTCCTGTTTTGATGAAGGTGATGTGACTTTCTCTTGTAGAAATAAATTTTCAGTTTGACTTTTTTGACAGTGAGGAGGCTTTCTTCTACTTCACCCATAATGAGAATTTTTTTAAAAAGAATGGTGGACAGTAATACTTTATCTGAGAGAAGACATGACTGAGCTTTTCTGAAAAGAGATGAGAAAGGACTGTTTTCACATCAATTCACATAGCTGATTGAAAACATTCCTTGAAGATCAGGAAAACATAAGCAATAAACTTATGTTTATTTACTGGTAGGTTAGTAGTTTACAACAAAAAATTACAATTAGGGTATAATTTGATGTAAATCAGAACCATACAAAACCCATTAATTTCATAGGCGTTAATGGCAGCATTTATTAAAGAAGAACTAATTTACTGTGATATAAATAAATTATAATTATTAATATGTAACTATATTATGGGGTAATATTGGAAAGCCTAATTTTTCTGTATTTTCTTAGAGGTACTCATTACATGGGAACTTGAGTTGCATTGAGAACAGCATGGTTTCTCGCTCTTTGGTTGTGATGGGGGTTCTGTATTTGAAGAAAAACGTGTTACAAGGGTCTTTGCAGTCACATCTGCAGCTGGACGAGCAAAGGCTCCTCAAAATTTGTTTTGCATAGTTCTTTCAACCCAGCTGGCCCTAGCATGTACATAGTTCCTTTCTCTTAATGTGTCTTCAGAAGCAGCAAAATATCTCTTAAATAAATTAACAGTATACATAAGACTGATCCACCTATGTCTGCAGGAATAGTTTTTTTTAAAAGACTTATAGTCTACATAAAATTTAATTACTTCTATAGGATGAATCACCTCTAGGAGTCTTTGGGACACACCATCTAGGGTGTGAATCAACATTTCAAATCATACAAATTGGACTAGACAAGACTGGAGGCAGCTGGAATTGCTTCAGGCTATTTTTAGACCTGTCCAAAATTCTTGCCAGGAGTGCTCCTCTAGCAGTCAGTTGATCACTTAATTCTAATGGTTCAGTTAACGATCTAGTTTCAAGTCAGTCTGTTGTCTCAGTCCAATCCCTCATCTCATCAATACAGATGACTACCAAGAGATTTCCTGGACCACCCA
This sequence comes from Grantiella picta, assembly GCA_013397955.1. Classification (NCBI taxonomy): domain Eukaryota; kingdom Metazoa; phylum Chordata; class Aves; order Passeriformes; family Meliphagidae; genus Grantiella; species Grantiella picta. The sequence continues at coordinate 215,481 of VZRM01003858.1, read as the reverse complement.
AGAATTAATGACTCTGGAGTAATCTCTGTGGAGACAGACACAGTCCCAGTATTCTACAAGACAGGCCCAACTTTACTGCAGAACATACTTATTATACACTTATAATTCAAGTCTTATAACTCTTGCCCCCAGTAGACCTCCTTTTAAACATAATTCTCTTTTTCACTGTACTCTTAGCTGTATACTGAAAAGTGTGCTGCCTTTTACTGCCAGTTCTTTTGGGATTTGTTCCTGGTGCCTGTCAGTACTCCTGTTCCTGCCCTTCCAATACATTTCTCTTCCCATCCTTCTTCAAGCTCATCAGCACCTGTGGAAGTAGAGCTGCAAAGCCCAAAGTGCAGCAGGAATTACTTGCTGGCTCAGCCAGTGGATTAGTACTCTGCAACTCCCATCTCTTTCCAAAACAGAAGTTCCTATTCCTAGCACTGATGAGGGAGGAGAGCAGAGAGGAATAACAAGAAGAAACTTACACCTGAGATTAGTGCTCAGAATAACACAAAACCTGTACTGGTTTTAGGCAAGGCAGAAGACAGCAAGAACAGGAAGAAATAACAGACAAGAACAGGGAGATATTTCCCTAAGAGCTAGAAGATCTCAGAAGATTTTTATTTTTTTGTTCGTCCTAAGAGAAATATTTGACTCAGAATTAATTCGTGAAGTGCTATTTAGATGAAAATTACTTCTAATCAAACTTTTGGAAAAGTCAATAAATTTCTAAAAGACCACATAAGAGATAAGGGTCGTTGAATACATTAGTTTTTAATTGTTTTACACTTCAGAATATATTGCAAGGTTGAACCTTTGATTAATTATGGATGTGGGTAAAATTTCATTATCCACGGCTGGAACTCTATTGTGCCCTAATATTTTTTTTTAAACTGACATTATCTAATAAACCCCTATAATTTAACTTTGTGAAATGCTGTGCAATATGTGTTGCTTGAGGAAGGACTGGGCACATCATGCATTCTGTAAGGTGATTGTATACATGTTTTATCTTCAAGAAAATTTGATCCATTTTTCTGACTGGGCATATGCACATGGATTTTTGTATGCAAAGTTAATGCAGACTGTTATTCAGAGAATAAAAGATAAGAAAGATATACATTCCTCTTTCTATTTTTTAAAAAAATACTGCATTAGAAACAAATTAATTGTTTGTCACCTGATAGTCAGAGTCCAAATATATCTGTCAGATCTGCTTGTCAGCCAGTAGCAAGTGCAATTCAAAGTCTCAAAAAGTTCCTTCCCTCTGTACAAATACTTTTGAAAAGGGCCCAACCCATTCAGACTCACTGAGCTCAATCTAATATTCATTCCTGGAATTTATGAAGTCTGACTATGGTTGTTTGCATTTGGCCCCCATACAGACCCAGTTACATAAAGAAGATACAAGGGAGAGAGCTCCAGTCATGACTTAACTGTAATGCAAATTTGCCTCTCTGTCCTGATGGTATCAGAGTACATGAGAAGCTACAGAGATGTTCCAGAGAAACTACAGAAGGATTACCACTGTTGCACATGTCTGGGGCATGTGTGTAGTGCTAAGTAGATTCAGGACTGTAATGCCACCTTGTACCTAACTGTGGGATTCACACACAGCCCAACAACGAGAGGAGTCACTTCAATGGCAAAATAGCATACTTTTCCTTACTCTCCATAATGTGGGCCAGTATACATACTTTTAAGTATTTTACAATTTATTTTCCAGTTTCAGGTGTCTTCACTCCTGAGACTTAACCAGAATTTATGGAAGGCATGAAAAGGCTTTTCTAATAGTGAAACTCCTTTCCGTTGTCATCTCCCCAAATTTCAGTCCAAACTCTTTTCTCTCAGAATTTTTTATTATCTTATTCTGATATAAATCTCTTCCAAAAGATTAAATAAATTCTTTCTTTTCCTCGTGTTACAGTAGGAAGTGATTTGGGATTTTTTTTCCATAACGCAAAGTCTCTGTCTGGCTAGATAGAACTGCTTTGATTCATGGGATCTTGTGTAAACAGTTTGCTTCCCTTTGTTAATTGAGTCAGTGCTTAAATAGTACCAACATTATGCTAAATAAAGAGTAGGAAGTTGGTCTGCATACTTGCTTCATTCCTCATTGGTATAGAGACTGCAGAGGAGATCATTAAGCACTCTCCACCTCCATCTCATGGTTCTTGATTTTGGGAAGCTCACGGATAAGGTTTTAAAAAGGTACATTGGGACATCAACTTTATGCATTTGTTTATACTGGCTGTTATTTTGATAAGGCAACTGTCTTGCTCAAAATGATTAGATGGTGAAATTAAGTGTTTATGTTCTTAGCTTCACCATTTTTATTTAGTTGTTATTTGTGGTTGTTTTTGTTGTTCTCTTTTTCGAATATATACTTTCTCAATTTTTTTTATCAGAAGGATGGCGTTTGTAGGACTTTTCCCTTTCCTAGTTTGTTGCATAAAAAAATGAATCATATCTGCCTGACGTGAGTGCTTCTTTGAGATAAAGGTCACAATTTGCTCCATAGAAAAGGAACTCTCTTTTTCCCTGAAATTCAGTTTCTTAAACTTGGTGACCATGAAAAAGTGATTTATACTGCTATGGTAGAGTGGTTTAATGCTGCACTTGGATTTGAACAAAAAAAAAAATAAATAAAAAAGAAAAAGAGCGCTTTTGCAGTATGCAGCAGAACTAATTTAAAAAATATATATATAACAAAGCTGAAAACCTTGAAGTTGAGATAGAAATAGTTAGTTCTGAAAAGGCCTATGGTTTTAGCAAAAGAAATTCATCTGCAGCTCAGTGAAATACAATGCAGTGGAACCTGCTTTAAGTGACATCAGTCTAAGCAGGCTGTCAGACTAAATAAAGAGAAAACATTTTGTTAAATAGGACTAGTTTCTAAATTACTAATCTTCATACTGCAGCCATTCACTTGTAATTTCAGTGGCATCAGAAATGGGCTTTTCTTTTTATAAAACAGAAAATAGAAACAAGAATTTTCTAAGTAAAAAAGGGATGTTATATACACAGAGAATAATCTGGAGCATTTTGCAGTGCTTTCTCCTTAGGACAATTTCTGTTCATGTCTTAGAGGAGGTACCTCAGAATCCAGATACAAGAGTGTGTAACTGAAACAACCATTATGAATTAAAGTTTTTAAAAATAAGTATGTTGCAATGAAGAACTAAACTTCTGTAATAAAAATTATCTCATGTTGGACTTGTGAGGAAAAAAAACCAAACAAACAACTAAATGAAGTCCATGTCAAACTTGATCTCATTCTAATAAGAGGCAGATAACTTCCTGGGAGAGGAAAAAAAATATGACCAGGATTAGATAACAAGGAATATTTCTTTTATTGTGTACAGAATATACACCATAAAGAAAACCTGATAAAATATCAGGAACCTAAGTATAAAATTAAGGATAAAAATGGTCTAATTTGTTGGCTAGCAGTTAACACAATAAAATTTACCATGGATGAGTAAAATACTTGAAATATCAAGTTTTGACAAGGCATTATGACTTTGGATGTGACATATTTTTCTGTTCAATTTGGGACATATTTGAATATGACCCACTTAAAACTCTGACTCAAACATTGTGTTAGTGATATCCACAGAAAGATGAATACAGAATTGGGAAGACAGTAGAGAATATTTAAATTTAAAAAAAAATGTACAAAATAAAGAAAAAAAAAATTATACCACAGAAGAGGAGGCAAAGTGAAAAACAACTACAGGGAGACTAAAAATAGGAATAAAGATATATAGCATGTGTTCCAATTAAGAAAAAAAAATTAAAATCCTCAGTATACAGATTATTTTTAATATATTACAGCATACCTTTTATTTATTATGCAATTACAAAGGGTTTGTTTTACATGCTAAGCAAATGATAGATGATAATTTGTCATATAAATGAGTGACATAGAGACTTCCTGGATTTCAAGAACTGAATCTTAGTTTATTTACCTTTAATAAATGATTCATAGGTGGAATTCCCTTTTTAGAAAAGGCTGCCATAGGAAACACCTGTGACACCTGATCAAGGAGCAAAGAGGCTGTAACCTGACTTTCATCAACTAGTGTCTTGTTCATATAGGTTTGTACTTTTCATGGAGAATTACTCAAAATAAGCAAGATTTACCAAAACTGATATTTATGGTTTATAGATACAGTTTAGTTCAACAATGCGGTTCCCCTACCTTTCTGTTCCATCCACTCCCACCCTAACTTGCAGCAAAGTTGATCAAGACCCATTGCTCTGGAAATAAAATTGGGAAATCAGTGTCATTATCACATATGATGAGATTTTATCATTTTCCACTTTTATATAGGAAAGAAATATGAACACTGCTTTTGCTGTTTGATTTCCACGCATTTCTTGAAGTAGGCTGTGCAGAATCATAGAAATCCGTTATCTGAACATGTGGAACCTCAAAAGACTGTTCCAGTCACTGGAACTTCTGGGTGAAAGTTTAAGTCAGTCCTTATTTTTTCAGTACTGGCTCATCCATTCATAGGTCTGATACTATAATTCGGCTCTTCCTTAGACAGCTAAAAAAGACTAGAAAAGATTTAACATCTTCATTCTGACCTCATACAAACCAAAAAGAAGAAATATATAACAAATTTTCCCTTTTATCAAATGGATGCTTCTCATAATAGTACATAAAGTGAAAATTAATTATGCTGAGTTAAATTAGAGGTTTAATTAACCCCATGTTATCTCCCTGTCCTTGGCTAGATGTTTACTAAAGGTCAATATAATATTTCCGCCAGTGTATTATCAGAGTTTGGCAATTAGTACTTAAGATCTTCTGTAGTGAAGACTTTACTTCTGCATCACAGTGTTTAATAGACCTTGCTGGATATTTCTCTTATGAATTTGTCTAATCTACTTTTGATTCCATTTGTACTTTTGGCATCCAAAATATCCTGCAGCAATGAGTGCCAGAATTTAATTATACCTTCTGTGAAAACCTGCTTCCCTCAATTTGTTTTAAACCAGTTGCCTTATAATCTCTTTTGCTGTTCCTACTTTCTGTGCTATGAGAAATAGTGAATAATAGTTTCTTATTCATCTGTTCCATGCCATTCATTATTATATACACTTTTATCACACCATACCACCTGTTCTCAGAAGCTGATGATTCTTGTTCTATTTAATTTCTCCTTCTACAGAAACCATTTTATTCCTCCGAGCATTCTTTTTCATATCAATTGTATCCTTCTTGACAGCAAGTGACCAGAACAGTATGCAATATTTGAGACATAGAAATTCCACAGAGGTATTAGTGACACAGCAGTATTATCTGGTCTTTTCTCTATTCATAACTCATGATGTTCAGTTTGCCTTTTTGACGTCAGGTGAATACTGTGCTGATTTTTCCTAAGTTCAGATCCAGATCTCTCACCTGACTGACTAAAAGCAAAATTAAAGTCCATAAAAATGCATGTACAGTTAGAATTGTAGTTCCTTCTGTGCACTAAAATTTTCAATACGATTTTTTTCCTAGAGTATTTTTGACTGAGATTCATTTCATACTTTCAATTTGTTTACTTACGACTATTCTCAAATATCATCAACAATCAAACATCTTTATCATGCCACTACTTATCCTTCTGTTCTAGGTTTGTCATGCAGTTCATTTGAACTGCACAAATACTGGTATACCTTTCATGACAAAATCTCGTGCTACCTTTAAAACCAACCATTTATCTCTACTAGTCTTTTCATATTAGGTAACTAGCTATTGATACAAAACATCTTATTTCCAATGACAGTGCAAAAAAAAAGCCCATGAAACACTAACAAGTCTGTGAAATATTCCTTCCTTCTGCAAAAACATGCTTCACCATTATATTTCAGTTACCATGTCTATTATTTCCATAATGTTGAGAAATTTGATTAGTGAAGAGTCAAACCTAAGTACTTTTTACAGACAGGCTGACCTTGTTTTTTTCTCTAGTTTCTGGTTTTGGGAGAACTAAAGCATTTGAGAGGGAAACAGGCAAAAATACTCCTTCCACATCTGGTGAAAACTAGATTATATTCATTACAGATTATCATCTCATGGCAGCCATTCCACTGAAACTTAAACACTCTGCTGCACAGTGAACCTATTAAATTGTGCACTTAGTCCTAATCTGAACATGGTATTTTCTAACAGGAGGAGTAACTTTTCCTGCACTTAATTATTTTGTCTGTGGCAAAAGGATGTTTTCTGGAATCTTTCTGGTGTTTATGATTTCTGGAATCATCACAGTTAAAGAGAATCAAGCTAGTTAAAGTGAAAATTCACTCAAGAGCAACTTCAGATCCCATCACTCAAAAGTAACTATTTGTCTCTTGGGGATTTGACCTTCTAAAAACCTAGTTAAAAGGGACAGGACATCTGTAGCTAAAATGGAAAGGAGTCATATTTCACCTTTCTTATAGAGATAGTAGCTGGAGTTTTCTTCTTTCATTGTAAACACAAGAAGGCAGGTTGTAGTTGATGCCCCATGCAAGAAAGACAGGGGGATTTTTAGAGGCTTCATAGTTTTTCAGTTTTATTTCTGATACATATGAAGCTTTCCTTCAGCCTATTTCTAATACTGAACCAGTAGCATTCATCTAAGTACAAAGTAGCCAGAAATATGGGCCCATGTATTGTGGCGGCATCCTGAAATATTAGTAGGTGGAATCAAGGAAGAGAAAGAAGAGAGGGAGAGAAAAAAAAAAAGAACAACAAAAAAACCTTAAAAAATACTAAGAGGTTCTGTTCATTGCATATTTAGCTAAACGTTTTTAGGTTGAGAAATGAAGAAAAATATGTCAGAAAAAAACATGGGAAGAGGAAAAAAACCCAAAACACTAACTGTCCAACAGAAGACATTAAGAATTTGCATAACAATCAATTAGATTTTATCCTATGGCCAAAATATACTGTGAATATCAAGAAGACAATAAATTATATATATGGGTATATAGAAATGTAAAGTGATTTTTCATTTTAGAAAAGCTCACCAATGATTTTTCTCTTATAATAGAAATAAATTTTTACATAATATCCCCCTTTTTTTTTTTCTTTTTAAGTTCCTTGGAAATGGTATTTCTATAAGCTTGACCCTGAGAAGTGCTTCAGATTTTTTCCTAAAAAAGCAAATATAAAGCTTTGTACTTTTCAGAAGTGAATTCTTGCTGCTTGACAGCTGGAACAATAATTTCCTGCTGCCAAATATGCCATTTACTTAAATCTGCATGAATTTATGGTATTTCACTTTTTTTCACCTAAAATGCATAAATATTAATTTCCACATTCTTTTTAACAACTGTAAGGGTTTTGAGACTTGCTAGTCAATGGTCTAGTGCACAGACACTGCTTTTTTTGTTTTGGTGAAAAACTGCTGTTTAGAAAAGTGTCGATAAGGCTAAACTTGCTCAGGCTCACTTATAACGTCTGAATTTTGAGATTTGTAGCAGGAAAGCTCACAACCTTTTGACTACAGTACCCTAATAATTGAACAGTATCTATCAGTGATTTCAAAATAAAATTGCAAAAGGAAGCCAGCTGAGACTTCAGCTGTTATATTTCCCTAGGCTGTATTTGAGATCTAAAATTATTTTTGTTTTTTGTCTAACAGGTAAATAACCAGTTTATCTTAATTAGACTAAATTATGGGAAATGAAAGCGCTATTGAAAACAGAAATGGAGCAGAATATTGTCTTTTATCAAGAGCATTATCTTGTAAATGTCTTAAGCTGTCTAGTTACCATGATAAATAGATTGGGCTACATGCACACTTTAATTACTAACAGTGAAATCTGCTGAAATTGAAGTATTGCACTTGGTAACAGCTATTAATTTTGAAATGACCCATTTAATAGTGACCTGTGGTATCAAAGTATGGATTTAAATTGGTAATTAATAAAAGTCCATTTCTGAAAATGCTAACACAAGAGCTCAATAAAAATGCTAACTAGGACTCAAATACCACAGACAGTTTATTGACATTTTAATACATATTACTTATGCTAAATACTTTTGTACACTGAGAACTAAGGATGAGAGGGTAACAATGGACATATTTCCCAGCTAGCAGTTAGGAGATCAGTGGTACACTTAGTGGACTAGCTCACTTTTGTAGGTTTTAATCCTACTTATAATGGAGGAACACTGCATGACTTCTTTTTGAAGCTGCATTTACAAAATGAACCATTTTATCTCAGACTGCAGAGGACAAGAATTCTGCTTAAAAAAAAACAAAAAAGGAAAATTAACTAGGTCTCATCCGACTATGTTTTAAATGTCCAGAAGATGAGTAAAGTGAGCTTTCCATGCTTTAATAGTGAAAGTGTCATTGCTGGTATGAAAACAAAAGCTGACATATTATCTGTCTTGTTTCTTCCACCTATATATCTGGAAACTGACATTTCAGAGGCTCAAAACACCTCATAAAATCCTGATTGCATATGTCAGAAAGTGCAGAATTTTGTCCTCTGTTCTGTAGGACAGAACAGGTATTCCTTGAGAAAAATATCAAATTCTATTCTAAAACATAGTGCCTTTTTCTCAGACTATCCAAGGATTAATTAGCCCAGTTCAGCAAAATATGTCAGTGCATATTTAAGTCTATAGGATTAGTGTGTCTTGCTGAATGATGCCCTAAATTTATGGCTATTTTTATTGGAGGATAAAGTGCTTTAATGGAATGATAGCATGAAACTTTAAACTGTAACATAGCTGGTGAGGTATATCATATATCTATAGAATACTGTAAAATAATGTTTTTTCTCCACATACCTAAATGTAACTTTTTCCTATGTTAAACATCAGGCTTTGGTTGATGATTATATGTGTATTTATCTCTCTGTATCCTTTCTGTATACATATATATGCATTTATATACATAACCATATATACTTATGTATGAAACTTGTTTTAAAAACTACGATTTATAATAGGAGGGATTTTTTTTGAGAAAAAAAACCTGCATTACAACTTTCTATCTCTTTGGAACATTCTGGGAGCCCCTGTAATGCAAGCAATTAACAACCACCAGCATCAATGCTCTGTTATTATCTGCAGTGATACCACTTAAAAATTTGGTTAAGAGAAACTTTCTTTGTAATTTTCAATGTGTTTACGTTCTTTTGGTGTCAGTTGCTTGCTGTTTCACTGCTTCACTTTCATTCTGCCATTTGTGAGTGAAAAGTGATGAGCACTGTCTAGGCAAACATGTTCCTTCCTTTATTTACTGAGCTTTCCATCAAGAATTACTTCCCACAGGCAAGAAATCACTATAATAGCCTAGACATTACAATGAAATGTAACCAATTATACTGGCCATATTTAGAGCTTATTTAAAATAATATAATTCTTTTGTAAAACTAATTATTACAGAGTTGAAAAGATGGGAAAAATTTTACTTATTTGTGATTGCTTTTAACTGACAAGTGAGAAATTCTGCTCTCTTCATCTGTCTAATGAATCTGTTGGGATATTTCAAAGCTCAGAGATGGCCTCTACCTCTGGACTTGTTTTTGAGGAAATTCTTAATAGATTAGTAAAGAAAAAACAGAGAAAAAAGCCAAGTTCCTGTGTAGTCATGACAGAATACAGTTAAGAATATAATTTATAAAGTGCTACCAGAGTTTAATCCAGGCATAACCTTTAGTTTTAGCCATCTAAAAACCGTCACTTAAAAATGGTAATAGAAGTCTGAATACTGAAAGAATTTCAGAACTTGGAAGTGCCCATTCTGCAAATGCACATAGAAAACTGCAGCTTGAATCAGTGCTTCACATCGCACCAAAATTTCTTCTGATTGCTGGTCTGTATTTAGGATGATCATCCAAATACCCAGCTTTCCTTTTTAACTAAATTACCCAAGAAGAGTTGGCAGCTTTAGTGATTTCAAATCTCTGCAGAATCACTGTTAGATTGTCTTCAGTAAAAGGAGTATATTTCTCAAAACCATCATATTTTTTTTTCCTCACCTTTAAAAATGAGATATGTGCTTGCTTTTCTACTTTGGTGCAAAGTCAAAATCTGTGTTCTGTATTGCCTTAGAATTTATATTGTCAAACATAGTATTGTTATGTGGTAGGTTGACCTTGGCTAGCTGCCAGATGCTTACCAAGCCACTTCCTCACTTCCTTCCCCTTCAGGATGGGAGAAAATAAGATGAAAAATCTGTGTTGATATAAATACAGGGAAATCACTAACCAATTACTGTCGCAGGCAAGCCAAACCTGACTTGAGCAAGACGAATTTAATTTGCTGCCAATTAAAGTAGATTTGGACAGTGAAAAACAAAGACAAAATTAAAATGCTCCCTGCACTACACTCTTTTTTCTAGGTTCACCTTTACTTCATTACTGACTCCTTTACCTGCTGTGGAAAACCTACTCGAGTATGTGCTTGCCAGAGGTGACTACACCTTTTAGAAATTTCCACCTGCTCTGATGTGGGGTCATTTTCAGTCTGCAGTGTAGATGTTTATTACATGTGCAGATCTCTTCACAGGCTGCAGGGCAATATTTGCTCCAGCACCTGGAGCACCTCCTGCCCCTCCTTCACTGGTTTGAACTAATTAGCCCTGCTGATGGGTATCATGTTTCACTCAGATAGCATTGAACCATGGAGTGGTACCTACAATTAAGTATATGTGTAAATCCTTCCAGGATCATACATTCGATTTCACGCTACTCCAATGAATAAATCCTTTGTGGACCAACTAATGGTGAGCTTTATAATCAGACAAAGCTGGTATGCCTCCTTAAATGATATAATAGTTTAGTATAAGAGAAAAATATAATAAAATTTTAAGCTTTCCCTGCTTTAAACTCACGATTGTTTGGTGTTAACTTTTTTGAGAGAAATTGTTTAATCTGTGGAGAAAGAACCTGTAAGTAAGTCAGCTTCCATTTGGCATAAAAATGTTACATCTCAGCTAGATACTTTTGTCATCTAATATTAGCAGGGCAAACTTTAAGGAATTACTTGACTTTCTGAAAATTAATGTACCATCACACCTTCAGTAGTGTAGACTCTTGGAGTAGAATCCCTAACAAAAGTTTCGTACTTTTGTGCAACATGCCATGCATGGCAAAGAAATGCACAGTGGAATATCGTCTGATCTTAGAATTACAATCCAAACTTCTTTGAACTGATAGAAGTAAATTCCAAATTATTGAAATACACACCTCTACCTAACACTTCTTCTTGAAGAAAGTTCTGATTTGTTATTTCTTACTTTTTAATACAGAGTGTCACTTGTTTCAAGCACATGACAAAAGGAATGTCGCCTGGAGTCTGGTGTCTTTGGTTTAATTACTCTGTTGGAACTAACATGATGTATATTTATATAAACAAACTAGCTATTTAGACACTTAGGCTATGTCTGTATTACTAAGTGTAATAGTTTAGTGATCTTTTTATAAGCCTAGATGTTAATTAGCACACCATAATTTTTACACCAATCTAAGATTTTTTTCTTCCATAAAACAAGACTACCTATTGGAAATGATCTAACGCCAATATTATAGTCTTATTCATACCCAGAAAGCATGGTGTGTCATTTGGTATGGGCCAAAACCATACCAGGATATATTATGCACATATGTGGTACATTCTGTAACGCCTAAAGAAAGCCATAAGCAGGAGAAACTGTCACTTCATTCAAATTGGATAATATTCATTATAATTACTGAATAGTTCCTGAAGACATGGATCAAATTTTTAAGCAAGTCAACTTGGACAATAAATAAAAAGATAAATACATATAGTATTACAAACAAGACACAGCTGGTAGTAGTTCTAAAACATCAGGGTAATTTAATTTGATAATTACAAACAAACGTGCAATCAGTATTCCATACTTTTACTTTTTTTGTGTCAAGAAGCACAGAGTTAGCTGGAACACATGCATACGATGCCTCATAGTTTATTAATGTAGTACTAAATTCTGTGGACTTTGGACATGATTGACACATTACCTTGCTTCGAGTAGGCTGATTTTATAGAGGTTTCTATCAGGTTAATCAGGATAATAAGTCTTTTAAAAAGCCATTTCTGCTTCTATAAGCATTTGCAGTTCCCGATTTGTCCCACTCAACAAAAATAAAAACTCATCAGTGTGTTTTATTGGTCACTAGCCGTCATGTATATTTAAATAAGGCTTTGCTAGGGACTAGTAGTATACAAATCTTGTGGCATGGTGAAACCTTCACATTCCTTTATTTACTGCAGTTGTCCAGGAAGGGATCTATAAGTTTAGTGTGAGGTTGGACAAGACAGTTGAGCTGATCTGATTATTTTGATAAAAGTACCCAAATTTCCCTTCTGCTCTTAGCTTCACAGTCCCAAACTGCTCCTTTTCTTTTTTCAGCTCTCCTGCAAGTTTAGTGCTATGATAAACTATGAGACTAAATGAAATTCAGCAATATTATGTTGCTGATGAGCCCCAGAGGTAGCATAGCAATACTGAAAGTGGGAGGGAAAGGTGGGATAAGACAGGAGGAGTTCCCTACTATGTGGTTGTCCTGTGAAGCCACAATCTTAGTCATTTGAAAAACACTGTAAATGCAAGACTGGTATCAATTGCACAAACAAGTGAAACTAATTCCTGGAAAATGGCTTTGTGAGGAAAATTAAAATCAAACCAGGGCAACTCTAATCCATGTGTTCAAAATTATTCACTACCTTTTCCTGTGAAATAAAAAAAAAAGAGAATATACCTCGCCTTGAGCATAACTATTAGGAAAGACATTCTCTCTCCCCACTTCTTCTTTCCCCCTTCCCTTTCTCTTACTTTTCCACTTCTCCCCTCCCATTATCTGTGGCTCAGAAAACAATTAGCCCTTCTCCACTTTTTTTCCCTTTGTCTAATTCAAATAAACACAGGTGTGGTCATTTTGAAAAGGATCAAGCAATAAAATCCGAGTCTCAAAAGAAGCCATTTTCCACCTAATTGTTCTGTGAGAAAGCTATCTAAATAATGCTGCTTTCTTCCCCTTACTTTGCACACTAGCCAGCGAAAAACAAAACAAAAAACAAAACAAAAACTCCAAGAACTTGAACCAAGCAACCTAAAACACCTTTCTGACAAAATTTAAAGAGCTGCGCATATATTGACATCACCTATTTTGTCTGTTTCCTTCATAATTTGAACACATATATTGGTTTTGTCTTCTTGTCCATGAGCACTCAAAGATAACTGCCCCAAGGCATATTCATTTAAGGAGGAGCTTCCCAAAATGACAGCAAATCCTTTCTGATTAGGCTCAAGGGACTCCAATTCAGTATCCAGGACATTTTTTTTTTTTCAAATAGATACTTAGATGAGAACTCCACCCTCATATAGATGCAACTGTCTCAAAAATTACTGGTGTCATAAGTGACCTAACAAACAACTGAGAAGCTGAAAAAAAAAAAAAACCAAACCAAAAAGCCATGTTTTCCTAGGATTTTTCAAACTTGTAGTCTTCCTTTTTTACTTTTCTTTTTTATTAATTTATTTTTTAAACTTACTAAAAAAGTGTAATATTGAAATGGAATAAACCTTCCACGTTTGCATTGTTTTCCTTCCCATGAAACTTCAGGCTTATCAAAAATGTAGTGTCTGACTCCTTTAGACTTTTTCTCCAGTGTCAGGGGTTGATAGTTCTCAAGACTTCTGTGTTTCCAGGAATATTTACTAAAACAATTTACATTTTCTGTGGAAAATCTAACACAAAATTACATTTTATTGTTTCGTATAGCATAGGATCACAGCATCTCAAAAGCAGCACTGGAAGACAGAACCTTTTACTTGGGTGCTTGGCTGCATTTCAGGGAAATGTCCTTCCTCAAGTTTAAAAAATAATCTGACAAAAACATTTCTCACAGCACTCAGCAAGATAATGTTCAAACATCCAAAACACTTGTCTAGTCTCATGGCAGCTTTGTTTGCCTGATATCCAAAAAAGAGTGGAGAGAGAAGGAGAATTTAGCTTACTTAAAGGAAAATCGTAATGATCCCTTACTTCAGCCATGGAAAAGAAGTACATCTATTTGTATAAAATGTATGTTGGCACTTATAGGATACATATTGAAAAACGGAAGTGATTGCAAAGTTGTTACATATATTTGACATGGTAGGAGAGCCTTGAGCAAACTTGGTGCCATATTTGGGTATGTTTGTCTTCTTTCCTTCTACATTTGCAACTAGAAGAGATTCCAAGAAGACTACTACCTTGAAGAATTTCTATAGATTGAAAACTGAACTCCGATTATTTCAAATAAGATAATTTGTCACTTAATGATACTTCAATAGAAGCAAAGCTGGACAGTGCAGATACTAAATTTGCCTGTGCTACAATATGATTGTCTTCTAACATCACTGCATCTTGATTTGTGGATTTTTAGGATTACGTAATTTAAAAAGTTTATTAGTATGCTGGATTTGAAACTACAAGAGTTATTATATATTTGGATGATTGAGTTAATTTGTCTTATTCTTTTATTTTTCCTTCCTATTTTCATATCTGTGCTTTCAGCAGGCTGGTTTTTATTTTTTTGTTAGTTTGCTTTTGTTTGGGTTTTTTTGTTGGGTTTTTTTTTGGTAATAAAGTGAGCAAAAGAGGAATTTTTATTCTTTATCAGATTAAACCAAAATAATGAATTCAGTTTTCAGAATGTCTCCCATAACTTTGTGGTCAATCTGAACAGAAGATTCCTAACAATGCACAAAATTTTAAAGGTTGTGTTAGTAAAAGTCAGCAGTCAATCTATTATGATTTAAACATATTATGTGGACCTAGAGAGCTCATTTCACAAAAAAAAAGATTAGATGCATTGAAAAACAATGTGAGTAAAGGTCTCTTTGCCATTGCGTTGATGTTTCTGAGAAAATTGGTGGTGATAGTGTCCAATAAGACAGCATGCTGTTGTAAAATTTCACTCAAAAATGTTAAGACAAGAGAAAAAGACAATGTCAGGGTAACGTCTATTTTCTGTTTGCATGATTATATTCCCTCTTTATCATCTTTGAATCCTGTTATTTTAGAGTCTCTTCTGTATTGAAAATAAAGGAAATCTTTGCTGCATTTCAGTAGCAATGAATAAAGGCAGAAATCTGCTGAAGTTTTTCTTAGTTGATATCAAAAATCTTGATATATGTTTATATATAAATCATACCAAATTATGTTTGCTTTCTTATTTAGTTCATATATTATGGCATTTTCACTAACATTTAGTGCAAAATGTTTTTCAGGAAGTTAATTGCATGCATATTTTATTATATCTGCCCATATTAGTGTTATTTAGTTATTAGGTGATGCAGGAAGATTCCATTCAAGCAAATGAAATCATATTAGAAACCATTACTAAATATCATCTTAGAAATACAACTTGTTGAAATGTAAAGACAAAAAGTGCACTTCTTCCTTGCTGAGAAGGGAATTGAAATCAGAATCTCTGGGCTTACTTGTGTGAACTTAAGTGGATATTGTTTCTCCCTTTCCTGTAAAAGACAGAGGAAAATAAGCTCAGTGGAGAATTGAAAGGAAGTTATATGGATAATTGATGGAAACTTCATTTTCTTAACAGCAGAACAACCAAAGCTTTTTCTCATTTTGAATAAATTTTTGTGCACATATGATGACATTTTTTAGTCTAAAGTGACTTTAAAAAACTAAAATACTGACTTATTTTTCTTGTTGGATATCTCTTATGATAACATGCCTGTATAAAGATACTGTAAGGAATACACTAACTTTGTTAAAAGTATTTTTTTGGTCCTTAGTATTATATCCAGAATTGTGGTTTCATCTGTTTTATTAATATGTGTATACAGTGATGGCATGAAAAAAAATCTGCATTATTTCAGGGTTCATTAATATTTGAAAATAGGATAGAAGTAGTAAATTTTCTGCATTTAGAAAGAACAAAGTGACTACATTTTGTAATCCTACTAGCATTAATCATGGCACATTGAATTATTCACATCTGACTCTCTGGTCTATTGATGGCAAACGTCTGCAGTATAAAATAAGTGAAAGAGTGAAAGGATAACTTGGAGAATTATGCTTTATATTCACATTCTTTTGGGAGCTGGGAAGATTTCTTTTCCTTGTGTTTTAGACAAAACAAAATTTTTTTTTTCTTTAAATTTTGCAAAGATCAGACTTCCATGCAACTTCCCTTTATCTTCTGAGTCAACTTGATGAACAAGTGTTGTTTATGTGGT
Source organism: Grantiella picta (assembly GCA_013397955.1). Taxonomy (NCBI): domain Eukaryota; kingdom Metazoa; phylum Chordata; class Aves; order Passeriformes; family Meliphagidae; genus Grantiella; species Grantiella picta. The sequence goes on along the minus strand of VZRM01003858.1, from coordinate 199,279 downwards.
CCAGACTAAAGAGGTTCATTTTTATATGAAGAGAATGAATTACAGCTTCCCAATTTGTTCTCTATCCCACCAAACAGACGTAAACAGTTCCATTCCAGAACTGAACACTCTTAAAAACAATTTAGCATGATCTAATGATAAAATAATATAAGTAATAAATAACAATAACACAACTCAGCATTTATTATACAATTAATCTTAAGAAAAAATCCTGAAATCAGAACACAACTGCACTGAGGAAAGCCTTCATTATGCAAAACAGCATAGGACACCTGCAGACCTTTTCTTTCCCCATGAGTTTCTAATGTGCAGGTCCGTGCGCTCTTCGGTGGCAAAGCTGGTTTAAAAAAAATCACTTTTCTAACACCTCTTGCTGATTCCTGCCTCTGTGTTAGAATTCATCACTTCAAATGTACCAATGCAACTATTTGTAATGCTGTGCTGTAAAGTGAATCATTGATGTGAATAACAAACCTTGGAGACTTGTTCATTAATACAGTTCACTTCAGGCATCTATTCTACATTCTGGCCTTACAAATGTTTTCAACAGCACAAAAGAGAGGATGGTGAATGAGAACAAGCCATGGGGGGTCAAGGTGTGTGTATTTGTGTAGGGAGTGAGAACCTCTTAAATTAGCTTCAATTCCAAGGCAAGTATATGTGGAACTATGCTCTTAGTTTTCCACCTGCTCTCTTCTTTATATACAACTTCTATTCACATTGTTTTTTTGTTCCTCCCTCCAGGAAGTATTCACTACTTAAAGCAAATGTCTGGTAGTTGAAAATTCTATTCTCTTCAGTGAAGTGTAATTTCTTGGGTTAGGAGGGCCCCATTGAATTGCCAATAACACTGCATATACTACCATAAATATCTACAACTGCCATCACAAGGTAAGATTTTTAACATTCTTTTCTTTATTTCAGATATAGAGAGAAAGGGGAAAGAAGTCAGGCATAATGATGACAAATGTATTCATACATTGTCCGTGCAGTCAGTTCTCATTCTATTGTGATTAAGAAATTCCTCTTTTATTTCAATTGAAACAGACGCTGAAAAGCTGCAGATAGACTGAAAAAGTAAATTGAAACAATGTATTAGGAGTGTTACCCATAACCTCTCCAATTTCATTCTAGATCTTATGTTTTTGTGACATAATTCCTGCCTATTTCACAAAATTTTAAAGAAGAAGGTCGACTAGTGCAAGTATGAAAACCCTACACTCTGGGCAAACACTGTACAAAAAGTACAGAGGAAAGACTACATCTTCAATAAAAAAATCTGACTTGTTTTTGGGGGGTTTATTTTCAGATATTTTCTGTTCAGAATGAGACAACTGTTTCACATATTAAGTCATGTAAAACTGTGCAAGTTATCTTATATACCCTGTCCAACCTTCCACCTCCTTCCCACTGCACAGGACCATGTTCAGATGATTTTTTAATATCTCCAAGAGAGTTGTACTGGCTTTGGCTGGGGTAGAACTAATTTTCTTCACAGTGGCTGGTATGGGGCTGTGGTTTGGATTTGTGATGAACAGAGGGTTGATGATACAGAGATGTTTTTGTTATTGCTGAGCAGGGCTTGCACAGAGCTGTTGCAGTGTGCTAATAGGATTTTTGTATATGGTTTATGTTCCAGAAATTTCCCCCTAGCCAGAGCCTGTACCCTCCCCTGCTGTAAACTTATTGGTGTACTCTTTTCCCCTCCATGTCTCCTCCCCTCTGTCTTTCCCTGGTGGCTGTTCAGAGCTAACCCCTGGTGGCTGTTCAGAGCTAACCACTCCCCTCTGCCCTCTCCTCTTAACCCTCTGTGAGAGCCTCGGTCTGGGTTTGCCATCTTTGATTTCCAGCCCTGTCACCACCCCTTGCCTCTCCATCCCTCTTCGCCATCCCCAGACCCTCACCTGTGGACCTTAATAAATTCCCTGGGAATTTCAGATTGCGATCCTACACTTCTTTCATCGCCGCGCCTCCACAGCAGCTCGTGTCCCCTGCAGTTCCACTGCTTGCTGCAGCCACGTGTGCTCCTGGCGTTTCAGCCCCCGGCGACCCCCTCCTTATGCAGCGTGGGGTGGTCGCCTGTGAATTGCGAGACCCCGCTGCCGCACAGAGCCACCGTCTTTTGTGTTTTCCATGTATCCGAGCTGTCAAGAATACTGGGGGTGCATGGGAGATTGGAAGGAAATGCAGTTGGGACAGGTGACTCAAAGTGACCAAGGGGATGTTCCAGACCATATGGGATCATGCTCAGTGTACAAAATGAGGGGAAGAAGGAGAAAGAGGGGATACATTTGGAATGATGGTTTTTGTCTTCCCAAGTCACCATTACATGTGATGAGGCCCTGCTCTCCTGGAGATGGCTGAACACTTGCCTGCCCATGGGAAGCAGTGAATTAATTTTTTGTTTTATTTTGCTTGTGTGCTCAGCTTTTGCATTCCCTCCTCACTCATGAGTAAAAGGTGCAGTGGAGCACCATTCCTCATTGGCTTCTATGCCATTAATAGGAGAAAGTTATCATCAAAGCAGTCCAGGAATCTCCCAGATTGCTTATGTCCTGCTGGGTTGTCCCAAACACCCTCCACAGGTGTAGATGAAGACCCCTATGAGGACCAGGGCCTGTAAACCTGAGGCTGCTCCTGTTTGTCTGTGAAGGGCCTGGTCCACTTGTTATTTCAAGTTAGGTGGCTTACAGCAGACACCTACTATAATATCATTTTTACCTATCCTGTCTTTTATCCTGACTAGTAAGTTCCCCATGGCTTCTCATCAACTCCCAGGCAGAGCTCCATTCATTCTGAGTGCTCTCTCACATAAAGAGCAGCTCTTCTTTATCATCTCCCCTTCCTGCCTTGTCTGAAGAGCCTGTATCTCGCCACTGTAATGGTAGCAATGTAACCAACACCTTTTTTCACCCTCTTGACACCCAGAGTAAGATTGTCAGGTTCCGCACTCTCAGCCCTTTTTATATTTCCTCTGACCTGATCTCGGTATCATCACAACTAAGATCCATACCATATTGAAAATCTGGTGTCCAGTCAGCAGAACAGTTTGTGGTACAGGCACAGAGCACCCCTTCTCTTCAGGGCTACACTGAATCCATTCTCTTCCTGGCCTGTGTTTGTACTTGGGATTGCCCCAACCCAGGTGCAGTACTTGGCACTTGGCCTTGTTGAACTTCCTGAGGTATGAACACGCTCCCCTCTCACGCCTGTCAAGATCCCTCTGGATGGCAACCTTTCCCTCCAGTGTGTCCGACCATACAAATTGGTGTCATCCCCAAACTTGCTGAGGATGAACTCAATCCTGGTGTCCATGTCACTGCGAAAGATATTAAATAGCACCAGTCCCAATACTGACTCCTGAGGACTGCCACTCATCACTGGCCTCCACTTGTACACTGAGCCATTCACCACAACTATATCAGTGCCATCATCCAGTCAATTCCTTACCTATTGAATGGTCCATCCATAAAATCCACATCTTTCCAGGTTAGACATAAGGCTGTTGTGTGACACAGTGTCAAACATTTTGCACAAATCCAGTTAAAAGACACCAAATGCTCTTCTGTTACCAAAAAAATGCTGTAAGCCCATAACTGAAGCCTGCCACATTTGTCAGACACCATTTGCTCATAATGAAGCCTTGAAAAGAAATGTAATTTCTCTCACCTTGAAAGAAATGGAATTTGACTTTTTCTTTCCGTGAAAATCATTGCCTGGTTATAATGATTTCTTAGCAGATAGCCAGTCAAAAGATTAATAGAATTAGAGTCTTGGTAAAATAAGCCTGTTCTCACTGACAGCTAGCTTGGTTTTTTCCCTCTTCCTTTTGAAAGATAGTAAACAGAAACAAAGCCTGCAGCAATACAAAGAAAGCTAGCACATGAAAGAGGGATTAGCTTCAGGAGGCTATGACAGATGTAAAGTGCTTTGCACACATTGTTATGTGATGTTCAACATATGTTGTCAATTAAAAATTGTTTAAAAATATTTAACAAGGCAAAGCTAACATACCCCTAGTTTGTAGGAATATATTGAGCTTATGCATCACTGCCTCTCATTTAATTTTTTTCAGTTTTGTTGTAAACTGAAGAGAACCTTATACAACATGATTCTCGGCTAGTTTATGTTTAAAGTATAATTTAAATTCTTAAGTATTCAAAAACAGCATTCATTTCATCTTTTGGTAAGACAATGACTGGATAATTTAGCAAGGCAGAGGACCTGCTAAACTGATTAAAATTAGTTTTTTTGCAGTAAAATATAATTTATTGCTTTTTTAAAAATAGGCACCTAAATATATTCAAGATGTCATAGGCTTTGGCAAACTCTTTACCTAGAATTTTCTGATGACAGTTACTGGGAAATTGCAGTTAACACCAATGCATATGACAGAAGCTCCTAGGTTGAATTCTATTTTATCATCCTTAGTACCTGTTACTCTCGAATCTTACCCCATGCAAGACACTTTGGGTTGTTTGTTTTGGTGGGTTTTTTTTTTAAATGATGAGATTTTTTGCCCTATCCAACCCCCTAATAGCAACTAGATTTTATTCTCTGTATTCTCCCCCAAATACAAGTGTCCTTCTACACAGCTGTAGAGGAAAGCCTTCATAAAATAGCTACATTCTCATTGAACTGACACCTCAAGAACGCTACAAAAAATATTTCCTAATGTTAGGAAACTCCTGAAATGACCATTGCTTTTTGTATGGTCATAAATTAAGAGCTTCTTACCCCTGAGAGCACAGAGATTTGCAGTCCTCTATGAAAAACACCGCTCATGGCTGTGGTCTATATATTAAATCCTGTTTGGAGAAAGACGGACCAAACATGTGGAAGAAACCAGTGATAGAACAACAGATATTTTGCAGTATCTAATCACTTCAGCTGACTCTTAAAATATTCTCACAATGTATTAACCTTTCAGTTAAAGTCTATAGTTCTACTTGTAATATTGCTGTCTTGAACCTACTTTTATGGAATTCTGTTTCCAATCATAAAATATGAGTGTTATAAATAAAAGTTACAGTGTTGATTCCAAAAATCTTTGTACTTCTTAAACACATATTGTAGGCTGCTGCATACATCATCTGCCGACCAAATGTCAGCTCAACTCCTACTTCCCTTTAAATAAGATATAAAACAATTCAAGAGAGATTCATAGAACTGAGAACTGAATGTGCCTTAATCGTGTTTTTGATGTGGGAATTTATACTTAATTACTGTGCTGATGGATGTTTGGCTATGAGTTGAACTATTAACTAAGAGAAACGGAAACATACACTCAACTATATGTTATTTTGCAATATATATTATTGCAATATATATTATTTCAAAGGAACATTATAAAACAGAAACTTCTGCCTCAGTAAGACAGAAAATTACATGGAGGAGGAAATAAGATTGGTTTTCTGCACATATAGAACTGTAACTACTGAGTAATTACATTGGTTTTGATCCTTATTTTCTTCCTGCTCCTTTTTTGAATATGTACTATGGGATTATAAGCATAAATTTTTTAAAAAGTGACAAATGTATTGTATTGATCCTAAGAACTAGTAGATCATGTTGTACAATCCAATTTAGAATCCAGGCTTAAAGAAAATACACGCAAAGTGTATTGGTTTTGTTTTTATTAAAAAATAACATTCAAGTCTAATAACAGTTAATGTCCTCAAAAGTTTATTATTATCCGAGTACACCACAGAAGTATTTTAATAATGGCAATAGGATTGGTTTATTGTGCCATGTGAATCACTCTGTTGTACACTTCTGTTAATAATATGTTTGTTGTTAATGTTGCTTTTTCTTAACTCACTGCTGTTTCCAGTAAAATGCTCTTATCTCTACCTGTGGTCTTTGCCTCTTGAGACTCCAATTCTCCTCTCCAGCGGGAGGGAAGCGAGAAACTGGCATGTGGTTTTAGTGGGAGCACTGAATTAGAGAATACTCTTCCTAAACCACACAAAAAACAAAATGAGTTTCATCAGGTGTCTTATATATTACTTCTTGGTTTGTTGTCATGGTTTGCTAAGAAATACAATAGCATTCATATACAGATATTTTGCTTTCTGGGTGAGTTTGCACATCTTCAGAGTTAACCATAATTGCAATAGGTCTGCAACTTCATCACTGTCCTCACCTAAGCAGTGCTAATTAATGTTAGCTGTGAATTTTCAGCAGTTATGTATATATTTAGAAAAGTCATAGCATATTTGTCAGGTTTTGGCTAATGTACAATAATTTTTTGAGTCATAACAAAATGAAAAAATGTAATTATCTGTTTCATTTGAATAATTTTAGGTGCATCATAGATGCAACCATTTATGGTTTATAGAAGTTTTCTCCTGCAGAGATCTCTTTATGTCCTCATTTCTGGCACCGACACACCTATAATTTTGATAATCTGATCTTTCCTCTGTTAAAAGTGTTGACTGGAAAAATGCGAAAATATACCTTACTTCAATTATTGATTAACTAATATAGACAAAAATTGTGCAAGACCCCTCTCTTTTCTACCTGTTTAGAGGTGTGCATGGTTTGTTAAAGCAGACAGAGAAGCTGTGTACTGTGGTGGTGAGCTGTCATGCATATCCACATTAACTTTAATCAGCTCTAGCACTACACTACAATGCATTATTGTTATTGCAGATGCTCAAGTGTACCTGTATCCTTAACATGTCTCTATGGAGTTGCTTTCCCACATCAATAGTGAGACTGGTTGGAACTAGGCCTCTCTCTTCAGCCTGTTAATGCAATTTTCAACTTGTACCAACTGCAGAATGGCTGATTGTATATTTTTTTCTTGATGGCCTACATATGTCAAAAACTTTTGGCTGTTATTTGTTTTTGATGTGGGCTACTTCTGTGGAAATGGTCACATCTCCTCTATTCCCTCAGGCTGCAACACACATAATGATGTCTGTAGGCTGTGCTTAGCAGAAGGCAAGTTTGGGGGCCAGAAGTCTGGGGGAGTGAACAAATTAGAATTTAAAGAGGTTTATCTTCTTGCTTTTCATTCTGTGTACAATTTCCTGCACATAGCTCCCATGGTAAAAGCTGTCATCTGAAACTAAGCTGATTGTGCTGTGCTTTGAGCTTTCATTATCTTATTGCAAAATCTGAATCAGAGGGTTTTTTTTCATCTGCCAGTTTAGATGTTGAATGGAAAGTGAAAGTTTACAACAGCATGGAAGTGGCTGAACAGGCAGTGACAGTTGTGTTTGCACTGAAGAGTTCCCTTATGCAGAATTTAGTGCTGTCAGAGCTATCTGTCTAAACCTGGCTGATGAGAACACAGTTTTTAACCCTTTGGTGAATTTTAATCCAAGTCTTCAACTTGACTTTACTCAATCAGATCTCATCTATCTTATGATGGCTGTAGAAAGGCATGAAAAATCCTGATGTGCAGTGGCCCAGAAATACAAAAATCAGACTCAAGTAAAAATATGCATCCAGTTTCTTTACACACAAGAGTAAATTCAAGAATGTGAACAACTGAAAAATATTTAATATGAAAAGGTGTCTGAAATGGAAATGATAAAAGTAGGGACTTTTCCTTATTTGCTGGTTTCTGTCATTTGGAATGTTTCTTTTTGTTCTTTCAAAAACAGTGTTCTTAAAACACGTCTTCTGCTTGCTTTAAATGTTGCATAATTTTGTTAGTTATTCCTTTTTCAGTTTTTAAATTAGAAAAACTAGTGCTAATTAATTCAATTAATTACTACCTAATCAAATAACTCAAGTTATTTAACATAGGCCCTGAAAAAGAAAATTAATTCAATTTCTACTTCCAAAACATTTACTCATTTGCACCCTTAAATTATCTATAATGCAGCTTGGCTGAAGTTTTATGCTGCTGGTAGAAACTACCAGAGGAAACAATTTACAAAATGGAGAAGTAACAACCTTTAAAACCTGTATACTTTAGAACCTAGAGCCAGGTAACTTTGATATAAGCAGTTGTATAGGGAAACAATTTTCAAGGCACACTAACACAGAGCTCCAGGGAAATCAGTACATCATCTGCCCAGACAGTGGAAATTGCTGCTTAGAACTTCCTGTAGAGTTGTGTGATGAAGGGATTTAATGGATTCATATCTAATTTTACTTATGAAGTTGTATATTTTGATGAGACATAGATTAGTTGAATCTCACTTAATGTCACAGAAACTTGGAAACTGGTTTTATTTTGCCACATATATTTTTTTAAATTTCCCACAGTTTGCTTCTTTTTCATGCTTAAGAGTTTTCTTTTTCACTATTGTGACAGAATATTAAATGCTTTGTATTTCCTCACAGTAGAGTTTGAGGTCACAGTATTTTTGATGTTATAATGAATTTAATTCAAAGTATGGGAAAAAAATTCTCAGTCACAAATATATAAATTGCGTGAACTTTTCAATTCATGTTAGAACATTATTCTTAATTTTTAAAAACTTCATCCTATAGACCTATTCATGCTATTACTGAGATTAACAATACCACTGGATCTACTACTTTACAATCAGTTATGTAAATGGTCAGTGTATCATGGCTGAAAAATCTCTGTGTCATGGCAGATTCACCACAGAAAGAATCTCATAGATTTTATAGCTGAAGTTGTTCTGGTAAATTAGACAATAACAAAGAACGTTAGGGGACATTAGCTGTCATGTTTATTGCTAAATTATTTTGAAGATCTGTAAAATAATTTCAGCTCATGAAAACACTTCTATTTTCAGGCACCATTGAAGAGGGAGCATGAGTAAGGAAACATTCCTAATAGGCATATTTGGACATTTCCACCCTGTCTTGGGAGGCAAGGGCACATCAAAGAATGGATACAAGCCAGTCTATGTCACAAAGCCTCAGTGTCAGTGAAAAATTCCAGGATTACTAACACAGATCTATATGTGAGTTTTAAATTGTACTGATAAATTCAGAAGCCTTTTAAAATATATTTATTATGAAGGGTAAATTTGGACTTTAATAACTTTTCTTGCTGCCAGTCCCCCACATATTTTGTACTTACTTATTCCTTTCTTTCATTTTGGCTCTTCTCTAGGTCTTTCTTTTGCCCTCTTTTCCACCTTCTTTTAAAAATAATGATCTATATATCTCTCATTGCAGGCAAGAGCAGTGCCCTCTTTCTCTTTGTTCTGTTACACTCCACCCACTGTTCTGTTCTCCTTCATTGTCCCTGTTGAGTTATCTCCTCTAAGCTTTTTATCCACATTGTTTCTTGTCTTTCGCTCACTCCCAGTCAGAATGAAGTTGTGGCATGTTCAGGTTTCAGGTCAAGTGTTATAATTTGGAAAATGCTGGATTCTAACTTAAAAAATTTAATTACAAATTTAGGCGTGAGTTGAGATGATTTTAGGAAGACTTTAGACTTTTAAATGTGCTTACTGATTTATTTATTTTCCAAAAGAAAGAAAAGAAATAGAAATTAGTAATTTAATAAATTCACTGTATTGAATTGACTTTCTGATGAGTCTTTATTTTCACAAGTCTGAGATTAACTATAGTTAAATGCTTAATCAGGATACCAGAAAGAAAATCTAAATTAAAATGGAACATTTTCATTTTTTTAATTATGAAAAACTCTAGAGAGAGAATAAAAATATTTTAAAGTGTCGTTTTTGGTACCCTGAGCCCAGCTGGAGTAACTTCAGAGGAGACTGTATTTATCACAGCAACACTTCAGTAAGATTAAGCTTGTTACCTTTCTTCCTTTTTGGATTAGACTTCTATTACACCTGCTGTCGAGATGCTAAATTGACATTCTCTGTTGACTGCCATGCAGTCGTGTTATAGTTCTTGTTTCTTTTGAAAATCAGTTTCTTGCGTATTTAGCTATTGATCTTTGTTTCAAAACCTTATTATATGAACTCTTAGTATATGAACTCTTAGTATATGTATAGGTATCTTTATATTATGGAACAGAGTTTTTCTGTGTAAAAACTAATGTGGATTGTTCAAAAAGGAAAAAAAGAGGCAAATTCAGGGAACAATAAGGAGCAAATATTATGCTGTTTTAAAATGAAGAAATAATTTTTATTTTTCTGGCGTGGTGTTCATGTATGTCATCTGTGTATTTGACTTCATAAATACAAAATATGTTGCAAATATATTCAAAAGATGGGAGAATAAACTTCCGATAAACATTCCTAGTAATCAGGTGTATATTTTTAAACACAAACTATTCTCTATTATCAAACTTTTTGGTGACTTCAAAGACAGGAAATTACTTTCAGAAGATCACAACATTGAAACTGCTGGTAGCTTAGAAGAAAGTTTTCTATTATCATATTCTATTAAACACTATTGTCTGGTTTCTTTCTAGTCCTTTGCAAAAACCAAGGAAGGTCATCTATAGTCTTTGCATAGCATATGTAGGGAAGCAGGAATGATAGTCATCCATTGTGATAGTCATCCATTGTTTTGTTGTTTGGAATGAAATCTCTCTGGAGCTCTCCTGAGTGCAGGCACACAGTGGAATGATGGGGGAGTGAAGGTGCAGGTAGAGCCAAGAGCTGCACAGCCCATGTAGCCTGTGGTTAGCCTGGTAAGACAAAACTGGCACGTAGGAGAAAGTTTGCTTTGCCTTTTAAAAATCTGGAAGGAAGTATTCTGAAAAGTGCCTCTGATTTGTTTACACTGGCTTGTTTTTCTAGTCCAGAGATGTTGACTTCTAAAATTTTTTGCCTGCCTCTTGACATTTCGTATAAATATTTTCCTGTCAGCTGAGACTCAGAGCTCCTAGTCTTCACTTTAAGCTACTTCACTTATTTTCTACTTTAAAAGTGAGATGAATTATGTTCTAAAAGTGCCTGTTACTGTCTGTTACCAAAAAAGGAAATCCATCCATATGCAAGTGTTTATAAAGTTTACAGTTAGGTAAATTGAATTCCACACTAAATGTCATTGAGATCTATAATTTTTTAGTTAATGCTAGGTCTCTAGGCTGTCATACCTAGGTTTCATTTTAGTCCTACAGATTCTTGATGTCCAACATGTCCAAGGAGAATCCACATGCCTAAAATCTAGTCCAGCATTTTTGATTATTCAGTCCTTTTATTGTTTCATTGTTTTTTGGCTTGACAAGTGCATATTGTTTCACTTTTATTCATTATGAATGCTGCTGCAAATAAAATTTTCTCCTATTGACTTCTGATTACAGCACTCTTTTATGTTCCTTCATTGGTATCTCTATTGAGTCAAACATAAATTATATATTTTATCTTTCAAGGCCTTTCACAGACTCCTGCTTTGTTCCTTCATTCAACATTAAGGGGCTGACTCCTGATTCTGATAATTAGCAATTTAACAAGAGGATAAGTGATTCTTTATGATTGCTCCCTTGTCATTCCTCTTCATCATTGCTATTTCACAGAACCATGCACGAGACACTTTAACAATGTTTGTGTTGACACCTCTCTGTTGCTGTGATATGTAGGAAAAAGTAGCAATTAAGCTGATGTTTTGAGATCACTGCTGATTTTTTTGTCTAATGTTGTGTCAGTGTTCCCTTATAGTCTCATGTTTCTGTCTGTGTCTAGTTGCTCTGTCTTACATCATACTTAGGGAAAGAGCTATCTAACACAAACTGCCTAAAAGTTAGGTGAACACCTATTCTAAGCAAGTCATCTTTGGTCCCTCTCTAGTGGAACTGGAGAGATACTTAAATAAGTGGGGTTGCACCACATTCCAGAATTCACAGTGGGAGCTTAGTTTGCCATCCACAACAAAGCTTAAATTAGAAGTCTAGCTTTAGACCTCTAAAGGCAGCTGAGCTTAATCATAAACTTGAATTTTAAGTTTGCTGAGATATAGTCAATTTTTCTTCTTCTTTCTTTCAGGTTTTAATACAATGGGATCTACGCTTATAATTGTGCCTGGGCTAATTACCGAAATTAAACAGTTACTAACATACAACTTAAGAAAATAATTTCTAGGATAAAATTTAAAACTAAAACCATAAAACAAACAAACAAACAAACAAAACCATACACCCCCCCCCAAAAAAAAAACCCAAAAAACTTTGAGGAATAATCCATCTTAAGAAAGAGTTGTAGATCCGTGCAGTCCAACCTTGTAGTTTACCTTTCATGGGCACTAATATTTTAATACTACTGACCATTTAAATTGAAATCACAAAAAGGCTTCCCCTGTCCCCAGTACTACAGTAATAGAAATAATGTTAAGTGATACATTTTGATCAGCAATTAATTAATAACAATGTTGCACCAGAAAAGTTATATCTTTAAATGTATAATCACTACTATTGCATTATAGCTTAAAACATAATGACTGAATGCAGCTATTTTTAAGTTGAATATTTTATGTAGGCAGGTAGTCAGAAAGAAAAACTTCTAATGCAGCCGATTACAGATGATGTAATCTAATTTAATAGTTGACACATGTCATTACAGATGAATAACATTTTTAGACTGAGCTTAATTACTTTCTCTGTTATTGCAAAATTTAAGCCTAGTTCCAGTATTTTTAAATAAAACTTTTATCTCCATCTGTCAAAGAAGAGCAATACACATATTGGCATTAATGATTGTCTCCATGGTTTTTATATAATTACATCTGTCATTAAAAATAAAATCCCCCAATGTTTCTAACTATGCAATTTTAAAACTGTGTTTAAAAGCAATGAAGTTAATATTCTAATATTTACACATTTGGTATCATTTCACTTCATATTCTGAACAGCACACAAATAGTCCATTAAAAAATGAATTTAAAATGAGAAATATATATTTAAATTAAAGAAATTGTGGTAAGATAATCTGTTAAATGAAGACAAAATCTTCTAATCTTTTCTGCATATATATTCTGTAAGCAGAGAGCTGCTGATACCTTCCTTATGCTGGTTTTGTGGTTTCTCTTGATGCAGTTTTACCAATCTTTCAGGGTACACTGTCACCTAGAGTGACTTGTAAGTATTCTGGACCACAGAAACAATGTCCATTGAGTAGATCATGGTGTAAAGTCTTCAGGTGGGTAAAGGATCAAACCACAGCAATGCCAACTCAACATATGAGCACTGGGGAAATGTACTACGTGAAAGCCTCAATGCAAGATGCAATTATCACTTTCAATCTGTTATGGAGGATTTTTCACCAGCAAGTGTATCAACTTCTCAGCAAAATATTAGGCTTAGCTGTCTTAGTGATGTCTGAGAATCACAGTGTTTTTACCACACTTCTCTCTAGCAAGCTCTTGTTTTGCAGAAAGAGTGTATTTAAGAATTCTATCTCCACACTTGTTTTGAAAATGATATTTTCTTGTTTGCAAAAATTAATTCCCTTTCGTTTATATAAAATCAAATAAATGTGTTGTCTGTTAGCAGCTCTTTACAAGGACAAACATTGGTCCAGAGTTGGATTTTTCACTCACTGAAAAAAGAAGTATGTTTTTTTTTTCTTTGAACTCCAGTCTAATTAAATAATTTGGAGGCCATGGTGCTAAATATCCTGAATTTTTTTTTCCTTAGTTTTTTCCCCTCTTAAAATTATTCTGGCAGATTCTCTTGATAGAAGTGGGCTAACAGAGTTTCTTACTGTTCAAAGATATGGTTTTTTTTATTTTGAAAAATTTTAGCCACTATAACTTTCAGTAGTTAAGTAATATATTTTGCCAGGCTTGGATGTTGCAATGTTGCAGCTATTTCTCTACCTCCATCCCCCCTGCCCTATTTTTTTTCCTAAACCTAGAATGTTGAAACTTTCTATTTCTTTTCTTGACCTTTGTATTTATACTTTTTAAATTTCACATCAGATTTTTAGGTTAATCTAATGTGAGAAATGACTCAGTTTCTAGGATCATCTATAATGTTTATTTTTCCTGTCCATTATTTTTAAAAACCTGCTTGTGCTGAAGGTGCCCTTCCTTTTGCCCCTGGTAGATTTTGATTAATCTTAAAACGTATTTGAATTTGATTCCCACATGAAAAGTCTATGTGGTATTTGGTGTGCACTAAATGTAAGGTAAATAGCCATCTAAAATCTTCACAAGTAATTACCTATAAATGCTGAAGGTCAGTTATGAAAGGTGATCCCATTCAATATCATATACCTACTTTAAATGAAAGTTGGAATTTATGGAACAAATCCTGCCACAGCTAGAAATTATGTTTTTCTGATTTCTAGTGCAGCTCTCTAATCCCAAGATCATGTACAGAACACCAATGCTAATAAGAGACCATGAGTATGCAAGTTAGTTATTGGTCTGGTTTAGTGCACATTTTTGTTCATCTATGTTACAAGCTAATAACCTTCATCAACAGTTTTCTTCTAAGTGTCACAGCAGTGAAAGGGATCTGAAAGAAAATTCTTGAAGTCATAGTGTCTGATTGGAACACTGGCAAATGAAATGCAAAATAGCAACAAGCACAGCAAGTTTTGGGGGGGCAGACATAATGAGATTGATAAAACTTATCATCCTTGGCCCAGTAGTGGTGTGGTACAGGATAAGAGCTTGGAAAGCTGAGACAAGTAGAATTTTCAACAGTTATTGGAGGTTTGAAGAAGTCAATGAAGAGGAAGAAACTCATCTCACATAAAAATGAGATGAAAGGAATTAACAGAGATATTCTTTGAAGATACATTTTGAATTTATTATAGGCTTTGATAGACACGTCTCTGAAGTCTATAGCAGATATTGTGGGAGACAAAGCAGAAAAGAAGGAGACTGGAGACAAAAAATATTGGATAAAGAGATTATGGGAAAAGAGCTTCTGGTGCTCAGAATGGTTACTAATTTTCAAGAGAAGAAATAATTTTCTATTTTTACTTCCAAAATTAGGATGCTTGCTCTTTTAATAGGAGACACAGGAGTTCCAACCTACTCAATCTAGCTTAAAAAAAAAACAAACACAAAACCAAAACCAAACCCCTAAAAAATATGTAAAGAGAAAAAAAGTTAAAAACAAATAAAGGTTTAAAAAAAGTTCAGGCCATAGTGCTAAAAGTTTTTCTGGAGTTTAGCAGAAGGGACTTGAGGTTTGGACAGATTCTCCAAAGAATCTTTTATTGAATATCATTAATCAAATAAGTGACCATTTTGTAGTCACTCAGTAGTCCTCTTTTTTTATAGAAACAACCTATGTGTCAAACAACCTATGCTCTATATTACTGTCAGGAAAACCAAATGGCTGCATACTCTGTTTTAGGGATTTGTATGTCCCCAAAGCAAAACTCCTTATAGGAATAGAATGTGACTTTATTTTATCTGATATTCCCTAGCAGAGGACTGATGCCATATGCTTAAGAGTACCAATGTGGCCGGAAGAGGTGTGCAGTTGGAACATAAGCAGTACATGTGAAATGGAAGGGTGTCATTCTCCAGTGAACTTTCAGGCTTTAATAATATGTCAGAGGGTACTGCCTTTTTGCTCAGTGAAACAATTTAGTTATGTTTTACACAAGGAAGCAGCCGTCACCATTTTAAGAGAATACTTGTGCACTTTTTAAAAGTTAATTCTACCATTTCAATGCCTTTTCATGCCTTAAAATGTCAGTATGTATCAGTACAAGTGGAATTTCTCAACTGTATCTCTAACACGTTTCTAAATAGTCTATTAAAAACATCTTAATTTCAAATAAAAGACATTAAACTGGCTGGGTTTTTATTTTTATAGTACCTAATCAAAGAGACAAAGTGCATTTGTTTAACAAAAACAAATCAAAGCACTTTGGATTGACATGGTTGCCACTGTAACAGGATGATTCTATTATTTTAAATACTCAGAGCTTGCTTTTTAAATCATTCTTGATTAACAGAACATTTATTTTCTGTTTCCTTTGAACTAGGAGTTTTTCTCCCTCCTTGCATATATATATCTCAAACAGCAGCTTGTCAACTGGTGACTTTGAAGCTTCAGTAGCTATGCATATTAAACTGCACTGGCAGAAAAATAGCTGTGATGTCAAAAAAGGAACTTGGAGGTTATAGACCCTCAAGAAAGATTAGGACAAAGCTTTCCAATGACAAAGAATTAAAAGAACATGACAAGGCAAAATCAAAAGTCTTCAGTAAGCATTGCTTTGGCTTCGATTTTCCTCTGTGATGCGTGAGAACTAAATATGTCACCTGTAAAAAATGCTACAGACACAACTGGATGTAAGCCAGACTGGCTTTTTAGAGATTAATGCCCAAAACACATACATTTAACCTGATTTTAACAATAGTCACTTCCTTTTTGCAAGAAGGTTAATATATTTTTGCTCTCAGTTTTTAAAGTTGTTACAAAAAATGTTAGTGCTTTGCCTTATTTTAGATTTGTTCAATTGCCCCCAGAAGGGATGACGACTTGGACTGCAACAGTGAAAGTGTGAAGCTCTGGTTAACCGCAGGAATGTTGTTAACAAAGTACACAGTGACTGGGAACAGAAGAAAAATAGAGGAGCAGGCTTTGCTAAGTTTTTCTGGCTTAGTTGAACCAACCCTGTGTTGTAGGTGTACTAATTTGCTTCATCGACAACACACCAGATGAGAAATTGCCAGAGGATCTGGATCCGAAAACAAATGTTTGCAACATAGTGTCAGGGAAACTAATACCAATTCCTGGCTATCCCTTTCTGAAGGCTGAGCCTAATGTCACTATTTAACCCTAAACTTGCATTTAAAGTCAGACGATAATTTTTTAACCTCTTTTTTTGTCTTCCTCTCTTCCCATTTCTGCAGTCCTACCTAACGTACCAGTAGCAGCACTAATTTAAGTAATTTGCCACCTTTTGATAAGACCTCTCCAGGATATCAGGAAAATTAAAGCTGTCAAAGCTAGGCACAATTAAAATTTGCAAAATTAATGGGCTGCAAAGTGGTAAAGGGTTTGCAGTGGGCAGTCCAGATGATTAGGTCAACAGGAGATACTATTAAAAGGATCATGCTGAATGGTGAGAGGTAAATATTTCAATGATGTTGACAAGTGCATTTATTCAGAAAATAAGTGGTACGGTAGCAGAGTTAGTACATGAAACACTCATACTGTCGCATTTTAAGATATTTTATTGCTATCAGCATTGCAATAGAAAGGTTCACTACTTGCATGTGGTGACATGAAATGGTGTCAAAAGCTGATAATATAAATATGGTCTATGGCTGGCTATTGAGCCTACCAATAGCTATTCTGATGCACCATAAAAGTAAAAATTAAGTCAGTCGTTCATCTGAAATGTCATTAAAGGAAGTGACACCATTAGAAAAGTGCTGGAGAATTCTGTTTCCTGACAGATGTTCAGCTATCTTGCAACACAAGGACTTAAAAAAAATAGTTACCACTGAAGAAAATCTATGTGAGAGCGTCAGTGTCGTTCCCCTAAAGGGGGTAGGCATGGTAGCCAGCAGGATGTTACTACAGCAGTACTTTGATATGCTAGTTAAACCAGAGAAAGTAATTGATCTTAAACGGGAATATGCCATATGCCTCTTCTGCATAAAGGCTTGACCTCTGAGGCCTGTTAGCTATCACTTATTAGTACATTTAAAATGCAAATTTTAAAATCATATCCTATTTTATCTTCTTTTGCACTAGACATATGAGCAACTATCAGAGAAAAACAATTTGCAAATTGCCCATTATAAATTTTAAATTAATTTGCTCAGACTTTGTTCATCCCATTTCTTTGAATTTTCTTTTTCCAGTTCTGGAGAAAATAAGTTTACTGTCTGCAGAAACAGGAAGTTTCTAAATATTAGCAAAAGCAAGACTTATTGAACTGACAGACTACTACATGAAAAATTTTTCTAAGTCCCATCTTCAGCAAGAAAACAAGTTGTTCTGGCTTGTCTGGTTAATTTTTTAACAAAATAAACTAATCCACCTCAGCAATCTCAAACTGACTCCTTGCTAAGGTTCTCTCCTAAACAATACCACAACAAAGATATTAATTGCTGATGGGAACAGAGGCAGTGTAACTTGCTTCATATTTAGAACCTCACAGCAAGCCTTTTCAAAGGCTCATATCAATACTAATTTTCATACTAATACTTCTCACTCTCTTTTCTGTTTCTCTGTTTCCTCATCTCACAAAGATGAAAAATGACACTGATACATTTAACAGCCATTACCGTGAAAAAGCCAGGATTTGCTTCATACTAAGAGAAAAACACAGAATGCACCATAAACATAGAGAACAAAATATTTGACCCAGTTCAGAGTCATCTGAAATGGAAAAAGGACTGGTGGTATAATTTGCTAGCTCTGAGACTATTATTAATCAATCTATTTATTTATTTATTTAGATTTCTCAAAGCCCAAGGTCCTGGTCTTCCCAATTTTGCAGGATTGAATGGAAAGTTCATAGTTATTCAGCTTTTTGCAGATAAGGTCCCTTGCCCAGTTAAATTGCAGGGGGATTTTCTTTGCTTAATTTTGATTTTTAAAATAAAATATTTTGGATAATAAGGTTTTAATATTTTCTATTGTATCACTAAAGCCTGTAGTTTTTCATTATATGAGACTGAATAGGCGTATGAAATGAAAACATTAATGAGGCATCTATATTTATTTCCTCATCATACATATCCCTAAAAAAACAACAAATATCTGTTGCTGCTTCTCTATCATTAAAAACAAGTTCCCTTTATACTCTAACCTGTACTTTTCCCACTAACTGTTAAACTACCACATCACCACCTCTGATTAGATCCAAAGTAATGACTACTATGTTTTCTCTTTTAAGCACTTATAATTTGTGACAACTGTGTAATCTTTAAGATAGAACTGAAGCATTCTTCAAATAAAAATAAAAGTAAAAAAATCCGCACCTTTTCTTGGATCAGAAGAGCTTTGCTAAAGATACTAAAATAAGAAATATAAATTATTTGATAAGTTCAATAGATGAAAAAATAAGTACCCTTGGTTCTACTTACAGAACTAATCTTCAATATTTACAAATATAAAAGAGAAAATTTAACTGCATATGTGACAAATTAGCTTATGCCTGTGATTCATTTATCTTTCCTGACTGGAGACTCATTTTGTCAGGGTATTCTCATTAGGGCTACATAGTAAAGCAATATATTTACCTTAAATAAAGGAATTACTTTCCAGTCAGACTTCAACTGCTTAGAACTGCTGCAGATACATATTTGAAAATGGTTTCGGTCATATTCTATCCACGTATAATAAAGTTCAGGCTGCCTTTAATATATATTACAGATTTTTGTATTTGTTTATATATTGTATGTGTATACATACATATATCTTTATCTGCCTATATTGATATACCACTTATACTGTCCTTGGAGAAAAAGTGGTTGGCAAAGAGCTATGAAACTGACAAGATGTCAGATATATTTAAGGATTTTCTGAGCTCCCAGAGTCTGAAATGGTCACCCTGTAGTACAGAGCTTGGGTACACTTAAAATGTGAAATTTAAGTTTGAGGGTTAACTCTCACACATGTAAGGGTCCTGGCAGGATTAAACTTTCCAAAGGATTTGAAGCCCATGTGCATGGAAGTCCTGTCATTGCTAACTATTCCAAAGCTGTGACGGTTGGACCTTCTGCACGACCCACCCTGGAATAGCTGATTCTCTGGTCTGTCCCAAATCATGGGCTTATCCTAATTTTTTCCTGCTAGGATATCCGCCTTTGCAAAAAAATAATTGAGAATTCCTCAGTTTTTCAGTGCTTTCAAGATTTTACCTCCATACTTTAAAGGCTAGAAGTCCTGGCTGTCTTGGTCTTGTGGGGCTGCATTATCACACTGAAAAAATCCAAATCACTAAAAGATTGTAAAAGTTGAACTACTTTGTTATTAAAAAAAAAAAAAAAACCAAAAGAAACAAACAATAAAACAAACCCCTTGTTTTGAATAAACTGGCATATTATAGTTTAATTGCTT
The DNA here is from genome assembly GCA_013397955.1 of Grantiella picta. Lineage (NCBI taxonomy): Eukaryota > Metazoa > Chordata > Aves > Passeriformes > Meliphagidae > Grantiella > Grantiella picta. The sequence goes on along the minus strand of VZRM01003858.1, from coordinate 179,430 downwards.
CACTGGAAATTTGGTAACCATCTTTACCCTGGATTTGTCAACTAATGCAATCCCAATTAAAGTAACCTGTGTTTTTGAGAAGCTGTTAGTTCTTCCTGTCAAAAAGATAAATAACAAATATGTGTATAAAGAACTACAAGTTAAAATGGAAAATGGCCTTTATACAATGAAAAACCCTGTTTTAATCAGGACAAATTCCTCTATTTTTACATGAAAAATACATGAAAGTTTCATACTTACTGTGAAATATTTAGATTAACATTAGTGTTACTTAAGAATAGAAGATGGAAGTGGAAATAAATTGGAATAAAATAATGAGCAACCAAATTATTGCTCTTGCACCATATGTAAGAAAAATCAGAAATATACTGCAAAATATTTTAATTGTGTTAAAATACCATTTTTTAGTGATGAATTAAAAAGAATCTTGTCAACTTTCTTAAATTTGTGAAAAGTTAACATTTGGGTTTGCTGGAAAGCCTAATGCCTTAACATTTCTAGGATTGTGTTGTTTAATGAGAAAGGTTTGCAAATTTTGCTGACTGACTTGTCATAACCTCCCTTCTACCTTCTTGACCTGTTTCCACCCTGGTACCAAAACCAGGGGAGGGCTCATAACGGGATCACTCTTCACCAGTCAAATGAAATAACTTACTTCATAGAATCATGGAATAATTTAGGTTGGAGAAGACCTTTGAGATCATCGAATCCAACCACTAACCTAACACTGACAATTCCATCACTAAACCATGTCACTCTCTGTCGCATCTGTGTCACATGTCTTTAAAATATTTCCAGGCATGGGGATTTAGCTGCTTCCCTGGACAACTATTCCAATGCTTGACAAACTTTTCTGTTTATAAATTTTCTTTATTATACAATTTAAACCTCCCCTGGCAAAACCTGAGAAAATTTCTTCTTGTCCTATTGTTATTTAGGAAAAGAGACTGGCGCCCACTTTGCTACATACTCCAAGTTGGTTGTTATGAAGAGCAGTAAGTTCTCTCTCCCCTGAGACTTCTTTTCAAGCCAAACAACCCCAGATCCCTCAGATCCTCCTCGTTGTGCTCCAGACCCTTCACCAGCTCTTTTGACCTTCATGTTGTTTAATGTTTAGGAAAATTACTTAATTGTGAGCAGAGAATATTATTAACTGTAATGTTTTTAACTATGACTTCAATGATCAAAATTAAGAGCATTTCTATATAAGAGATACTAAAAGGTTGTAAATTATTTTGTAATTTGTATGTAAAGTAATTATTACTGTGTATTTTTAGTATTTTTTTGAAAAAAGTCTCTTCATATTATGGAGAAAGTTATAGTACTATAAAACTCTGTCAATAATAAACTAAAAAAAAATTACAGAGAATTAATACAAACCATCTGTGTAAAACAACAATCAACATTAATGGTCATCTTTTAAAATAACACATGAAACTGTAAAAAATTCAGGATTCCTTGAACAATTTTTTGGGGGTACACAATCATCATCCCATCACTTATATTAAAAGGCAATGAAATGTTATTTGCCAATTTTGCTGAGATACCACTTTTGGAAGTCAGTATTCTACTGTCATTGAAGATGGCTATAACATGAACTTCAATAAAGGGCTCATAGTGTCTTTGTGAGAAGGAGTAGGCATATTCATATTGAGCAGAATTGTATGACAGAATCTGCATCTATTAGAAACAGTCAGATAATTGGATTGTAGCTGAAATTCTGATGCTTGACATACAGAACTTAAGGCATCCTACATGAGTTCCTCCTGGGCTAGCTAGCCATGGAGGCACAATTTTGAAATGTGCAGAAAGCACTCCTATGTTTTGTGTATCTCCATTTGCAGCTTTGACAATAATTCATGTTGCAGTCAGACTCTTAGTGAAACACATTTTCCTCTTTTCAGAGCCCCATTGATCACTGAATATGCATCTGAATCGGAGCAGACATTATTGATAGTAGTAAATCTGATTTACGAATAACAGGAAGAAAATAAATCTTTCTATTTTATATCAAGACCTAATTAGAAATTCCTTTCTTCTCTCCTTTCATCTGTTCGTTGGTATGACCAGAAATAAAAAAGATTATTTTAGTTGGAAATATACTTCTGATTTAAATAGTAAGATCACAAGGAGAGATGTGTTCGTTTTCACCACTGACTTGTATGCCTCCTCTTTCAGGTAAGCATTTCATTTGCTTTTTGACCTCCACTGCGGGACTTTTTATTGATCTATCAATGTTGGTGCCTGTTTTTTTCTCATTTGTGTTGCAGTTCATTTAGAACTCAGTCATACACAAGTAGGTCATATTATTCCCTCCAACATTCACCACTTTGCCTTCAATGAAAGTTATTTCATCCAGAATTAGACTGCCTGTTCACCAAAGTCCTTTTGAAGTTCTTCACAATATCCTTGAGACATGATTAACCCAAATATGCTTAGCTGTTTTTGTTGCTAATTAAACCACCTCATTCTTCACCTTTGCCAAGTTACCGGAAGGATATTCAACAATGCAAACATCCTGTGTGATAAGTGTGCACTTACTACTTTTATATACTTGAAAATAACACTTTGTATTCACTTATCTTGATTTCGTATGCAAGACAAGGGATGACTGTTCTGGATATCTTTCAATGATGTCAAAATTTAATCTTTTCTCTCACTTCATACAGCTGAGATGTGTAATACACTGCAGCCTTGACAGAAATAAACAAAGATGTGAAGAGAAGGATAGCTTATGCTTGATGAAAAGTTTTCTTTTGTTTTCTGTTTTTATAGGAAGAATTAAAAAAAAAATGCAGAGATGATCATAAGATTACCCTGACAACAATGAACAGAAGAAACAGAGATCTTTAAAATGACATGCAAAAGAAACCCAAAAACAAAACAAACAAACCAAAAAACCCCTCAACAAAAAACAAAAAAATTACCTGGATAAACAGGGATGATACAAGAGAGAGTTGCATTTTCATATCAGGAATGATAATTCATTACTGTGAAATAACACATGAGTTGGTTGGAGACCAGGTGTCATAGTTACAATGGTGATCTCAATTGCCCCTTATCATATCTAATATCTTTACATCACCAAAAGTAAAACTTCTTTTAAAACTACCGTTTCTCTGTGGTGAAAATCATTCCCCTTATATCTCAGTAAACAAGCATTAGTAGTAAAAAAGATAATGAGTGAGCAATATTTTGACTGTTAATTTGAGAAGTGAAGAAATTAAGTGACAGTTATTTAGCTAGATATGGAATCTTTACAACCAATGAACAAAGTAGAGTACTTGGCACAAAATTTATAAACATAAAAGATAATTGTCCTAATATTTTTGCCAGTTCTGTTGTATTAATTTCAAAGTCACTTATTTCCTTCTCTATACAGTCCTAAAAGATGCCAGCCCAAATATTGCTGACAAATAAATGATCTTTTACATCAAGAAAAGGTAATGAAGTTGGTTCTTTTTTTTATTCTTAGCACTACAATGAACATGCAGGATCTTTGTGAGGAGGGATTTGAAAAAATATTAAAGAGCAAAACAATATTAGAAATATCTTTTTAATGATATATCCATAAGTGTATTATCTATGTAAAATATTAATGCAGTAAAAACTTTAGATTTGATGTCATATGAACCTTGACTGAAGAGAATTTTTTAGTGAAATTTTTCTATATTCAAAATATGCATATGAGTATTTTGAAATTATGCATTTATACATATATAAAAAACTAGAAACTTCTCTGGCCACAAATTCAAACTTAGTTGTAGGCTTCAATGTGTGACTTTAGGGTTAACTGTTTTTAAAACAGATGAAAAAGCTTATAAGTCACCTTCCAATTTATTTTTGTCTTTTGGCACATACTTGCTGTTGTATTCCTCTTTCCACTGCCTTTTTCTGACAAACTATAGGTCATGTTAGACAATCTTTTGACCTATAACTTATGGCAGTGTCCACTGGGTGGTAATAACAATAATTAGGCTTTTGCAATGTGAACAGAGATGTCCAACATAAATAGGGTCAAAAGAAACATTAAGGCACATGCACAACAGGAGAAACATAATTTGTAAATCAAATCTTAAATAAATCATTATAAAGAAATACTTTTCTAGCATTGTTTTTGGGTTTTGCTTGTTTATTTTTTGGGGGGTTTTGAGCGGGTTTTGTGGGTTTTTTTTGGTTTTGTTTTTGGTTGTTTGATTTGGTTGGTTTTTTGGGGTTTTTTTTTGGTTGGTATATTTTGGGGTTTTCTTAGGTTTGGGGGTTTTCTTGGGTTTGGAGGTTTTCTTGTGGGAATCACTTGAGTATTTATAATCACAGTTAATAAATACTGATATCTGAGAAGTTCCTAGAATGTCAGAATTATAAATGGCATTCATGGTTATTCAGTCAGATGCAGATGTCTAAATCATAGATGCCTACATTAGGACAGATGTATCCCACATTTTTATTCTTCAGTTTGATTAACTCACGATGTCCAACTTCAGACTTCATGTCCCTTGACCTCATCTTACAAATTTATGCATTCAACCCTCTTTTCCCACTCACCTCTGCTTGGATATTGTCACTCTATTGCATCCTGATTTAATACTCATTTAGAGTCATACAAAACATGATGATTTTAGCAGGCTTTAGGGCTAGATAGTTTAACATGAAGTGTTTATTTTCTATCATAGAAGACCATAGTATTCTTACCTATAATTTCTACTGAACAGAGCTGATTGAAAAATTCACTTTTTTTTTTGCTTGAACATTGTAGCTTGTCAACCTGTGAAAGCTTTCACTGGGAAACTAGTTTGATAAGCTTTTACCGTATTTCTGTTAAATTTTCATGTGAATCCATAGGTTTCTTATTTTTATCATAGATATTGTATCTCTCTCTCTCTATATATATATATAGGTCAGCTGAATCCACTCATAAAACCCTCCCTGAATTGCACTACACATACATTTTATTATAGAATAGTTATTGTCTTTTCTAGTAGTGTTAGCTTCTTTTTTTTTTAATAAGATTTAATGCATTTGTGCATGAAATTTCAAATATCCAATTTCTAATCCTAAAAATTGCTTTTGGTTGGCTGATTTCTCAGCCTTGCCTAGTTTTAAACCTTCAATAGGGGTATTTTGTTGTTCAGGAATGGTACTGCCCATGTTAATTCTCACACTGACACTCTCCAAACCACTCTTCCTCTCCCTCACTCTCTCACCCCATCTTCCCTCCCCATGTGGCACAAAAGCCAAAGAGCACAGGCTGACATAAGAGCAATTTACTGGAAACAGCAATGAGATAAGAAAATGAACATTACTAAAGAAAGACTAATTCACATGCAAAATGCTTGCTGACCCTGACCAGACCATCCTGCCACACCCTCTGGCTTGGGACTGGTGCCATGCTAGCTGGACCAGAAGGAACCCTTTCTCCTTGGAACACAGTCCCTTTTCCCTGCATCCAGCAATGATATGAGGTGGCATAAGATTACCTTCAAGTCCTAGCCATGCACCCTCCTGGCTACTGCAGAAGTTAACCCTGTCCTGGCCAGAAGCAAAACAGTATAATACATTTATTATGGTCTACCTGGTATAAAATGGTTATTACTTTCGAAAATTACCCATTGTGCTACTTCAGTTGCCCAAAGCTGTGAGTTACCTTTTAGAGCTTCTTTAAAACAAATCCATTTTAATTTGTATTCGGGACTCTGGCACACTTCTTAAACACCTGTGACATGCTCTACCTATGCCTCATCATTTTCATAGCCTGTCAAACCACTTATACACCACTGACACAAAAAAAAAAAAAGTTTTTTACTCTGCATTTACTCCATTGTCTTCTTTCTTACTGTTTTGCAAAATAATTTTGTCTGTTTTGCCAATTTTATGTGTTTGGATGAGGTCAGGAAAGACGTTTTTACTACCCAGCTTCTAAAAAAAAATTGTTTCCATCTCTCTTTAGGTGATGCTATAAAATCTTGTGCTTCTGTGCAGTTATTTTTAACAAAGAGAAAATTACTAGCCATAGCACAATACTAATACTATAATAGCCGCTGTGACATAGGGCCCTGTTTTATGCAAGAAGGTAATGAGCCCTAACCACTCCTATTATTCATTCTGTAAGCAAGGCAGCATAAAGGTACCAAACTAAACAAGACAAGGAATTAGAAAGAAAGAATTCCAAAGTGAGAGAGCTGAATTCATATTAAGTAACAAAGTCTTAGCTCGTTCAGCTGAGATGTGCTGATAATGGCAGCAGGGGTGGAAATCATTGCAAATTGGATATTAGGTAATTCTTGCAAGATCATGAAGTATGGTCTTGATTTCAGGTGTCCAAAATATTTAAGACTCTCAAATAAAAGTGACTTGACAGTAGTGCTGTGATCAAGGACAAAAATAAAACTCTTGTGAGTACAGCTATAATATAAGTGTATGGTTTTGGGTTTTTTTTACCAAAATTTCTGTGTCAGTTACTCCTAATTTTCACAACCAAATTTAAAAGGATTTTATTTATTTTTTTATTTGTTCATTTGTAGTGCTTAAAACTTCAGTGTATTAATCATTATTGTAAGGCCAAGTTCACTTCATTATTTTTGAGCAATGAAATTTGAAACATGTATCCTATGCCTGGGGAAATCCCAAATACATAGACTGCTGGAGGCTGGACTGCAATATCAAGAGAAATATTAGTTATAAACTACCTGCTGCTTGCATTTACAAATAATCTTCAACATGTTCTGGAAGAATGAAACTACTTGGTTAAAGGGGAGGTTTTCTGATACATTGTATTATCATTTTGATGGTTCTGTATTCTTCAAATTACTTCCGCATCCTTTATCATCTGCAGTAATTTAAAATAGATCCTAAAACCATAGCAAATTTTCACTTTAAATTCTATATTTTGAAATTGAGGGTTTCATTTACACTCTGTATTATTTTTAGATACTATTGATATATATGCTATTTCATAGTTAAAATAAAACTTACATGAAAAGAAGCAGCAACATCAAATGACACAATCGCATCTTTCTATTTTAGGCATACAAAATGTTTATTTAAATGTTTATTTAAATGTTTGTGCTGTTATAAATATGAAGTATTTAACAGTCTTTTACTAAGAAATTCTGTGATTTTTACCTATTTTTATTTTAATTCTATCAGATTTATTATCAATAAATCAGATGGAATAGAGGAATGTATACAGAAGCAACCTGTAAATATTAATGGAAATAACTTCTTTATTCTTCTCTTCATCTATTATTGTATTCTGAAGGCAGTAGCAGAAATATCTTGGACTGTCCAGAAGGAATATGAAAGTGTACTTTGATTGTAATATAACATTTCAAAATGTGTATGCTGCTCTTTTCAATTTGACTACATTTGAATAATTTGTAGACTACCTCCCCAATGAGTACTTTCGCCTTCACTCTGACTTTTCATGAAAACTCGTTTTTTCAGTGATATTTTTACCTTGAATATTGTATTTGGTTCACTTCTCTTTCAATTTAATTCAGCTGGTAGTGGAACAACACTGTAGATGTCAATGCAAATGAGAATCTGGGGTTTTTTATTTATTTTTTTTAATCTTGCTCTCCTATGAACAAAAGAACAAGGTTTTGTTTCCTTACGTGAAATTCAGATGCCTTAGGGTGTCTGAAAAAGCATTTGACACCAAGTCATTTAGGTGAATGAATTATTCTCCTGACTCTTCACTAACTTGTATCAAGACATTCACCTTGTAAATATCTGAAGATGTGTCCCTATGTATATGCAGAGATATGAAAACTCAAAGAAACAAAAACAAACAGAAAAACCCCATAAACCCCCTTAGTTTAATTCAGTGCAAATTCAATCAACCAAAGAACACAACTCCTTAAAATATTTCCTTACTCATTCACTTAACAGTTTCTTTCTTCGTGAATCTGTGTGAAAAAACATATGGTGTAGAGAGGGTTTCTAGAGTACAAAATGTTAAAAAAAAGAGAAAAACCAAACCCAAAATCCCAATTTCTGTCACCCTTTCCCCAGTCACTACATTTACACTCTGGGTGGAATCCCTGCACAGGGTGCCATGAGAGCTTGGTTCCAAGAGGAGTGCTCTGGGCGTGTCCTGCCCTCAAAGAAATTGTGGTCTCTGCAGCTCCCCTCACTTCTTATCCTTTGGCCATCTTCCTCAGGGTAATGAAATTGTAACATGTCCAGAGAAGGGCAAAAAATCTTCTCATAAACTTTGGGTTCCTCTGGAAAGGTAGAAATGGTGCCAGTGGAAGCCTTCATGTCTCTTGGAATGAGGATATGGGCTCAAGGAATCATGAAGGGGATTATATCTCAGATCAGTTTTGTTCCCTTGCAGAGTCATACAGTAAGCTTTGCTTTTTATGCAAATCTTATCCTTAAAAATATACAGAGAACAAGGAGTATTTGCTATGTAAATCACAGAATGACTGCTGTTAAGACGAATGTCTTACTGTTTTTCAAAAAGTGTGATTAAATATCATGCAACATCAAAACTAAAACAATATATTTAAGTCATACTTCTAAAAATATAATTTTTCTTTGTTTGATTATGAGTGAGAATCAGAGGTCCATGTGATTCTCAATGAGTAAAATTAAAAGTTTATGCAATTGCAGACATGCCAGATAACTGAGTGGCAACAAAACACTGAATCAAATATGGAGAATCTCCGAAGTCCTGGAATTTGGTAGTTAGCCAATGGTTAGCAATAGAACATCTGATAGAGTAATTTTATAAGTATTACATGTACAAACAAGATAATGAGAAATCACACAAAGAAAATAAGAAAATTATGAGTGGTAGTATTCTTTCCATCTCTTTTTGGGTCTTTTCTGGTACTACCCACTTTTATTTTTAAGTTCCCCTTCTGTTAGTTCCCATTCCCCTAGAATGCTACCATCCTATGGAGAATCACATCAGTGATGAGCAAGTATAAGAGATACCTTTTTCCTAGCTTCATATTTATAACTTCCCATGCTGTACCTGATTAAGATAAGAGAGTGGAAACTACAGGGAAAGAATACAGAAATAAGTTCCAGGAACTAGGAAAAAAGAGGATTTAACAGACATAAAATAGAAGAAAAATAGGGACAGTATTTAAATTAATAGAATATGTTATCAATGACTAAAAAACATATATACTATCACACTTATTTAAATTGTGTTTACCACTCTGTACCAGGTATAGATGGCACATTTTGTACTACACTGACAGGATAAGGGCTATAATTTGAAACATAAAAATTAATTCTGCCAAGTATAAGTTATCTTTGAGTAGGGCAATTGAAGGATTTTTATATGAAATGGCCACTGCCATATTTACCTGCTACAGTAGAATTGTATGGATTTTTTGGTCATCTTTTACCTCTACAAATTAGCCACATCTTAGCAGTTTACTATTCTTTTTATCTGTGGATTGAATTGTGAGTGGAAACCAGTGATGTGGGGTGTTAGTATTAGAGGTTTCACATCATGATATTGTAGAAAATATGCTGTTTGATGCATCTGAAATACGACCCATGTCTGATGATCCATGGTTTTGCAACTTTAACGGACTTCAATATGATTACAAATCCCAGATGAGAAGATGAGATCTACCCATGCAGAACTCCATGCCCTTTTCTTTAGGCTGTTTCTGACACTCCTCCTAGCTCATATAGATCAGTTTATATACTCTTCAACAAAGCATATTGTGTAATGTGGCTAGTGCTCATGTTATGCGCATACATAAAAGACTGAGTTAGGAATAGGAAAACATTATAAGTAGACATAGATGGATTTAGCAGGGTGACTCAGGGTGTCTAGGACCAGACACCTTCTACCTCCTGCTCACAAGACTGCAAATGCCACAGCCTCTTTCCCATTCCTTAACTACACAAATCAAGGTCAGGAGCAGGGGAAAGAAAAGAAGGTGAAAAACGTACTTCATCCCTGTTGAAATATTGTTTCTTTTCTTGACCTGTTCCATGTTCTCACACTGGAGTTGCAAATTCCAGTTTAATGTGAATAAGTTGACTTCAAAAGAAAGACAGATAAACTAGGTAAATTACCACAGGGAGTTCAGGGTGTTGGAATTGAAGGACAATTCATTTTTAGAAACCAAATATGAAAATCTCTTCAGGTACTGGACCCAGTCTATGGAATAAAATTATTGCTTATTCAGCACTGATTTCGCAAACCTTCTACAATATCTGGGAAGTACTTTTTAAACATTATTAGACAAAAGTGTAAGAAAGGGATCCTAAGATCAATTTTTGAGGGTTTTTTAACCATAAAACAATTAAGCATGCCAAAATATAGTCAGCAATGTACTTAAGTGCCATAAAATAAAGTCCTAGAAGAGAAACTTCCTTCCTTCCTTCCTTCCTTCCTTCCTTCCTTCCTTCCTTCCTTCCTTCCTTCCTTCCTTCC
>VZRM01003858.1:154326-169014 GCA_013397955.1 Grantiella picta | reverse complement strand
CCTCTATTCATTCCTCCCTTCTGTCTTTTCCTTCCTTCTCTTTTTGTAGTAAAGAGTAAAACTTTAGAAAGTAACATGTCTTAGGAAGAACATTAATCAATGTGGTCCCATAAATTAATGATGTTCACTGTAAACACACATATAAATTAACATGCAAGGATGTATTCCTATCATAAGTAATTTGAGTTCAAAGAAAGACAAAGATTATAGAACAAGAAAGAGAGTTACAGTGCAGTAATAACAAGTTAAGTCAGTATATATGAGGGAAAGAAAAGATGAGCGAATACAATAGTAATTTTCCATAATATATAATTTCCTTTATGTATAACTTTTTCCTCCAAGAAAATATTTTTTCAAATTTAGACCTAAATTTATAGCTCAAAGAATTAAAACTATTTCTTCCAATGCCAGTTAAACCCGACAGCCAGTAAGTACCTGAAAATGTCTTTAGGAATCCAGCTTACATCAAATCAGTCCAACTAAAATTAAGGGAAAATTTCCTTTGAGAACATTTTAAAAACAGGTAGCAAATATGAGAATATGACGCAACATATGAAATTACAGATGCCTCCAGAGAGTGTTTGTTGGACAGAAGGAATCAGCAGGACTTAGACATGTTTCAAACATGAAAATTTAAAGAAAAGGCTGAGCTGAAGATGTATGATACATCTCATCATCTATGAAGATTATATATATATATATATATATATATATATATATACACTATATACCTTAGTAACAGATAGTTAAAATTAATCTCATTTTAAACAATGTAGACGAAATAACTTTGGTTCCCTCCACTGTGAATGGTCAAAATTAACATTCTGAACATTTGGCCAATTCATGATACCTAAGGAGATCCCATTTTCTTGGTGTCTAAAATCTTTTCAATATATTGGTCAATTCCAAACATGCAAGGGAGAGGCAGAAATCTCAGTATTCCTCTGAATTATATTTAGTGAAATTCCCAGCTGGACTGGGAAAAACTGCATATGTTCCACTGACAAAAAGGCAGAATGAGAACAAAATCATCTGCTCAGTTTGGCAGCTAAGTTCTTGCCAGTCTTTTCATCTGTACCAATTTGCATCAATCAGCATTAGGACTGAACTATTTATATCGATGACTCTATTTTGCCCAGCCAGCAGCAATAATGATGTAGCAATTATGATACCTCAAAAAGCATGACATTAAAACCAAGCATTTTATTGTCCTGAAAATTTATTTTCGTATTAGTGTGACTAGTATGGAGGTGCAGACAAGTACAGAGCTGCTGACAAGAATAGAACATAATGAGTTTCTCAAAGTATATCTATCCTACTAAACAAAAGAGGGTGAAAGTAAAACATACATTGCACTCTCATCATTCCCGTTGCACTCTCCTCATTACTTTTACTTGTTAACTTGCTCCCTACGCCAGGGCATCAACTACCTTTCCCCAAAACAATGAGTAGGCTTTATTCAGGGGATATTTTGCTTCACCTCCAAAGACAGTTGTGATAAGGCAGCACTACTTTTAGCTTTCTCAAATGTATATTTTGCTATCCCTTATATGCTGTCATGTCACAGCAAGGTGCAGGCAGTGCATACTTTCTGGTTCATGATTAAAACTATGAAATAAAACCACCCTTGGTGGGTTGTTTCACCATGGTACTGCTATGCCTCACACTCAAGAGAGGAAACTGCATGAAACAATGTCTACCAACACAGCTACAGAGGCACTATATAGAATCTAGTGGAGATCCAGAGCTAGGTGCTGTGTCATACAGATTAAATCATTCTTCTCTCTTGAGCTGAATGCTTTGTGAATGAATTCCAGTGGACATTGCTACTTGATCTTTTGGCTGAGGATTGGTTCCCGGAACTTCAAGCAGAATACTTCTGAAGTCGATCTCTCTTATCACATTCTCTTTTCTTGAGGATCAAGGGTGTGCAGAGAAGAAAGAAGAAAAAATATATTCTTGTGATTTTTAATCTAAAGGATCAGATCTGTTCCTTCTCTGCCACCTACTAGTAAGCTATTCAGCAAACCTCTGATTTCATTCAGTAATTGCAGCACTAATTACAGTTCTTGGTCTCCTCTTATGTGTATAGAAACTTGGAGTTAGTTCAGAAGTTTCTCAAGGACAATGAGGAGCTCTTCCAGCTGGGGAGTTGAAAGGAGGCAGAAGTTGAAGCCAAGCTGTCATCCTGCTTTTCCTTTCCCTGCTATCAGAGAAAGTGTCAAGGCTATTAGGAAGTGTCCTAATGTGCTCCTGCATGGAGTTGTTTTTATGTGTGTGTGTGCATGTGTGTTTTGGTGAATGTAGAATGTAAATGCATTGGAATTTTTCAATAAATAAAGATTGTATAAAATAATTTGTTCTATGATTCTATAATTTGAGAAGGGGTTATTCATTTCAAATTTAACCCCTTGGGGTTTAGATCTATTTTTGACAAAAAATATGAAAGGGACACCAACTCTTCCCTCTTTCTCTTTCCTCCCCCAAAAGAAACAAAAACTTTTTGAATTTTTGATTGAATATATGAAGCCAAGAAGGCAGGTTTTGAAAAACATAGAAAAGACAGAGTAAATTAGACCAGATAACTTGAGGGCAATTATGTTAAAGATATTTAATTTTATGCAGAAATGAAACATGGTGGCAAACAGACATTCTTTCCAGAATAAAGACTGAAGTCTTGACAGAATTGTTACATTTGGTCAGCTGAAAAGGCCAGCTGTTCTTTGAGGTTTGGTTGTGTTTGTTTTTGGGTGTGTGGGGTGGGGGGGTGTGGTGTGGTTGTTTCTTTGATTGGTTAGTTGGGTTTTTTTTACTTTCCCCACCTTATATTTGTCGGGCTTTTTTTCTCCACTAATTATTAGCCAGAATGTCTTTGGCTAATAAATCAGATGTCTTTTCATTACAAGTGTCTACATACCCTCCACATATCACAAATTACCACTAAAAGTAATCAAACTGGAATTAATCTTCCATTACTTTACATATTTTCAAAGTTGTCTATACTGAAGCCTGGTCTATCTAGTTTTGTTAAAGAGTAATGCCTGCTTCCTATTTAAAATAACAGAATCACAGAATCATGGAATGGGTAAGGCTGAAAGGGACCACAGGGGGTCATCTGGTCCCACCTCTCTGGTCAAGAAGGGCTGTCCTAGAACACATGGAAGAGGATTGTGTCAGAATACCTGCAATGAGGGAGACTTCAGAACCTCTCTGAACAGCCTGTGGCAGTGTGCTGACAAAAGTTATTTGTTATAAAAATATATTTTATCAGTTTAAAAACTGTAGCTTAACATGAGATTTTGACCGGTAATTTTAGCCTATTTCTTCTGCACAAAAGGATTCAGTTAATAAACTCAAAATATTTCCATTTCTCCAATGTCCCTGCCAAATATATATTTATCTTCTTTTAAAATGCCATCATTCTATGAATCTACATTAATTTCTCTGGTTTTGGTAGAATCACACAATTTCAGAAAATATGGCACTGTTGGCCTAAAAAAAGTTATCTGGAACTGTTACATTTTATGCATGAGTTTTCTACTCAAAATGAGCATCAGTAAAAAGTGCTGAGGACCACTCTGGGCATAAATATGAATCAGTACGAAAATCAGTGTATATTTACCAAACTGAAACAAGCAATTTTATTGGTTTACTGTTTGCACCACTCCTATTTAGAAACTTTATTAAGGTTCTTAATGTAAAAAGAATTTTTTTTTCTTCATAAAAAAAGCAGTTCTTAAAGGCTATTTCTATTTATATACTTTCATTAAAAAGGAGTTGAGTAGAAATGCTTTTAATTGAAATGCTAATAGGAAGAAAAAAACACTTTCATTTTCCAGGAAGGAAAAGTAATTTTTGCTTATATTAAGTGTCTGTATGAAACATTAAATTTGACTTCAAGAAGGGGCATATTTTTATTTATTTTAAATTTAATAAATCCATATTTGACTGTCTTAGTAATCATATGGCATTCAGAGACAGTGTCAACTGTCATGAATGCTTGTTATTTCTTTGCATCTCTTCAGGAAAAACTTGCATGTATTGTGTGTAATATAATATTGATCGGAATTAACATCACTAACAATGAAAAAATACTTTCTTACAGACTGAAAAGTTGACAGATAGTAATATAAAATGGTCAAAGATATATGGGCAATGCAATTTATGACCTGATTAAAAGTTGAAATAATTTTGGAGTCTTGCTGTAGACTTCTAATTGTTTCAGAGGAAGCCTTTATTAAATGTTTAAGAATTCTTTTTTAATCCAAACCCAAATCTGTTTTCAAATACTAAGCAAGAGAGTCAAACTGTGCATGCTTTAAATACATGTACATAGGATATATCTGTGTTTTAAGGTAAATAAACTCTGAATATTGTTTTCATTAATGACAACATGCAAATCCTCTTTATCAGATTTATCTACTCAAATTCCAAAGCTTCATGCCATTAGAATTCCTTAGCATAAACAAATTATCTTTATGGAGTTGACAGTATGGCAAAAGGTGGAGAAAGACCATGTTCTCCTGGAAATAACATCTGGATGCCAGACCAAATACCTTAAACATTAGTGTTTTATATCTACATTTAGGTAACTCAGTAGACTCCTATGTTTCACTTGTCCGAAGCAGTCACTTTGACAAGCAAAATAAAATTAAAAAACCTAAAAAAAAGAGAAACACAAGAATCTCGCTTTTCATCTTAAATTCTGTGGAGACAGTTAAGATCTTAAATGTTAAGATACAGTTATTAAAAATTATTAGAAAGATGTCTCTGCCTCAGTTAAGGAGCGAATGAGTGTGTGCAAACTTGGCCTCAGCAGGTGAGCCTGTGGCTATGGCCTCTCCCACCCTGGAAGAAGCCAGAGCTGATTTTCAGGACAGCTGCTGCATTTGGCTTTCTTTGTTGATACATTCTTCTCTCTTAGCCTTGTTTACTTGCTATGGTGGGCAAAAGTCCTTCTTAACAATGTTCAAGCCATTAACCACAACATTTCAGTTTCTGACACTAAAACATAAGGATTCAACCTAGAGGAAACCTGAAAGCTTCTAGGCTGCCTCTCAAGCAGACAGCTTTCTAGAGAGAAGGTGCATCTTGAAACGTGTCCAGGCACCTGAAGAGTATGACACGAATTCTGTGCAGTCAGCAAAAGTCTGAATTTTAAAAATAACTGGGATTGATCCTGGTATGTTGAAAGGTGTCCGGGCAGAGGAGAAAAAAGCTGGTGAGGTTAGTGATATGCAGTAAAGCAGTCAAAGTGATAACAGTTGAGAGAGACCAGCACATCAGAACATAACAGTTGTTCTTTGAAAGATTTGATGTGGAGAGGAAGAAGCTTTGCTATAAATGTGTAGGAAGCTTGGACAGCTCTCACACGGTCAAATGCAATACTTTTAAAAAATGGTTTTCTCTTAAGGAAGTAATATGTTTTTATTAAAAAAAAAAAAATACAGGTCTGAGGAATGGAGGTCCTGAGGTTCGCAATGTCCTTTTTGATACAATTCTGAGGGAAGGTCATTGAGCTGGGCATCAACCCATGTTGGAAAGCTACCAATTCTGAGAAAAAGAGTGAGAGTTTGCTCTTCCTGAAGGTCATGGTTCAGGATATGTTTAGCATAACTGTTGCCTGAAGTGGAAAAGAAAATTGTCTGAGTCATATAGAAGAGACAACAGACTGGTTGGTTTTATTCCCTTCAGTCTGGCTTTTTTGTACATTGCACTCATTGACGCTCATAATATTCACCCGTTCATACTTTCGGAAGACCTCAAAATAATTTCTGTTCTAGAGCTGTATGGATCCTTTTATAATGTAGAAAGCAATATAAAATATTTTAAAAAAAATCTGTATTTAAAAAAAAAAATTTAATCCCTGGTCAAGTTTAGGGTAAACTAGGGATAGAGACATCAGTAAAAGGTTTAAAAAAGTAGATCTAAAGGAGTGGAAATTTAACAAATTTTCCCAATTCAAGTAATGTTCAACATTTACAGTTCAACAAGGAACTGAAAGCCACAAGTCTTAACAATAATGTCCTTACGGTTCTGCAAGAAGAAGTCACCTGTGCTTATTCTTGTAGGTTGATGAACTCAATAAAAATTCCAACTTTCAGCTAAAAGCCACAGAAGTAGATAGTGGAATATTACATATTTGTATTGCGCATCTTATGTAGGGTAGCACCAGGAAAGGTGTTTTATTCCTCTGACTTCACATCTCCATTTACCTGGCCCAGTACACACAAAAGATATTTCTTTACCCAATTCAGATGCTCAGGATGCTTAATTTAACTTTTTGTCTATATGCTAGCAGAAGTACATTTCATTAGCAGAAGACTCAGATTGTAGGCTATCTCCATTCCATGAAAGCCACTGAAAAAATGGGATTTATGTCTAACATGATGACTAAGGTTCCAAAGCATAGTATTTGCCTCAGAAAAAAACACATCACACTGAAGGAAAATAGCCAACAATAAGACTGAATGCTTGAGCAATTTTTGAGGTACACCTTCAGCTGGATCAAAATTTCTCACTAAACATCTACGCCTAAGTGGTTAAGCTAATAATTGGAATCGCACTAAAAGATAAGACAAATTCTATTAGCCTACTGAACAACTGTGGATTTCACTAAGGGTTATCTGTGCCTGACATCAAATCTCCACCTCCAGGTGTTGCCCCTAACCCTTCACTGCTCTGTGTCTTTCCCATCATGAGTACAGCTACATCTAGCCTTGACAGGTGTGCAAAATTAGGCCCAAAGAAACAAGACATAGTGATCCATGACTTGGCTACTTTTTCTGTGTTGTAGAATACAACTGCCGCCTGCTGGCATCTTCGACCATGGCTGCCTGTATTGGGGGACTTGTGACTTTCAAAACACACTGAATTAAGCTTCTGACCTAGATATCTTGTGTTTAATTTCTGTATCTTAAAGAAACATCACATCACATCAGCATAAACAAATTGATAAACAACAAGGTGAAAATTGGACAAATCATGCTTCATTTTCAGGTGTGGTTTTCAAATTCTAGTAACTGAAAGCCAACATGAAAGGACTGTAGTTAATAGTTTCATGAATACAGGTACATAGCATGACATATTTCCCACAGAAGCAACTGGAAAGATGGAAACTATTTAACAAGAAAATCTTATTCTTCATGTAGTCTTCACACAGATAAACCATGCTGGCCACTTGTTTTGTGCCTTTTCGCTGTTTCAGACCACAGCAGCAATCTCTGTTTCAGGCGGTGTCTTTGTCACCATGTTTTTCTTTTGCTGCAGTTGTACTTATAGAAACTCCTCTTGTTGTTCTTCAAATCCTTCAAGAGTCAAAACTCCAGATAGGTTTTACAAACCACATCCCTTCACAATTGGACACTTCCCAAAGATGAAAATATATGTACATACATATATATATTCTGAAACTCTTCCAAACTTTTCCAGTGGTAAATTTAAAAATGCAACTAATTATAAGATGAGTCATTGTCTTTAAGGAATTGTCGCTCTCTTACAGTGTGCATAGAAAAATAAATATAAATATACATATACACATATATATGCATTTGTGTACATATAGATATACATGTATATTGTTACCATGTTTCCAAAACTCAATCTGTAGATAAATTTTTGTCTATTAGAGGCTGATGGTAGCTGAATTTATTAAATATATTCACGAAAGGTATTTACTCAGAAATCTAGGTTAGGGTTCAATCTGCTGATGATTCTAGATATTTGAAGGATGACTTTTATTTAACCTTGAGTCTTACTGCAGTTACAACTACTTGGCAAATAAATTATTTTTTTTAGAATCTTACACACTGCAGATCACCCTAAATTGCCCAATAAATTAAGCTAATGTAAACCTTTACATATGTTCCATGCTCCAATTCAAACTATAAAACCAAAAGGGTTTATTAAAATGAAATGAAAAATGCCACCAGAATTGTATGGAATTGTGGATGTGATTCTTACATCCTGAGGGAACTTCTTTGTGAAAGAAACAGGCTTGGTCAGAGCTATGTCCCTTTGTGCCTTTACAAAACAATCCTAAGGATTTTCTGATGGATTAAAGGGGTTTCTAGATGACTGTGAGGTAATCCTATAAGACTAAATCACATATAACATTGTCCTAAAGGATTTGCAAAGGACTAAAATATTATACCATAAGACCTGTAATGATTCTTTCAGATATATAAGTCTGACTGAACAGATGTTGAGTACAAGTTACAGGACATGCAGAATAAATACATATTAATACTTTAATGTTTATAACACCCGTGTTTTATTACTCACTTGAGAGTAGTATTAAAGGCCAGTGTTAGCCATTTAACCCGTCAGAGAATTTTCTTTTTTTTTCTGTTACAATTAAAGTAAGTCAATTCTTACAGACAGTACATGGAGCATAAATTTGTTTTCTAACCACCAGTTGAGACACTGTTTTCCATCTTCTATTTAAATTTACATTTATCAAGAATTGCAGAATTAATTTCATTAGATATAATGAAATATATATTTAGGTTTAGTTAGACATATCTAGGTTCAGTGTTAGATAGTGATCAAGAAATACTAAATTTTAAGGGAATTCTGCATTACTTGAACATTAATTTGAGGTACCACCAATAACCCAAACTAGTTTATATACATGTAACAAAAGCTCTACGATACAGTACAAAATAATTAGGGCTGTTAATTCTTACAACAGGAGTGTTGGTTTGAAATAATAAATACTCCACTTGTTTAATTTGTTGACAAATTTTTACAAACCCTGAAATAAGGGAAATCTATGTAGGATTAAATTTTCTTCTATGTTGGGAAGCTTGCTTCTTCATCACCAAAAAAGACAATTAAATGCTTTCTTTTTTTTTTCTTTTTTCTTTTTTTTTTCTTCATCTCTATATTCTTTCTTAGTCTTTGACTATGCTGCATCTTTGCTTGAAATCAGCGGGTTCTTCTGCAAAAATAAATTAAATTTGTGACCTGAGACTCTTTCACTGCGAACCCTCAACATTTTGTTTTGTTAAAATTCCAGGGAACTTATGCAGGCATCATTCTGGCAGAATGGTTTGGTATTGGAAGTCAATTCTTTCTCTTGGTGTCAATATTGATTATGTTTGTCAGGAGTCTTTCAGGTCACTGAAAAATCCTTTTCAACTTTTAATTTTTATATAACTTCTTACATAAAAGTTTATTATCCAGTTTTCTCTTGCCTTACATATTTTTCATAGGAATTTGACTGGTGTTCTCTGCTTTTTCTTTCAAGGATTTGAAGTCTCTCTTTGTTCTTCTGGTCACACAGATTTATAATCTCTCAAATATTCTAAGGACACTGTACCTTTCTTTTTGATTTTACTTTTATATGAGATTCATTGTTCCAGTGCTTCATGTATCAGCTCTTGCTGGGTTTTTCACATTCAGCTATGAGATAACCTTTTGGATTCTTTTCTTTTTTGTTTCTTCGGGTATTTTGTTTGAGGTTCTTGGTGTTTTTTCCTTCTCAAGGGTGAGATAAGTAATGGTAGTTTTCTGGGTATAAGTGGATGAAACATGCAGCAAATTTACAATCATATTGTACAGCAAAAAGTTTTCAAGCCTCCTTGACCACGATTCTCCTACTCATACCTTGTATAAACATTTATATGTAAAAAAAATGAAAAATGGACGAAGGCCAACTCTTCACTACATTGACAAACATGTATTTATTATATGTTAAGATCTGAAACTCTAAAGGACTAAAAGAATATGCTCCACAAAGTTTTAGAAGGCCTGGTAGGTCATTTGACTTCCTACTAAGAAATGTATGAGTTTCCTCTAATGTCTTTCACAACTAGATAAATGATATTACTTTTGTTGTTTTCTTTAAAAATACAAAGTAGAAGGCTCACAAAAGACTGATTGGGCAGATATTTGCTTTAATAAAAAAGAAGACACTCTGCTGACACACACATTTGTGAAAGACTGGATGTTAACTCGCATGAAAGTAATGGCTAAAGGATAGAAGAGGAAAAGAAAAGATTTAGATATCTTTATTGCTGCATCTAAATGTATTTATATGCTGCGTAGAGAATGACTGAAGCATTTTGAAGATTATCAATACAAACCCCACAATTCTAGTTTCACAGGTCTTTCTTCTGTATTCCCAACATATTCAGATGGAGTGAAAGCAAGAATTACACAATGCCACCAGATTGCTAACCTAAAGAAATATGATTTTCAGCATTTTAGGCCCCTTATTTATCCTGAAGCTTGTGTCTCAATTTTGGAGACATGACTGTCCTTTTGAAGCCTGTCAAAGGCTGCTGCTCTCTAGAAGAAGCAGTATTATTCCCATTTTTCAGAGTTATCTTGGTTATTTAGACCGTGTAGACATAAAACTGGTAATTGTTAGGAAATCTCTTTTTTCCTTGTGTTTTCTTCTTTCATGTTTCATGAAGAATCATGTATCATGATTCTTTCATGTTTTCTTGAGGGAATGGACTGAAGAAAAGTAATTTTAACACGGCATATCCTCTAATTGTGACTATAAGATTTTGAACAAATCTCACATTTTCTGATCTAATAAAGCTCTGCTTCAGTATAGAGAGTTTATACAGGGCTTCTCCTCCTTGTCCTCTGTAGTTATATAAATTTAACACATCTGTTCTGAGACGTTTAAAAGATAGACATCTAAGTTTTTCAAGCTGGTCATCTTTTGTCATAGTCAACAGAAAGTCAGGCATAACATGAGAACAATTCATCTCACTCTGAAACAGGCACCCAAAACAAATCCATTGGAAGTGCTTGGCAGTATAATTTCTTCTACCATAACTATAAACTTGGCTTACTGGTGCAGACATCCAGCTTCCAAATACCTGCAGTTAGCTGAGATATATTCCACTTAGAATACTATACGACCTGGAAAACCTGTAAGTTTTCACTGCTGGAAGACATAATTTATCTGCAGAGAACATCTGGTTCTTTCTTTGATAAGTAAGTCTCAGTAAATCTTTGAACAGTAAATCTCTGCATGGTGTGAAGATCTAAAACAAATAATTCATTAATAAACTTGGACTATCATATTCACAATATTAATCTCAAAGAATTTTAACAGAATTAAATTTAATTTAATTTTAATTTTAAAATCAAGCCATGGAAGCAAGAAGTGAATCTAGCAGAGAAGATTGAGTTATTCACTTGTCCAAGTGTCTATCTTAAGAACACCTGTATTCTATGATGCTCAGAGTACATCTGTTACATATTTATTTCCAGAGTACCTACAACCTCTCAAGGCCTACAGTACTAATTAGAATTTGGATTTTTACTCACACCCCACTCAGTGATTTGACATCTTCTCGAAGGGTTTTTACCTGCTTCAGAGCCTCAGTAATTCTAGTGTTTTCTCTTTCATTATTCTGTCTTTTCCCCCGCGTGATTTGACTGGACATGTAAGTGCAGATATTGTTCTGCTAAGGTCCTTCTAGATACATTCTGCCTTCCACTCTCTACTACGTCCAAGTCCGATTACTTGCTATATAAGTTCTGTGTTCATGGGTACAAGAGATATATGGAGCTACTTGAGGAATTCCAGCAAAGGGCCACAATGTTGACTAAGGGACTGAAGAACCTGTCATTTGAGGAGAGGCTGAGAGAGCTGAGACTTTTCAGTCTGAAGAAGAAAAGGTTCATGAAATTCCATGTGAACACAATAAACTTTTTGGGTTTTTTTTATACTGGACAGTGGTCAAACACTGGACCAGATTGCCAAAGCAGTTGTATATGCCCTCGGGGATATTAAAAACTTGGATGGGCATGGTCCTGGACAACCTGCTCCCACTGTCTTTGCATTGAAATAAGGCACTGGACTAGATGATCTCCAGAGATGCCTTCCAACTTCAGCTGTTCTGTGGTTCTCCAGTTAGATTAGAAATATGATTAGAGACAACTGTCCAGCTTATTTCTGTAACTATTTTACTGTTAAGCATGCAGACATTTTATCTAAATTCTATGCCTTCCATCGAAGTCCAGTAAGTCCAGAAGACCAATAGCTAGCTCTATACAAAAAAGGGTGTTGATTGTCCTTTTTATATGCCTGTTCACTCACGCATAAAAATCTAGACCTGCACACAGTCAATTTTCTTTGAAGAACAGACTCCTGAAGTTCTGACATAGAGACTGTCAATTAATGTTAGTTTCACTGGAGTGGAGGATGTTTAGCTTTGTCTTTACACACACTGCAGACATTTCCGTCCTTCATACACCATGTGGTCAACATTCTTATTCCTGACTTCTGTAATCTATGTTTACTGATCTTACTCTGTCCTCACCATGGAAAAATATTAGAAGGTGAACAATTGTCAAAGTAAACCCAAGGCAAAAGAGTGGATCACTGAGGTCACACCAGCACGTTGTCTGAACAGTACTAGTCATGTTGAATGAAACACTCTTCTGAGAAAACATGTGCAGATTCAAGAACCTTTGCACCCAGAAATAGATTGCTCCATAGGATGCATCTATCGATGACTTACGTTCTTCTTCACAGCATGTTTTTCACACATTATGAGCAGCTGTAAAAAAAAGGTAGAAAGAGACTCTCAGTTTGTCCTTCTCCAGCAAAAGTTTCAGGCAACTACAAAGACAAAAATTTGTAGTTTGTGCTGTACAGAAGACAATGAAGAAATTTTCTTTTATAATGCTAGTTTTCAGGGTGAATAGAATTATTGCCCTGACAGAAATAATTGTTGGTCTGTCTTAAAGGAGATTTCTGCTTGTTGTCTTTATCACGGGTCAATAATTACTAGTCAATTTCTATCCAGATTTTTTGCAAGTTCATGAAGTACTGATTCTGCTAGAGGTTTCTTCTCACATCTCTTGTACAAGTGAAAAATTTTACTTGTCTTGTTGTACAGAACTTAAAGTTGTGAAATTTAAGACTATTTTAGAAATATGAAGCAAACCTGAAAAATTGCAATAAGCCATTTCTTCTCCTCTGACTAGAAACACCAGTAACTTTGGAAGCAGTAGTACATTTTGAATGTATAGAAATAGAATTTCTAATGGGAGACTCCTAAGGCATCCTTCCTCTTCTACGCACTGGCTACATAGCAAACTCGAGGGAAACTGGTCCAGTTGGCTTACCAATTGAAGTTGAATCATAGGAGAAGTTGCTGTGAGTGGTTACATTGTTTATCTGATTAAATTTGTTACTTTCAGACTGATGGGTTGTAGCTAGACGAATTACTGCATCACAGATAGAATCTGTGTTCATCATTTAAAAAATGATGATGAACTGCTATTGCTTAGTCACCAGTAATTGAGTGTCACTAGTTGCATTAATAAAATAGGAACATTTGCCATCAGTATTCACATAAAAAATTACCTATTAAAAAGCATGCTGTTAAGACTCTAGATAGATTGACATACTAATTTAGGAAAAAAAAAAAAAAGAATCAGTAATAACTGTACTGAATGTAACTATCTAATCCAAATAAACAACATTGCCAGTATTTGTGATAAGTATAGAGGGATATGTACTGTAAATAAAAATGTTATTAATTCCATTCTTTGCAGAAGTAATGTTGGATAATAAAATGACTAATAAATATTTAAAAATATAAGCAAGCAAAATAAATATTTGTGTTCTTTCATACTAGTTTTCTCTTGTGGACATGAGAATGAACCAGTTCTCAGAATTTTAATAATAGACGTCTATGTCATTTCTCTGTATAACAAGATAATTGAATAATATGTTCAGGGTTTTTTGTAATCTCCAAATCAATAATTTATTTTTTTTTTCTCTGTATATTAGATGTATTGTAAGCAAACTCATTACATTCTCTCTTTTAGTACATGTATATGTGCATATGTACTTATAAATAACTCCAAGAGAGATTCTTAACAAGAAAGGATTATTGTTTTTCTGCATGTATTAAAATTAAAAGTGAGCCCCCTTTACAATTTGTGTAATAAATAATTAAAGATAGTAAATATGTTAAATTATTGAAGCTTACAAGCTACAAAAAATATCCATGACTTGTATAAAAACAAATTCATTACAAGAGGACAGCTTACAATAACAGGTGAACTTTCAGTGGCTTTTTAAAGAAACTTGGTAATTTAACATTTTAAAATTATTTTTTGGGGTTTCTATAATTATAATTGTTCATAGGTCATCTGAAATAAGTCTGCCCAGTAATGTAGTACTTTTAATGGCAATGTATAAAAATTATTGAAAAATACTGAAAAACATTTCAACACAATGTAAAATTCTGCAGTTTTTCTAGTTAGTCACCTCCCTGAATATTTAGGAATCTCTGAAGCAAGTTAGGAAAAGAACAAATAAGCAAATACCTTTGTCTATATTCAGTTACCTTTTTTCCTGATCCCATTGTCTCCTATATACTGCTTCAAAGATGGATTAAAAATTACAACTTTAACAAGAGAATAATACACACTTTGTGACATTTCCAGCACTACCACGATCATTTAAAAAAAAAAAAAATTCTCGTTAATTTGAGTGACGTTTTATATCTGCAGATCTACTTCATCATTCTCCAAACCTGCCAATAAGCAATCAGTTTTAGATCAAAAGTCACTATTAATTATTAATACTTAGAATCATATTTCAAGCTTGGACTTCTGCTAGGGGCAGAGGACAGGGCTGGTGGCTGCTGCTACTATCAAACACTGAAACCATTTCCCGTTTTGCTTTTTTTTTTTTTTTTT
>VZRM01003858.1:87814-154316 GCA_013397955.1 Grantiella picta | reverse complement strand
TTTTTTTTTTTTTAACTTCAGGAAGTCCAACAAAAGGCCACAAAGTTGATTAAGGGACTGTGGATGGCTGGTTGGTAGAGTGGTTCTAACAAAGTACAGTCCTCTTTATGTAAATCAGGATCTGAGCCTGATACTGTAACTAAGTTTTAATTTGAAGGAATTTTGCTACATAGTGCTATCTTTATTATTCCTTAGTGACTGCTGGTATTTATTAGAATAACATCTGTAGACTACAGTTGCTATTTTCTCATTCCTATTCAGTAATTATCCTGGCATAGAGATTTTAGGATTTTTGAGAAAGCTTGATCTCATTAAATCAAACAACCCAGAAATACAATTAGTACGTTTTCTGTGCTGTTGTCAAGTTCATTAATATTTATGGCGATTAAAGTGAAGAAAGTGTTTTTTCAAGCTTTCCTTCACAGAAGAACTCAGCCAACACTCATATTCTATCCTCACTTTATCCTTTACAATAGTAGCTATCATGCTCTTTTTCAAGTACTTTGTCATGAGTATTTTCACTTTCTCATCCCAGAAACTCTACCATTACTGTTTCTTGCTTGCAACCGCTTTGTTAGCTCTGCAATAGCTAGCTCCAAATAACGGGTTGGTAACTGTTGCCCTTGAGCAATTTAATTCAGAATGTCTTTGGTACCTGCTCTATATCTCCAATAAGATATTATTTTAAAACTATAAATGTACCCAGAGACAAAGATATTGGCACATGTTTTGATTAATGCAAAATAAATAAAGAATTTATTTTTTAAAATGTAGGATCATGATTGTGATGTTCTTTTCTTAGGAGTAAAATGACTCATGCACCATATTCATGCTCTTACAAGTCTGAAATTCACTCCTAATTCATTATATTTCAAAGACTATTTAGGCATTCTGCAGAGTTCAAAAAGAAGCATATAGCAAGCTGTACAGTAGATGTGATTCATTATCTTGATGTTTTCTAGTTCCTTTTTAGAAAAAAAGCCTGCACTGTCAATCTTCATTAGTCTGAGCATGTTTTTCTGCACAGCAATCAATACCCTCCTGAGAATTTTATCGAAATGAAGATATAGGTCCACATCTCGCCTCAGATTCACATGAGAAACTTCCTGGTACACAGACGGACAGCTTTGAAGACAAGGAGACAGATCAGACTTGGAACCAGGGCCCCTAAACCAAATACCTGACCATCTTCATAAATAACTGCAAATGAAAGATGAGAGAGAAGACTATGATAAAAAGGATTGAAACTGAAAGGACATGATTGAGTTCAAATGATGTAATGGTTTAACCTTATCCAGCAACTAAATACCACACAGTTGCTTGCTCACTCCAGTCACAGTGGGATGGGGAAGAGAATCAGAACAATAGAAGTGACAAAACTCATGGGCTGAAGTATAAACAGTTTAGGAAGTAAAGCAAAACCCACATGTACAAGCAACAAGCCATGGGCAGGCAGGTGTTCAGCCATCTCCAAGAAAGAGGTGCTCCATCACATGTAGTGGTGACTTAGGTAGTCAAATTCCACCACTCAAAATTTTCCTGCCCTCCTTCTTTATTCAACTTTTATTGCTAAGCACGACACCATATGGTGTGGGATATCCCTTGGGTCAGCTGGGGTCAGCAGTCCCAGCTGTGTGCCCTCACCACTCCTCCTGTAGCCCCAGCCTCTTCATTATTGAGGTGTTATGAGAAGCAGAAAAAGCCTTAACTCTGCATAAACAGTGCTTCGCAGCATTGTTCTCATCCTAAATCCTAAACACAGCATTATACCAGCTACTATGAAAAAAATTAACTTTATCCCAGTCAAAACGAGGACAATATCCCCTCCTTTTTCTGTACTAAACACATCATGCTCAGATACCACACTATCCAAAACAATCTCAACACAGATATCTTTCCCTTAGTCTACGTATCACCTAAATAAATGTAAAATATCCATAAAATGCCCATAAAATTTCCAAAAAAACCCAAAAGGCATACATTGTTTTAATTTAGTCCATGACTTTGGGATCCATCTGTGACAGTGCATGCAGGGTAGGTAGGAGAGATGGTGGTTTTGTGGAGTTACTGGGCACCAAAGACAGCTCAGGTCATGTCACTGCTGTGTGAGAGTTTTTCTCCACTGGTATTCGTGGTTCCTGATGTAGCAATTCCTGTAACATGGAACTCAAATCATGGTTTGCATCAGTTTAAAGGTATATCCATCAACATCTCCACACAGGTCACTTTGGATTAAGTTTAATACCACAGTGACCTCCTCCTGCCCCTGATCTTAACACTATCACCGAGACTGACGTTTCACCACCCTTCAGAAAATTACATTATATTATAGCTACTATTTAGGCACATTTTAACAAAAAAAAATTTGGTTTAAGTGTCCCATTATTAAGAATTGTAGTGTAAGGTCCCTAAAGGAAGCATAAAGGCATAACATCATTCTACCAATTTATGAGGAAATCATAGAGAAAAATGACAGGGTAGCTGCAAGCAACTAATTAACTAAATAAATTATTAAATAGTGGATAAATACTGCAATTCTAATTTACTAGCTCTAGGAAATCTTTAACAGATGAACTAGCATTTCTCCATCCTGCATAAGCTTTTCTTAAAAGTAAATATAGTACTGTGATGGTTTCTCACACTCAAATGTATTTTTATAGATAGAAATCAATATTTTTTCTTGTTGAACCTGTACTAAATTTTCAAATACTTTTTATGGAAGAATAAAAATCCTAGACTACAGATTAGATATTTATAGTTAAAGACAAAAACTATTACTACCTTTGAAATGAAAATTATGGGTTTGGTCAGCCCATGTGGTAAAATTTTACATAAAGATTACCACAGCCCTACAAAATTATTGAGAATTTTCCCAGAGGCTATACCATACTATACTAGGATGCTATTCCATAAACAGCAATTATTTATGTAGACTTATATAAGAAATATAGTGACACCATAAGGCAGCATTATTACTTTATCAGCATGACTCCTGTGATTCACAGGGCGTTTCTTTGTCCTTTTAAACAGAGTGTGAATATGTCAAAGTGGAACCAGGAGAACCCTTAGTTTAAGGAAATTTTAACATTACCAAGACAAGTCTTTCCAGTAAATACTGATGTTGCAGTTCAGAATGCAACTAGAAAACGTCAGCTACTTTATATGCATCATGAACTTGAAGGTAAACTTTTAATTCAGACTGCTGTAGTGGAATCTTAAAGCTCTTAGCCGCAGAACCAGGAAACGTGTTACACTAAAATTGCATTTATTTTTTGCTTTTTCTAAGACAGAGTCTTGGTTTTGGAAATAACAGCAAATGTTTCCTCAGAATGGAAAGACATATGGGTACACACACCATATACAAAATCATATGTATATATACACACACATATATATATACATTGGGATAATGAAAGAAGTTGGCTTTTAAAATAATGAGTTGAAATTCTAGATAACTGTATCATTTTAGTTACATTGGAAGTAACATCTTCCTTTTTCTAATTAACATAAAGATAGAATTCCTGCTTTTCCAGCTTGCAGGGCCAAACGGTACAGTTTATGGGATAGCAGCCTTACTAAACCAATGTGATATAATAATAACATTGAAATGTGGTTTGCTATGCATATGTATAAAAACAAAAGCAAGGTTACGCCTATACTGCCCTAAAGTTCTTAACTGTATAAAACATTGTTAGTGCATTTTTAGCTTACATTCTCTGTCTCTTTGCAAAGGATTCTACATGTTAATCATAAGTATAAAACTAGAGCATTCTGAAATGTGAGTGCTTGACTCACACTGATAAACATTTAAAAGCCATTAGGACATAGCACTGAATGTCAGGACAGGACCTATTTGCAAACAGAACAAATATCTAAGGCAAAACCAACAATAAAAACTATACTTTTCTAGCAGTAAATCCATCTGCTATGTTCATTCTTCACAGGCTTAATAATTAATCAAATATATAATCCAATCATTCCTGCCATGATGATCATTCACATGATCACTATGCACAAGTGTACACTACCTGTGCTGGCAGTTTCTGTTTACAAGAACTGCTTTCTTTACAAATTCCTGTGTTGGCAATTTTGCCTTTTGCATTGGAGAAACTCTTCTCTTACACACTCTAAACCACGGAATAAGAGATTTGTATGCTCCATGATAAGCAGTAATTATGCCAGGATTTCCTTCTAGTATTGAAAGTTTTGCTCGTAAACAAAGAAGTACACAAACAGCCCTTTTCAAAGAATCTCTAATGAAGGATGAAAAGTGATATACTCGTCCTGCCAGGAGGAAACATATGGATCGGAGGAAAGGGCCAATTTGAAAACATTGTGTTTCCCTGATCAATAATTGTTCACAGAGAAACATAGTAAACTCAACTAGAACCATCAGTAGACACAGTTGTTCAGTAGCAAAAATTAGAAATTTGCATTCTGGACCTGTGCTTGCAAGTGCTGTCAATAAGCTTTGATACCATAAAGTGAAAGTTTTCATCATTTTATATTTCTGTCAAATCCTGCTTTCCTTATGAATTCCATAGCTAACTCCACTTGACAAAGACCTAATTCACAGTTTTCTTTTTTACCCTTAGGCATTTTTTCCCACTGTTGATGAAAAAAAAGGACCTAAATAAAATGCCACATTTGTTACTGTAGATTCCTCACACTCCTGCACACACGAACACTGGAAAATACGCAGTGAAAGAAACAGTTCAGAAAAGAAATACAACTCTTTTGTCTTTGTAGAGATAAAAAAACCTCACAGAATCAGCTTATTTTTGAAAGTTTCATTGACTTTGCTTTCTGTTTATAATAACTTCAAAAATAAATACACAAACACTTTCTTCCCTATGTGAACAAAGCATAAATACTTCAGGATGAGACTGACTTAATTACACTGCAAAGCCCTTACACTTCAGACGAGCCATTCATGTATTTAATGTGAAGGCAATGTTTCAGTCGCCTCCATAGAACACAGGCTGAATAAAGGTCACTTCATGTGCTTAGATTCCATAGCTGTGATGATTTTACAAAGTACAAGTAAGAAAAGGAGAACTCTCTTTATCTTTTCCTTCTGCTGCTGTCTGTGCACTTTGTGCCAAGAGATGCTTCAACTCATTAAAGATGCAAAAATCTTCAGTTAATTTTTCTAACACTTTTCAAGATCCAAACCACTTAAAAATATTTATCCTAAGTTAAAAAAAAAAAATAGCCCTTTTCCTTTTCATTGAAAGCACTATGAATTTCTTCACTATGACAGTCGTGAGACAGTGGAACAAGTTGCCCAGGGATATTGTGCTTATCTCATCCCTGGAAGTGTTCATGGCTAGGATGGATGGGGCTTTGAGCAACCTGGTCAGCTGAGAGATGTTTCTTCCCATGGCAGATGGTTTGGAACTAGATGATCTTTATGGTCTCTTCCAACCCAAACCATTCCACAATTCTATGATTCTATGAAATTAAACTTTGAAAAGATGATGCAGACATAAAATTATATTTTCCCTCAAAACATGTTGAATGGCTCTAAAAGGTTGAAGTGAATAGGGACAATTTTCACATTCCTACTGAGATCTAATAATGTTTAATTTCTCATTGAGGCAAAAGTATTATGTTTCTCCCAGTGTTTTTACGTATGATTTCTAAACCTTTCTTTTTTTCTTCTAAATCCTAATGCTGGAATAATTACCATATCAATTGAACTTGTTAATATAGGTATAAAGGAATAAAATAGTACTACCAAAATTTTGTATAATATAATGTCTCAGACAATTGTATTTCAGGTATCTGTCCCATAAAATGTTATTATCTTCTCAACATGAACCAATCTCTAAAGCTCCTTTAAAGTAGAAGCTGGGATTTTCAGTCGTATTGACAAAAATAACTAATGTTATTAGGGTAGAGTTAATTTTCTTTCTAGTAGTTGGTACAGTGCCAAGTTTTGGATTTTGTTAGAGAATAATGTGGAGAGCGCACTGATGTTTTCATTGTTGCTAAGAGGTGTTTATATTAAGTCAAAGACTTCTCAGCTTCTCCTGCCCTGCCAGTGAGAAGACTGGGGTGGCACAAGGAGTTGGGAAGGGAAGCAGCCAGGACAGCTAACCCCTAGTGGTCAAAGGGATATTCCATACCATACGACATCATGTTCAGCATATAAAGCTGGGGAGAAAGCTGACAAGTCAGAAGATAGACTGTGACAGGGTCTTAAAATTTTCAGAGAATGTTTAATTTCTAATAAACTGCTTAGAAAGGCACTTTTAAAGTAAAGTTTTACAAAATTAACTCTTTTTTTAAATTTAATATAAAATCCCCCTACCCTAGTATGGAACTAAATAAAATTTCCATCAGATTTTTTTCTTCCTTTATAATATTCAGACTGTACTGAAGTGTACAATGTGAGAGTAATATGTGTACTTCTTCCAACAGTAAAATGATATTTGAAAAACTGTCTTTAAAAAATAAATGCTTTTGTGTCTGTACGTACATGCATATACTTGTACAGGCAGAGGGAGAGAGAGAGGGGGAAAAAAGAAATCACCTTGGATACAACATACCCTTCAAAACATAATTCTTTACAGGGACATAAGAACAGAGTTGTTTTTAAAAGACAACGTGATCTCAGAGGCCTAACCTGAATGTACCTAGTGAATAAATCAATCTGTCTCATTCTATTAAATTAATATCTGTGCTGATTATCTCCTGCTAGGAATTATTTTTTTCCTTCCTTTGACCGAGTTGTATTTAGAGAGGTCACAGCAGCAAATAATTTAATTGGTAAAAGAATTTTAACCAACAACTGGTCTTCTCTTCTCTTGCCAGCTGAACTGTCTGCTCAACCGGCAAGACATACTTTGTTATATGTGTGTGTGCATTATTTAACTTGAAATACCTACAAAATAAACTTCTATCAACTAGTATTAAAACCATAACTTCCTCTCCAACTGTTCTATTCCCTCCCAAATTTTCATTGCAGCCTTATAAACACGAGCTGTTTGATAAATGAGAATTTTCATTGTAAACACTTGAGTGTCTTCTTAATGGAATATACAGGTGAACATAATATGCAATTTTATTTTAAATAAGTGTGGTAAGGCAAACCCTAGAGGTCATCATTGCTCAGTGTAAACAGTTTTCATTTGCATATTTTAAACATCCCATCATTCTGAAAGGAGGCTTTATTCACAATTTTTTTGCATATTTAGCTCAAGGAACATAATCTATGTCTCTTGAAAAACTGTCCTTTGTCATGCTGCTTAGTCAAGAAACCACATTAAAGGCAAAGCACAATCAGATTTTTAAGGGTCACTCAAAAGACTTAAAAATATTTTTTTTCCAGAAGTTTAAAATCACCCTTTCCATATTTTCCATAGCAGATAGAAGAACAGAGTGCAGACCTCAGGACTAAGAACAAATGGAAAAGGCTGTAACTAACAAAGTCATTTAATAAGTCTTTAATCCATGTGCTGCAGAATGCTAAATCTATCTGTGAAGAAAGGCAGAACTGCTGAGGAAGAAATTCTGCAAATACTTTCAGATAGCATGGAATTGGGAATTCCTTGTTGCCCTCCAACTTCACATCATTGCTTTATTATCAAAGGAAGGAAAAATTTCATTTGTTTCCATATTTACTATCCTGTATCACACTTTATCTGCATCTGAAAGTTTGAACAGACTTACAAACAGACTTTGATAACAAAATACAAGGCATTTGTATGAAAGTATACCAGCTCATTATCTGTGCCTTCATGAGGTATCTTGCTGCTGGCCCAGATGGAGCTGATGGCTAAATATAAACAACCTCGGAGAATTAATTAATAAAGTACAAAACAAGACTTTTAAAAGGGCACTTCATGTACAGTAGATGCAGGTTTCTTTATAATTTAAAATGTTGTCTGCTTGAGTATATGTAATGCAATACAATGTCATCTGACATAGATCTAACCACAACTTCTCAAGCTTCAGTTAATTACATACATGATATCATTTTTTTTAACAACAATTAAAAAGAAGAGCAGATAGTGCTCCATTATATGAAATTTTTAATTTAGCCTTCCTTCCCTCCATCAGGGAAAAGTATGTCTTCTCTAGTTTCATCTAGACAGACTATTTGCTTCCCAGAAATTTCTGTCTCTGGGCTCTGGCGAATTCAACGCTGACTGATAAAAGTAGTGAGGACAGAGCAGAACAAGATCTTACAGAGATGGGGCTAATAATTTTCTGTCACACAGATTCTCAGGAAAAAGTACTGACTAGGCTCAACTGATGAAGACACTACATCTTCTGCTGTAACTCTTAACTATGACCATGAACATTTGCTACTGAAAAAACAAGCTCTGTAACTTTTGGAAAAACCACTTGAGTATAACTTGAAGTTGTTTGATCATATTCTAGGACAAGAACTGCAATAAAACATAACAAAACTCACCTAGTCCATTTTTTTATATAGAAAGAGCCACTCACCTTCCATAAAAAAGATATTTAGATATTTTAAAATAAATTATTTTGCTCTCCTTCTAAATTTATTTACAAACTGCCATAAACTTACAAAGAATTCTATTTTATCTTTTCTGTAGCATAAGCTTTCATAAGCTTATGAAGGCTTCCCCAAAAGTAGTTTGGCACAGATTTTATTTTACATGCAAAATGCCTAGAACTACTCTGCCATCTTGACCAGATCAGAACCTTGGATGATTTCCATAAGACCGTTCTGATTTTTTGGAATACACAGACCTCCATTACATGTATAGGTAGAGAGAGATTTTCAAAACAAAATTTGAAACAGTTTTAAGACTTTTCAATAAATGCATTTTTAGTGCAGTGCCAGAACAAAATCAATGCACTTTAAGAACATCCTGCTGCTCTCTGGGAACAAGTAATCCAGCAGTGAAAATATTTTCAAGTGTTCATCTGATCAAAATAGGATTGCATTCCCATTTTCCCATATATCGCAATTATTATATTTTACAAAAAAGAGCACAAGATGTTTGTTTTTTTGTATTATCAGATTTTTGTGTTAACTAATATAACTTGGTACATGTATATGACTGAGACTAGTAAATAGGATAAATGTATATATTTATATAGATTTATTATGTTTGCTGTGATCAGCACACCATTTTAACCACACACTAAAGAAAACACGTACTTTAATCCTGCTTGTAGTTTATATCCATCAATATGTCAGAGACATAGAGTAGTAGCAGAGTGGCTCCTAGCAAGGAGAAGACACATATCAGTTTTAATCCCAGACAGAGGTGGATGTCATTCTCTGATACGGTCAGAGATCAATCTCTATCTAAAATGTATTAAGAAAATAATCTATATCTTAAGCTGACATACATGGTAAAAAACAGATATATTGGAAATTTCATCCTGATATTTGAATCCACCCTGAAAAAATAACAATCTATGGCAAATGGAGAGCCAGGGCTGTATGACCAGCTTTGCAAAAACCAGGTGTCCATTCCTGGTTATATTTCATATAGCCAAGTGTCAGAGGCAAACTCTGGTGCAGTTAAGAGTGCCAGCCTCATTCCTGACACAGCCAGAGCTCCGGCTTCTTCTCTAATAGAGCCGGTGTTCCATAGCAACCATTTGACACAGCCAAAGCTCTGTCACCTGTCTTTGACACTACCAGCACTTCATCAGCATCTCTTACATTTCTGGCTTCCATGACAATGTCTGTAAGAGACAGAGCTCTGGCCTCTTCTCCGATGTTTGTTCCCATTTTCTTTCATAAAAAGGTTGTGTTCATATCAGTGATAAAGCCAGGATTTCATCTATTTCTTTTTGATACTGCCAGCATTCTGTCCACATAAATGATATGGTCAAAGTTTTATTCTCAGCCTTGGTATCAGCAAGGTTATCTGGCAACAGTTGGTATAAACAGGTGAATGTACAGGAGCACATCCTTGATCCTGAAACATCTAAGGTCTATCTTCATGTTCCAACTCTAATGGCGAATACAGATATAGCCGGAGAGCTGCACACTCCAATGGCATACTTGCAATGCCAATTACATCTGTGAAGAGCAAGGCCTCATGGCAGAATCTCTTACCTATTGAGGGATCCATTGTTTTTCTTCTACATCCATTCATAAGATGGTGATTAAAACAAGTTACTCGGATTTAATTTCCACAGTGAAAAAAAATTCCAGGTATCCACAATTTGGAAAAAAAACCAAGTTATTTGTGCTTGAAAGTTGTCATCAAGTTTGGCTCTGGATGAGTTACTGGTGAAATACTTTTACTTAATT
Source organism: Grantiella picta (assembly GCA_013397955.1). Taxonomy (NCBI): domain Eukaryota; kingdom Metazoa; phylum Chordata; class Aves; order Passeriformes; family Meliphagidae; genus Grantiella; species Grantiella picta. Next base: position 144,061 of record VZRM01003858.1, on the reverse strand, counting down.
TAAAAATATTTTGTCTTCATAATTTTTGATACACGAAATACAAATTAAAGAATATTGACATCATATGCAAAGAACATGTTTTTAATATCATATTTTCAAGACCTTTGAAAATTTGAGAATTTGAGTTAGTTTCTTCCTTTTCTTTTAGCCCACTACTTAGCAAGACAAAGATGGACTTAGATTTTAGTGTCAAATATCTGTTGAAATTATGTAAGAATTTTAACTTTTGCTTAAAATGAAAATTGTGAATTTTGCAACACAGCATGACATCTGTTGTTGAGGTTTTAATCAACAGAATAAACATCTCAAGTCTGTGATGAGGCACCTTTTGTTCATCTGTGACAGAGAAAGGCCCTTACAAAATTCCCAGGTAGAAAAAGAGTATAATGTTTACCTACAAATACAAAGTGTGACTTCTGGAAGTTTATTTGGACATGGTGTTCTGCTAAACTCCACAGCCCTTGGCTGGAGTTCGGTTTGGTGTGCTTGATCCTCCAAGGCTGGGTGCACTGGATCCAGTTAATCAGCCAGGTGAAGCTGCATGACAATATGGACTGAGCAGCTGAGTTGCTGAAAACAGGGAATATGTGTACTCAGCAGGGTAGAGAAACTTGAACCCAGTCTCTCATTACACCATTTAACTGTTTGATAGTCAGTGAGAGTTAATTTGTATTCATTAGTATGAAGATATATATTTCCCCCCAATTTTATTAATTGCTTGTCCAGCCAAGATCTGAACAATTGCTTAACATGAATATGATCAGCAGATCTTTTCATGTTTTTTCTAAAACTTTCTGAAGATTCTGTTGGAAAGTGACTCTAGAGTCTTGTCTTGCAGTTTTCAGATCCTGGAAACTGAACACCAAAAATTCAAACACCTCTTTTGAGCTCTTTATTTTCCATTGTAAATATGCAGACTTTAAGTGTTATCTGTGTGAGAATTATGTCTGACATCCAGGTTAGCACACCATTCATGCTTCTTTCTTTCATCTTGTATACTTTTTTTCTGCAAACTATTTCCTGAAAGGAAAATACTTGTTAGTTAATATTTAACCATAGCATCCTATTTCACTGCACCAATATAGTGGATAAGCAGTAAGACTAACTGCTTTACTAGAACAAGTTAAAAATGGAAGAAGTTGAACAAAATATATTCAGGGAAAGAGCAAAGGACCATAAATATGCAGAACGCAGAAAGGATGATGCAATGGTAGGACCAAATTAGAAAGGAAGAAGGGAAGAGTGAGAGCAGAACTGAGAAAAACACAGAGTGCCTTGATAAGCTACTACTGACATAGAAGTTAAAAGTAATAGAACAGGCTGATGAGGGAAAAAATCCTGCTAGTTCTGTGCCAAGAGCCCATGTTTAATCTTAGATACTCAGTAAATAGGAATAAAGCTTTCTTGTGAAACTCTTTAGGTAGCAGAATGTGTTTTGAGACCCAGAAACTAGCAAGTATACCCATTAAATCTAAATATATGGAAAATGCTTGGTTCGTGTTCCAGCAGTGGATTTCTGGGCCACAGCATTAGAGCTACCACTTTGTCCCAGTGATCAGATTTCCAACAGCAATTTAGCTTTACCTGGCCTCCTCCCCACTCAGCCCTTTGCATTCAAAATTTCCTGCTTAAAACATATAATAACAGGCTATGTTCTCAAGTCAAGAACAAAAGAGAATAGAGAATTACTAACAAGCGTAATTGAGGTGGTATTTGGGTAACCCAAACTTCAGAGGCTATATGTAAGCTAAATCTATAAGCACTACTATGTCTAGAGGAGGCCTAGTCAATACAGTTGATGAAGTCCAGATCTATAGAGTCTAGACATCACAGGGGGATAGCTGCTTTAGGCTACACTGAACATATCTCCAAACTCCAGTGAGTATATTGACCAGTTTTTCAGTGACAAAAGTGGTTGTGTTGGTATCCAGGTCACATAAAGATGCCTAAATATAGGCAAGCTAAATCCCATAACATGTAGTAGATTGCATACTATTTTTGGCAGGACATCACTTAATACACAGCACAATCCTAAGGGCATTTATCAGTGAAACATGCTGAAGAAGGCTCCTTGGTAGGGCAGAAACTATTTTAAAACTTGTAACAAAGAATTACTTTTCAACACTATGTGTAGTGCTAGTAGGTCAATTTTTTTTAACTGTAGTCCCTAGTTTCAATGCTTTAAGAATCTGCTACAGTTAATTTGGTGTGGCAGGCCAGTGTTTCACCTCCAACTTAAATCTACACCCGTATCATTCCATGGCTTCCGAGAAACCAGTAATATCTAAATTGATTGCTACAAATCTTGGGCTTTGAAAAATCCATGGCACTTTTTTAGTATCAAGGATGAAACTAAGGCAAAGTTGCCATGATATCTCCACTGGTTATTATCCCAATTCTACACCCTGTTTGTTGATGTGTAGCTCATGAGATGCAAACATTTGATATTAATATTATTTCCTTCAAGTATAACAACTTCGAAAAAGAAAGAAGAAAAAGAAATGCCTTCAATAAAAATAAAATCCTTGATCATTAAAAATTATCTCAAGTTGACAATTTTGAGTTTCTAAAATCTGCTCAGTTTGCAGAAAGAAATTTAAATAACATCAAAGCATAAAGTTTTACACTTAAGTATTCCTAAGGCAGCGAACAATAGTGGTAAAAAGACTCATGAGAAAAGCCTATTGCTTTTTTGCAATACAGCCAAAAGATCTTGAAATGTTTTCTGCTGGAATATATAAAATGATATAACAATTGAAGGCTTGCATATTAATATGTGTTTCATTTCATTTTGTTTTTCTTTTCTAGCTCGGGTTTTTTTGGAAGTTTGTTTTTTGTTCTTTTGGGGGTTTTTTTGGGTCAGGTTCCTTTCTGGTGCATTTTTGTTGCTGTTGTATCATTGTAACAGGGTCAATAAAATGCTACTATACAAAAAAGAAATCAAATTTCTATTTTACACTTGGTTATTTTAAAATAATTTTGTAATTATATATGAGGATTTTGCTACAGTTTCTATTGCGAATACTTTTGTTATCATGTGTTTAGGGTGGCAGTTAAATTTCATAGTATCTTATTTAATACTATAATTGGAACTTTAAATACATATAGTTTTCACTTTAGATTGAAAAATTTGCCTTTTAGTTTTCATGAGGGCACTGAATACTCCACAATTGAAGGTTTCCTTTTTCTTAATCTGATTTTCATACAGCTGTCTTCACCCTATAGTTTTCTTCAGACATATCTTTGGAAACTATTTTTTGAGATATTTATGGAATGTGGGAGGCCTCTAGAAGAGTACTGAAGATATGAAGATATGCAAGGGAACTTAGCCTTCTCACCAGTGGTAGGCTCATTCCAGCCAGGAGCTGAGCATTGTTGTGTGCTCACTCAGTGGTATGGGTGGAGAATTGGGAGAACAAAAGCCAAAAAGTGATGAGTCAAAATAAAGACAGTTTAATAAGTGAAAAAAAAAAAAAGACAAAATAACAAGAAAGTCAAAATAAGGATTTCATGCATGACTTTCCATTAGTAGGTAGATGTTTAGCCAATGTAGCCCCAAAAGCATGTGCGACTGTTACTTACAAAGACAAATATTCATAACCATGAATGTCCTTGCTTCTTTTTCCTCTTACTGAGCTTGTATTGCTTAACCTGATACCCAATGATATAGATCATGCCTTTGGCCACTTTGTCATGTTCCCCAGCTCCTCCCAATTTCCTGTGCACCCTCAAGCTTCTTGCTGCAAGGACTGATTGGCAGGAAGAAAACCTCAGTGCTGTGCAAGCACTGCTTAACACCAGCCAAAACACTGCTGTGTTATGAACCCAGTTTTAGTTGTAAATCCAAAGCACAGCAACGTACCCACTGCTACAAAGAAAATGAACTCCGTTCCAGACAGACCAAATACATCAATTGTGCTCTGCTTCCACTAAAGTTCAAAGACAGTGAGTAAGTAGATGTTGTAACAGCTCAATGCTCCTTACTTCTACCATAAGTGATGTAATGACTGTTATTTCACCCTCTCATCTCTATACCTATATATGAAAGAACTCAGACGTAGAAAATACGGCCTTTCAGGAAAACCCAGTAAAAACTTGAAAGGTATAATTAGGATGTTTTACACTCTGCATCAACATCATCATGTTTTGTGGACCTGCATTTTTTAAAAATATACAGCCAGAAATGAGCACAAAGAGAAAATTATTCAGAAAGCTGAGAAAGATGCTCTAATAGCATTTATTTATTGAAGGCAAAATTAAAAGGTAAGGCAAAATTGAAAGGTAAGGCAAAATTGAAAGGTGAGTCAATGAGCCAACTGGGAAAGATAAATCTGAAATGGCACCTGTTAAAAAATGATGTATAAAAAGGGTAAAAGCTGTTGGGTGGACAGAGAGAATGAGAAAAAGAAAATCAAAGTGCTTAGATGCAGGACTTCCACCTTAGAAGTTTTTTGTACCTTCAATACAAACCCTCTTTGGTGGTAGAGTGTTCCAGAAAATGTGGTGTGTGAATCAACAGACTCATTCAGTACATCTGCAAATATTCCCTTATGTTTATCAGACTCTCACGAGAGCCTTTCTCTGTCTAAATTCTAGCCCAGGACACTAAAGAGAATGAAGGGAATGGAGCAGCTACATATAAGGAAAGGTTGGGAGAATTGGGGCTGTTCAGCCTAGAGAAGGTGAGGCTCAGGGGATATCTCATGCCTGTGTATGAAGGGAGTGTGTCAAGAGGGTGTAGACAGGCTCTTCTCAGTGGTGCTGTGACAGAATAGATAATAATGGGCATAAACTGAAACATAGGATGTTCCACCTGAACATCAAAAAACACTCTGAGGATGAGTGAGCACTGGTACAGGTTGCCCAGAGGTTGTGGGGTCTCCTTCTTTGTAGGTGTTAAAAAGCTCTGTAGATAAGGTTCTGAGCATCTGTAGGTGGTCCTGTTTCAGCAGCGTGGTGTCAACCAGATGATTTGCATACGTCTCTTCAAACCTTAATGATTCTGTGACTCAGATGAATATGTATGGCTCAAGGAGAGAAACTGTCATTCAAGTTAATGAAGTGATGCAGACTACCTAGAATGCAGTTTAGTTTACCCAAAAATGAAGGGAAAAATTGCTGTAAAGAACCTGTTTCTCTACATCAAATAGAACTTCATATGACTACTTTTCATAGCAACTTCTCCACAGTAAAAAACCACAGGTTATAAGAGACATTCAACCCTGTGTCATAATTCTCTTTCTTTACCTCTTTGTAACCTGTTGAATCTAATACGTTGCAGATGTGGAAAAACTAGATATTCACATATTCCTCATAGGGCAATGGAAAAGGTACAATTAAGTTTTTTTTGCAGCACTGTAGTGCAAGTGAAAATGAAAAGAGGGCATCACAGCACCTAGTAATAAAAATTACTCCCACTAAAAGATATTGCAGTTAGATGACTTCTGAATGAGTGCTTTGTCTAAGTTGACTTCAGTGTTCTCAGCATTGCCTATTGTGTCTCACCAATTTCCAATTTGCAGACTTGGAACACAAGCCAGTGGAATCTTTACCAAACAGCCTAAATTTCTTGGCTTATATATATAACAAGTAGATCCGAATTTTAAGTAGTTGACCAAAGAGATTATTTGCTTGCTTCTTTCTATCTTTCAGATTCATTTGAGAAACCAAATCCATTATCAAAAGCAAATACAGGTGAGAGTCACGTAAAAGTTATGTCTGAACATGAAGTGCACGTAGAGTCAATAAAAAGCAATAGAGAACTTCACAGTATGATTTGCCTTCAGTAAAGACTTCCACTTCAGATTAGGTTGAATTGTTCTTCAGAAATGCCTCCCTTTAATGTAAAGGGAGCTACAGTTATTAGATGAGTTTACGTCACCTAATTTTTAGATATCTAATTTGCAGTAGATATATCTCCACTCTTCTCCTCTTGGCCTTCTTACAAACCAAAGTGCAAATGGCTGTATCTATTTTGGGAAAATCCCAGACATGAGTACAGAGAGGGAGAAGTCATTTAGTGCAGCCCCTGAGGAGAAGGACTTTGAGGGTTCTTGGGGATGAAAAGCTGGATATGAGACAACTGTGTGAGCTTGCAATCCACAAGGCCAACCTCATCTTGAGCTGCATCAAAAGCAGTGTGGCCAGCAGGTTAAGGGAGATGATCCTCCCCCTCATGAGACTCCACCTAGAGTACCGCATCCAGTTCTGGGGTCCTCAACACAAGAAAGACTTGAACCTGTTATAGTGGGTTCAGAGAAGGGTCATGAAGATAATTAGAAGACATCTCCCAAAAAGACAGGCTGAGAGAGCTGGCAATGTGCACCATGGAGAAGGAAGTGCTTCAGGGAGACTGTATTAGTTTGAAAACAAGCCAACAGGAGAGCACAAGTCAGGACAAGTCAGCACAAGTCAGGACTGACAAGATTAATGGTATCATGATAAATGTTCTGTGTTGTATTAACACAGCAAATAATTTGAGCAATTTCAGGAAAAATAATAAAGTTCCATTTATTTTTACATTAATTTTGTTTTTTATAACTAACAGCAAGCTTATTTTTAAAACATAGTATATCCACCTTAATCAACATTAGTTTACTCAGCTAACATTTTTCCTTCTGTTACCCACATAAGAATGACCTTATAATGTCAACAACTGGGCTTTTTGTGTTTATTTTGTATTTATACGTGGTAATATATCACTCACTGAAGATCCATGACTAGTACATATTCCTCCACCTTCTTAGTCTTTGGACACACAGAGCCATTCATAAAATGTTTTTGAATTTTCTGAGAACTCCAGACAGTTTCCTTGCACAAGGAATTTTATTTAGTTAGCTTGTTTCTTTGGTGCAGAGAAGCTTTTGGTGGGCAGAAGCTTCTACTGAATTGTCTAAATAAAAAGATATAGCAGCTTTTAAACATTGTAAATAACTGTTCAAAGATCGGAGCAACAGAGAGCATTATTCATACAGTTCAGATGAGCTGAAGAATGAAGAAATGTATAAATAAATAAAAAAATAGAACAATCCCAACTTACTCTTTGGTGATCAGTTTTTTTTTGTTGTTGTTTGTTTTTTAGATTAAATTTCTGTTATATTTCAATCGCTCAATAAAAAAAAAAAAACAACCAAACTTTAAGGAAGAGAGTAGGCAGTGCAGAGTTACATCCAGAAGAGGAGTTGCTATGGATTAGGTCTATCAGAACTGTCTTCATATTCACATTTCTAAGTCAGTTAATAGATTCTTTATTATCTTTCTCCAGAACTGTTTGCTCTCCATCTGCTTTTTAAGCTGATGATTGAGCATTATATCATGGTCGCTCTCAGTGCCTAATCTACTGTTTACTTTGGCTGCAAAAAGAACCCTTTTGTGTGTTGGGAAGGGAAAGGAAAATAATATTTAACAACCAACTGAATGCAGGGTGAGTATAAATAATTACGTTTACTCTAAAGATTGCAATTGTCCACTAGCCGGCACATGAGCAAAACCAACAGGGATACACTTACACCTCCATCTTAAAATCATAGGATCACTGAATATCCTGAGTTAGAAGGGATCCACAAGGATGACTGAGTCCAATTCCTGGCCCTGCATGGGACCATCCCCAAGAGTCACATCATGTGCCTGAGAGCATTGTCCAAACACATCTCAAACTCTGTCAGGCTTGGTGCTGTGAGCACTTCCTTGGGGATCCTGCTCCAGTGCCCAACCACCCTCTAGGTCAAGAACCTTTTCCTAAATGTTTCTGTCACAAAACAGTGCAGTATTTTTAAAAGTTAACATTTAAAGCTTCCCTTTAACATATTTAGATTTTACTACTTTTTGTAATGAATGAAGTAAAGAATAAAATTAATATTTATATAGATTCCTTTTTTGCTCACACTTCAGTGCACTCTCATTTCAATAATTTGTTTCAGTTTCCATTGTTTTCAATCAGTTTATGAAAGTCAAAACTGGTCCCAAAGAGAGTCTACATAACTTCATGTAAACAGCTTTTAAATTCCCATAAAATTTATCATTTATTTGTTCCTTTTAATTAGGAAAAAAAAAAAAGAAGTGAAAGTTATTTAGAGATTTCAATAGAAAATTTAAGAGCAAACTGAATAAAGGTGATTCTTTTCTGACAGTTCCTGTTTATTGAATATAAAGTGTCTAATTCAAAGATCAATTTAATTATTCCATACTTTGGATTTGTCCAGCACATTTGCTTGTTCCTGTGCAAAGAAACATATGATTGACCCATCCTTAACCAAGGTCTGCTTTCACTGCCTCAGGAGATTTGAAGCTAGTTCCTTTCTTTACCAGCTTGGTGCTATGAAGACTAGGATAGAGAAAACATTTTACACTGCTGGTGGCTGTTAGGGGATGTCATAACTTTCTGTTGAAGCTGTGGCACATTTCACATTAACATTCACAGGGCTACAGTGAGAGTGACAAAGAAATGGATCCTAATTTCTCAGACTGGTTACATGCTTCCGTAAATGGTTCAAATGAAAAACCAAGAACACTCAATGCAGTAAATGCCAGGCTTACCAATGTGTAGTTGAGCAGATAAATCCTTTAGATATCCAGTTATGTTCCTAGTGGCTCAGTAAGAACTTAATTATTCAATGAAACAAAAATTTCTAGAAAACAATTTCTATAGAAAATTCTGAGTTCCCCTACCTCACAGTACTGAATAACCTATAGCTAGGACACATTTCCAAATACAGAAAGTAGGGTGGCTTTGTGATTCACTGACTACTTACACCCTAGCTAGGAATCTCTTTTCAAATGTGAAGAAGTTAGATTATTGCAGCACAGAACAAAGGAGAAAAGTCTGTGAGAATGAAGAATAAATATCTATGCTCCTTATTGCATATTAACAATATTGGGTAGCATTTTATGCATATGAATAATATTTTTTGTAGCTCAAAGGTTTAGACATACAGTTTTGCTCATGCTGTCTCAGTATTTTCTTCTGATACCATGGCTTTCAGTGGATACATAGACCATAAAACCCAGAATTTCTTTTTGGGTGTTTGGTAATTTCTGCACTTTCAGACACATATTTTACAAGTCTAAGTTTTATTTTTCTAAACAACTTTTGCTCCATAGATATTAGAAGTGGAAGCAATAGTCATAACCCAACACTGATGTAAATGTAAAAAAACAATTTTGGCTCTGGAAACAAATGGGTTTATATTTATGACATCGTGTATGACACTTTTCTGCTCTTTGAAAAATAGTATGATTTATTAGACCATTTTTCCTTTGCTGAAAATGCTTTATATGTGTTTAAAATACAGATAATAAAAACTGTGCATATACTTAGCAAAATCTGAGAAATAAAACAAAAGCTCCACCAAGAGTATGATTGCAGCAGTATAAAAATTTGAAAGAGTATCATAACATCAAGTTGATAAAGGTGAAAGAGTGTCATAACAACATCAAATTGATAATTGTTTGTCCTACTGTACTAAGTCATAGACCAACTGACAGGCATACACATAAAGAGAAGACATCTATGAATTGCAACAGTGTAGTTCAGTAGGAGAACACTTTTGGAAATGAATGAGGTAGCAAATAATATGTAGAATAATGAATATGAAACAGCACTAAACAAAAGTTCAGAACAAAGACACAATGATAGAATAGCCTGAAAAGTTCCTGTTATGTAGACCATATTTAAATATCAAATAGAGTCCTACAGCACCAAGAAACAAAGATGGTTTTTTGCTTGAAGAATGTGACCCACATGTAGCACATGGTTTGTCACACCAGAAGAAAACATCACTCTGATGAATTCAAAGGTAAACTCTGAATATCATTCTCATCTGATTTTATCCCTGTGATTACCACGTGAAACATAAAATACTTCAAAAAATGTCAGGAAAAGAAACTAGAAAAACCTGAGTGCATGACCAAATCCATTATGACTACCTATTTAGGTCTCTTTTCCTACAGAGTAGCACAACAGTTTTTCTTACTATTCAAGCAAGGAAACATACAGGTAGTCTGTGGTCCTATTGTCCTACTTGGAAAACAAAAGGGATCATCTTTATCTGCCAAATTAATTTATCACCGGGGAAGAAATCTCCTTAAACTTAGGGGAAATTTTTAGTCTCTGGAAGACTATTTGAAAATTTGCAAATAATTTCGGAAGTAATTAGTAGGTTAATGTATTAGATTCTCTTTGTCACCAGGAGAAAAGATCTTCTAGTGGAGGAGAAAAATACGGTAGGATATGTGACAGGAAGTGGAACAACACTGTCTGTTGAGGTATAAATGTAATAGGCAGGGTTAGTTAGGATCAGCCAAAGCACACGTGTGCAAGAGATATTCTGGTATACAACGTGTGACAAGCACTTGGGACTGGTGCTGTAATCTGTTCCAGCACAACTCTGTTGGAACAGTGTGTTCCAAGGAGCATGAAGAAATACATCCAGTAATACTGAAAGATTTCATGAGGAAAAAGAGAAGAAATATTAAAATACTAGTGTGCTGAAGCTTCCACATCAGAAGTAGCTTGTCTCTCTGTCAGCCCAGAAAAAAAAACCAACAAGCAAGCAGCACAACCTAACTGGTCTCATATAATGACAATGTGAAAAATAAGAGGCATTCCCTAGACAAATGATGTGGTAGCACTGTTGTTATCTTCAGACTTTTTGAAGAACTCTAGCAGAATTTACATAAGGTAATAATCTGCATTCAGAGATACAAGAGAGATGTCAGGCCTTCACTGGCTGCTCTTTCTCATGTAAGGTATTTATGGAAATACAAGCAAACTTACCCAGTTTCTGAGAGTCAGGGAAAATATTCATAGTACCATGGTTTTTCCTGAGGATTTGCTTGACTCTAAACTGCCCTGCAGCATTGAAAAAAATTATTGCATTGTACATCAAATTTTCACACATTTTATTTTACTGAAGGTATGACTTTCAGCTGCAATGTAGAGGAAATATAAAGCAAAGCCACAGAAAGCAAGACTTAAAGTCTTAAGACCTTAAAGTGGTACATGAACTACCTGATTGTCTGTATCAACTGTAACCGACTTGATTGCCTTCTAGGATGAGACAACTACCTGGATGGATGTAAGTAGTGGATACTATCTTCCTTGACTTCAAGAAGGCTTTTAACACTTTCCCTTACAATACCCTCATAGGCAAAGTCAAGCAGTGTGGATTGGGTGAGTAGACAGTGACGTGGATTGAGAACTGGCTGAACAGCAGATCCCAGAGGGTTGTAATCAGTGGTACAGGGTTTCATTGGAGGCCTGTCATTAGTGGTGTTCCCCAAGGTTCAATACTGGGCTCTGTATTGTTTAACTTACCATCAATGGCTTAGATGAAGCGAAAGATGCCTTTTCTGCAAGTTCAGTGGTGACACAAAGCTGGGAGGAGTGGCTGTGGATACCCCAGAGTGCTGTGCAGCCCTCCAGAGGGATCTTGACCGACTGGAGAGATAGGCAGAGAAGAACAGTCTGAAATTCAACAAAGGCAAATGCAGAGTCCTGCCCCTGGGGAAGAACAGCCCCATGCTTTAGCACAGGCTGGGGACTGACCTGCTGGAAAGCATCTCTGTGGAGAAGGACCTGGGGGTCCTGGTGGAACACAAGCTGTCCATGAGCCAGCAGTGTGCCCTGGGGGCCAAGAAAGCAAATGGTGTCCTGGGGTGCATCAGGAGCAACACTACCAGCAGGTTGAGGGAGGTGATCCTGCCCCTCTGCTCAGCCCTGGTGAGGCCACATCTGGAGTGCTGTGTCCAATTCTGGGCTCCTCAGTACAGGAGAGACATGGAGCTCCTGGAGCAGAGCCAGTGGAGGACAAAGATGATTAGGGGACAGGATCATCTCTTCCACAAGGAGAGGCTGAGGGAGCTGGGCCTGTTCACTCTTGAGCAGAGATGTCTGAGAGGGTAGCTCATCAAGGTCTTGACACCCTTCTCTGAAGGGAGGTGTCAAGAGGGTGGAGCCAGGCTCTTTTCAGTGGTGTCAAGCAACACAAGAGTCAGAATCTGATGCACAGGAAGTTCCACCGGAATATGAGAAAGAACTTCTTCACTGTGTGGGTAGCTCAGTACTGAAACAGATTTCCCAGAGAGGTTGTGGAGTCTCCCTCACTGGAGATATTCAAGAACCATGTGGACACAATGCTGTGCCATGTGCTCCAGGAGGACCCTACTCAAGCAGGGAGGTTGGATCAGATGATCCCCTGTGGTGCCTTCGAACCTGACCCATTCTGTTATCCTGTAGTGGTGATGAAAACAGTACTAGCTGAGTCTGAGCTGATATAGTAACCGGAAAAGGAATTGAGTTGTACATGGTGTTAACTGGTTAGTACAGAGCAAAAGATAAACTTGAGGGACTGAAACAGAGTCTGAGGACTTGTTGATATATCACGACGACAGGTGCACTGGAAATCTAAATACAGCCTTCCAAGGTACAGGGCAACTACATAAACCATGCATATGATGACATCATTAGTGTTGATAAAATAATTAGTCAGCTAACAGAAGACATAGATGTTTCAGGTTGAGAGGCAAAATCTAAAGAAAGTGACCAATTTTGGCATGTTTTCATTTTCACCTGGTCTCATAATTTTCCTTCATTAGAAAGAGATGTTTTGGCTTAGAGTGAGTGGCTATGTCTTGCTTGTCAAGGGACAGTATGTGAAAAAGAAGACTTATCAGTACCAGTACTTGTCCCTTATGTGAGGAGGAAAGAGGCATTTTTTATTCCCTACTGTTTTATCAGGCATCTAGTAGGGATGTCCTATTCCAGACAAGTTGTGTGGGATTTACTTCAAAAAACAGCTGAACTCTTCAGCTCAGGCCCTTAGACAAAAAAATAGCAACATTATAAAATAAATACAATACATCTGTGTAGCAGTGTGTCTGATTGGCATTGCATATCTGCCTTCCCTTATCCCATATTTAGTTAATAGCTAGAAAGTTCTTTACCCACAGTGTTGTTATTGGTTTTTAAAGTTCTGTATCTACCCCCCCTCCACTCCTATTCCCCAGTTTATCTGCCAGTTCTGTATCCCTCTTGCCCCTATTTGCCCTCCTGTGTAAACCCCTCCCATTTCTCCATCCCTCTTAACCCGATGTTCGCTTCCGTTCGTGGCTCTCTGCTCTTCGGAACCCAGCTCTATCCTCCCCCTCGTTCCATCCCGGACCCAGCCGCCTTCTCCTCCCCGCTGTCCCACCAATAAACCCTGGATTCTAAAAGCTGAGAGACTGCATTTCCTTCATTCGCCGAGGCTCCTATTATCCTGTCTTCGAGAAGCCAGCTCGAGCACAAGCTCTCCAGTCCTGGATCCGCTCCGCCCACGGTAGTGTGGTAGGCACACGGGGGGAATTTCCTTTTTGTGGGGTTTTTGAGATTTCCCTGCCTCCCCAGAGCGAGAAAACCTCACATCTGATCTCTTTTAGGCAGCTATTTTATGGTTACAAGAATGGTGTCCTAAAGCAGCCTATTTCTCTGCACTGAGATTAACTCAGATGTAGAGTTCTACAACTTATATCTGTCATTAGCTAAATATAAATAAACTTTGAGCTATATAGTCAAATATATATATATAAAATATATATATGTATATAAAGTATATTTCAAGGCAAAATATTCACCTTTTTTGTTGTTTTGCATGAAAGAAGGGGGCAGCTGAAATCCCCACTTCTTTCACTTTCTGTAATCACATCATTTTGGAACAAATTCTATCACTTAGGTCAATGAAATACGGAGATCTAATGTCCTAAGTATTTGGAAACACTCTATAAATACTGCTAGTAGGAAATGGCATTTTATGTTTCTTAGTCAGAAATTGTGTACACTGAAAACAAATTTAGTTTCAAAAAATTTACTTTTCTACAAACCTGCTGAAAAAATGTAGCTTCCGATGAACTATCAAAGGATTAGCCTGCTGTCACAGAAATTGGAAACAAGAGCTGCAAAGTTGCTGTACTTAAATAATTTGCAGATTGCAATGATTTTGAAACTTTGTAGTCAAATTTGGCTCTGGGCACCCTGCTGCTTCAGGCAATCTTATATTTTGACTACATTTCTGATTTTTTCCAACCAATTAAAACTAGTGTATGTTCTATGAACTTTTTCCTTTTTTTTCTCTTTTCTTTTGTCTGCTTTCCTGGTAATGGGTTCTTCTGTTAAATCCTTGTAAAGTTGTCTTTGAAGAGTACTATTTCTTCCTTTCTTTTTTTTTCTAATCTTTGTCTCACTCTTTCTGTTTAGAAACATTTCATTTATATTCAACATTTTGGTATCCAACAATTTGTTTGCTTCAAAATTTAGTGTTACATGAGGTGCTTCTTTGATCTCAACACTCCCTTTCAGTTATTCTTTTACTTCTCTATTGATCCTTCCACATAATGTTCACAGCTTCTTTGAATATCCTATCCCTTCTTCTCAGTGTTTGCATTAACTGATATGATCATTGAAACTTCTGATTCTGTCGTCCATAAACACTAAACTCCTCTCCTGCTTCAGCTTGAACACAGACATACCTTGAACAGATATCACACAGACTACCTCTGTAGGCACAAAGTGGTGTTTGTTGGGGCTTTTTGTTTTTTTTGCTAGGTTTGTTTCTTTTCTTTTTCTAACATGTTGTCCTGGTTTCAGCTAGAGTAAATTTCTTCTCAGTGGCTGTTAACAGTGCTGTGGTTTGGATACAGAATGAGGATGGTGTTGATGACACACTGATGTTTTGGTTTTCTGCTAAGTCGTGTTTATCCTAAGTCAAGGACTTCTTCTTGTCTCATGCTCTGCCAGTGAGGAGGAATGCAAATGAAACTGGGAGGGAGCACAACCAAGACAGGTGACCTGAACTGACCAAAGGGATATTCCACACCACAGAACACCATGCCCAGTGTATGAATTGGGGGGAGTTACCCAAAGGGCAGCTGATCTGGGTTTGTGAAGGGGGTTCTGGCATCTGTCAGTGGGAGGTGAGCAACTGCATCGTGCATCACTTGTTTTTTTCCCTTTTTCTCATCATTATTATTATTATTTACCATTTTGCCATTCTTATTGCATTTTAATTTATTTTCAATTATTAAACTGTTCCTAACATACAAGTTCTACTTTGATTCTCCTCCCCATTCCACCAGGTTGGTTGGGTAAGAATGGGGAGTTGAGAAAGTGGCTGTGTGGTGTCTAATTTCCAGTTGGGTTTAAACAACAACACGTGATAAGACAGGCAGGAGTTTTCTTTTGCTTAAATAACAGAACCCAGAGTTTTCTTTCAAAGATGGATAAAACACTCTAAGCATTTTCTGAGAACAGGTTTTGTCAAAGATTTTAGGTATTTTATTCTGCAAAAATAAATAATGCCTTGAGTTCCACTGCTGTGTCCTGTTGGCATTCCAGTGTCTTATCCTCACATTGCATATCTCACATATTCACATCTCAGAAATTTAGTTTTATGTACATTGATTCACTCACCTGCTTATGGAATAAAAGAGTAAATTCATCAGTGAACACCAGAACACAGATGGGATCAGAACATCTGTCCAACCCGGTGTAAACAAATGTTGAAATTCTCCGCGGTGTGTGCTTGGGTGTACTGTGCGACAAGCTGGAGCTAAATTCTAAGTCAGACGCTTGAGATTCTGCAGCACTTCACTGCACACAATGAATATGTTCTGGTAGTTTCAACAATATTCCTAAACAATGTTTCTCAGTGAATCAACAGGAATTAGTAGCAAAACCTGTATATCACTTTTCTAGTTATTTATATATTAATTGTTTTTATGTTCAGTGTCATATTTGCAGTTTTCTATGTTCCTATTATCTTCTTAGTAAATAAAAGAAAAAAAAAACCAACCTAATTACTTAACATATAATTACTTAACATATATTTACTTAATTACTAAATATGGTTAAATTAGAAAACTAAATAAAAGGGTTGATTTTCTGTCAGAAAAGAAATTAAATACGTACCCCACACCCTATAACATTTTTTTTTTCCTTTTCTGCAGCTATCTATCTTACTTTTAGTTTTGGTAAATAACCACTATTTTGTGGTCATTTAGCTTAGGCTTATAGGTCCAAACAACTACGTTTTTTTTTTTTTTTTAAATCAACAGCAACGATTGAAGTCTAGTGGGATATTCAACATCAATTTTGACATCAGAACTAAAAAAATTTCCAATACTGTACACATTCTTCTGGAAATCACTATCATCTCAGTTGTGTAACACAGCTCAGGTTTTGCTGGTGTTAAAGTTTTGATGTAGGCTTTTTTTTTTTTTTACTTAGCACTTTAAAGGACAATGAAGGGTATTTTAGGTTTATTGATTTTGTTCTGTTTTGTTTTTGCCATGGTTGTAATTTGAAAGAGCTTTTATTGATTCTTTTAATATAATTGCATGTCTATCACCTAAATTTCCATTACCTTGCACTATTTACTGCCAATTATCCCTATGTTAAGTGGTTATAAAATTATTCCAATTTGTGCTAGTAGCTTATACTCATGCTATATAGGTATAAATTATTATCAAATAGTGCAAAAATGGTAAGAAATTGACCTTTAATATTCAAAATACGTTTACTAATTGTTAATGACATTCATATAAATTGCCAAAAAGCTTGGGAAGACATCTTTACCAAGAGTAAGAAAGAAAGATTATATTCTGCAAGACTTACAAAATAAGAAGGGTGCTGGAGAAACACCCTGGAATGTTAAAAAGTTGGATCTTATATTGTCTTTGGAAAACAAAAGAATATGAATGAGGAACTTGGGATGGATGATGTAGTAATGAGGTAACAAATGGGCAGCATGGACTGCAAACACTGATACGGAACTTTCAACCATGAGCACACACATAGAGACTTTGAGTATCTTCAAGAGGAAGAAATTGCAGGGTACATATATTCAACAGATTTAGATGAGCCACAAGATATTCTTTCATGCTGCAGTATTATTTTATGGAGCTCCAGCCTCAAACTCTAACTAGCCCATATTTTTGAGATTTTCAAGCACAAGGAGTCATTAAGTACATTTTTTTTTTTTACACAGAGAGCAAAAAACCAAATCCAAGAACCTTCCTTCTGCCTATGCTACTGATTAAAATTTAGTCTGAGAAAGCAGTAGTTATATACTAAAGCTAACAACTGAATACTATTCAGGGAACCTGTCACCAGAGGAAACAGCTAAGGGGTAACAAGAAGAGTTAACAAATAGCTGAGGCTTGTATAACAGCTATTCTCTCAGCAGAGCGTACTTTTAGAAATTAGTGGATAACACTGACTTACTTGCTTTGGAAATAAGAGGGAACATGGGGGAGAGAGGAGGGATGGCAAGAAGGGAGTCATGATATGTGAAAAATAGATATGTCTGACTAAAACCAGGACCAAAGTATCCCATTCTTTAATGCCAGCAGCTGTCTATTTCACCTTTGGCTGAGAAGACTGGGCCTGATTAGACTGAACCCTCTTCTTTCCTCACATTATTTTTGCTCAGGCTGTTGTAGCAGTGTGCTGCGCTCTGCCCCCCACCCCTCTCGCTGCGTTCCAGAGGTTTCTCCTTTGTTCTCCTTAGCTCTGAATGGTATTGGTTCTTTTGAATTATGCATCCTTCCCCTATCAGAAGTCTATTGGTGTGTACCCCTGTTCTCCTCCCCTCGGACTTTCCCAGGCTGGCTCTCCGGAGCTAACTCCTCCCCTTTTGCCTTCCCTTATAAACCCCTGCCAGTGTGATCGCTATCGCAGTCTCTGGGCTTTCAGCCCCTGCACCCAACCCCCATGTCCCGTCCCCCCTTTGCCGTCCCTGGACCCTCACCTGAAGATCCTAATAAATTCCCTGGAAGACCTCAGACTGCGTCAATACATTTCTTCGTCCCACCTCATTTCCCACTGAGCTTCTGTCCCCCGAGCCCCGTGTGGCTCCTGCATGCTCTCCAGCTCCGGCACAGCCCAGTGTGTGTCACGGCGCAGCCGACTGTCTTTCCGCATGGCGCTGGGGCTTACGGCTGCTTTTCAGGGACCCAACGCCACAGGCTGTTGCTCTTTCTGCTGAAGGAAGAGGAAAAGATTTTGTTTTTGTATATATTCTCCATTTCTCTTTCCCCATGTGACCTTCAACACTGAGGAAAGCAAAGCAGAAAACCGAGAAACCTCTTAGTAATTTTTTCTTTTTCTTTCTGTGCTGTAGAAGTAGGCTGAATCCCTCTTTCATGGTACTCACAAAAAAACCCAGGGCTTGTTTCTGTCATTGAAAAAAATCTGCAAAGGGGGATAGAGAGGAGGATGAAGAGAGAAAGAAATCTCTGCAGAAGGGCTGGCAAGGAAAAGAAATTCTCATCCTTCATTACCATATATATCCAAAACCATATGTTAGAACCCAGTTGTATTAGAATAACCTTGAAAGGCCAATACTCTTTCATTTTTCCTGCTCAAACCTGATCCTCACCTCATCATGATCATCCTCACTCATCTGTCCCATCTATAAAATCCAACCTAGTCATAAATACTGAGAAGCACTGAGCCACTCTGTAAGCATTTTATTGGGTAGAAAAGGTCTTCTATATATGAGCAGTGCTTGTGGTTATATCCACCAAATGAGGAAAATTTAGAGAAGGAATTTTTAGGTAACAAGTTAACTGCAGATGTGTGTTTACTGTACAGCATGCACTAATACCCATGTATCATACATTCACCATTCTCTTAGCAATCCTTTGCATTTTTTAAGATATAAGAATAGAAGCAGGCATCTTCTGCTCTACTGGGGAGTTACTATGAGGTCTTTAGAATATACTTGTTAGTCTTATTTGAATAGATTTGGACTTAGACCCTTTTGAAATAATAATGATAGTTTCTTATTCTTTCCTTCATGTTTTTGTTTCTTCTTCCTGAAGTTTTACAAGTGTGCATGGCTACTTCATCTGAGTTCAAAATGTGCTAATTATCCACTTAAATTCATATTTGTTTGTTTGTTAATTGAATCCCTCAGTAACAATAATGTTGGAAATGTCACAAGAAAAGACTGCAGTTTGTTGGCAAAGTCCTTACAAATAAAATGTCAATTTGCTGGGTGTTTGGTTTAATATTCTGTTATTTTTAATCTAATTAATCTTAGTGCTTTTGATTCAGCATAATCAATTGTTCCAGGTTGTTTAGAAAGTTAATTGGAAAGTTCACGTATGATCTGAAGCTTCAGTGTCTTTTTCTTAAAGTCTTTTTTAGTTCCAGGTTTTGGCATAGTGATTAACATTTGTTTTTCTGCTCTTAATATTTCTAGAACATAAACAGTAAAGAGTGAATTACAAATTATAAAATATTCTCCAACTCTGATTTCTTTCACACTTTAATGTGGGAATATTTTATACTGTACCAAGCTGCAAATGCTCACTCTTTAACTCTCAGTTGCATTACGGTGGTAAGCACATTTCTGACAACCATCTGCTTAGACTGTACTTTCTCCTGATCTGCCCACTTAAAATTAAAATAATGATAAAAGCAAGGAAGTTAAGATGAGAACTGTCAGGCAGTTGAAGCTATAATTCTACTGCAGTTTGTATGGGTTGCTGTTGTGTTTGCTGATGCTCCAAGGAGACATTATACAACGATTTGGAACTAATACAAATTATGTGAATTTATCCCTACATCAATAGGGATATATCTAGTCATCATTGGTATATTTTCTTATAGGAACTAGATATAAATACTTTAAAAATACTAGTTGTATACTTTATTTCAATAGGAATAAGTTGCTCTAGTTTCTCCACTCCTAACACATTTGGATGTACATTTTTTACACACATATAGTTTTCATCTCACAAATGATTTATTCAAATCTTGTTAAAATCCTTACAAGGATTTTCATTGTATAGCCTTCAGCTGGTCTTTCCCCTGGTTTTTTTTTTTTTGGTTTTTTTTTTTTCAAAATTCAAACATTTTCTGCAGAGTTTTTGCAACATAAAAATATTTATTAGTAGGAATAATATTATGAGTACAAGTAAATATATCAAAAATTAGAGTGCTTCAGACTTTTAGAGGGTAAGACTTCTGCCCAACTTATGACCCATGTCTGCACAGTGTGCTCTCACTAATCCAACTCCCTGAACTTCATCCAATTGCAGGTGACTGGTCTGCATATTCACTCTGTATTTAATTCACCATGGGAGTCCATGCGACATGATTATAGTCCAATGTTATGATGACAGCAGGAAAAACTACCATTGTTATAAACATGACAAAATACACATAAAGTTGTCTAATCAAGCATAATGCAATGCAGAAAGGACTTTTTAAAAGTTTCTGCTGTTTAGAAAGATTTTGCTGGCTGTTGAAGACGAGTTGTCTGGAATATAAAGTATCAGTAAGATAGGTGCACTGTACCGTATGCATAAATTTGAAATTAATTCATTACATGAACAAAAAAAATTCTGATAATTCATAACTTGTGCCATATGTTCTATCCTCCCTCTGAAAAAAAAAATCAGATTTGATGTGTTTTATCTTGTCCTTTTCTTTCATTCTCAAGTCAGTGATTATCTCATCTAATGATTTCCAGCACAAATCTTTACATGAGAGTCTTTGTCAGGTTCTCAGTGGAATAACTTTGAGATGCTAACACACCTTTAGACATCTACATCAATGGCTTGTTCTTGCCTGTTGTTGCTTAATAAAACTGTTTGGCATTCCATAACTGAGTAGAAAAAAAGTGTTATAAGGAAAGACAGCGCTACATTTTTTACTGTGAACAACCAAGCCTATTAGTGTGTGAAGTAGAGAAGATACTGTGCTAAAAATCTCCCTTAGGAGAAAAGTTTGAGTAGGGATAGTGTTGGTAACATACAGCTTCATGGTGCAAGCTGGATCTAACCTGCATTTGAGCTGGAAACACAGCAAGGAGCCTGGACCAACAAGCACAACCCTGGCACTACTGGTCTAGCGCTTGTTCAGACCTAGCTTCGGCTGCAGCTCCCAGGAGCTCGTAGATGACCCTGACAGGCTTCCATGCCCCAAGGCTGCTCTACATTGAGCTCCCACTCTCTAAACCACCACTGTCACATTATTGCCCCCTTTTTCTTTGAGAAGCATAATGTTATCTGGCATCCAGATAAAGACTTTCCTTAATGTGCTCACCCATTGTGCCACTCAGGTTTTGCTGGTTTTCTTTGTGCACAATCCCAGGGCAAGTTCTTTCCTGAGAAAGCCTCTTTCCCTGTGCAGTGTTACTTTCTGTTTTGAGCTGATGTCTTTCTGAAGTTCAAAAGTTCAAAGCCCAATTAACAATATAATGTTCTTAGAAGATAATTTCGCTCAAACAAGGATAAAAGTGAATTAAATCAAAACTAGGTAGATAAAAATTAGGCATAAAACATGCATACTGGTGGAATGTGCTATATTCTAGTTTGTATAAGATATAGTTAATAAAAAATACTTTGTTTCTCCCTGAAATATAGAATGTAACATGAGACAGTGTCATTATTAGTAAACTGGTTTCTGGAAATGTAACCAGCTTCCTAGATGCTCAAATCTGGCCACCCATAGCTATTAAATTGGAAGGATTCTGGTCTGGTTTTGTTCTAGTCCAGTCAGCGCCCCCAAATAATGTCCTGACATGCCTTGGCACTTCTGAGAAAGATATGGTCAAATAGAAAACCCAAATCTATTTGCACTTCAATCATCCTTGTTTCTCTGAGCTTTTGCCCCCCTTCCACCAGCATGGGGCATCTGTCCAGGGCTGAAGGCTGAACTCTTAATTAAAATTCAAATTGTAGGTAACAGCTCTTGCCTGATGGCTTATCAGCTAAGCATGCATTTGAAACCAGCACAGAAACCGCTGAATCATCCTATGGAGGACCTTCATCTTGGTGGGGGCTTTGGGGGTCTCCAAAGACCACCAGGACATACAGAGAATGCATGGTGCACATGCTAATGATTTTAATGATTTCCGAGAAATGATTTGTAAAACCACTCCTATCCTGAAAAATGTAATAAATATTCATGAATTTTACCTATAACACTGTGTCTTTGGGGGTACTGAGGTGTGTGTGTTTGGTGGAAACAATTCCCACACACCCGGTGCATCGAATAAAGCAAATACTCACTTCTCTGACTTGGTCTCTGAAGTGTCTCTGGGCTAGATTGGGGCGAATCATATATGACTAAACATCTTTCCTAATACATATTTTGGATGTGGTTACCTAGCTATAGAAAAGAAGAGAATTTAACATGTATGTGAACTGTTCTGTAACTGTTCACAGTTTAACTGGCAGAAGGTCATAAATCGGATTAATTTAGTAGTTTAGGCACAAACTGAATCTATTCCAGCAGGTTTCCACTAGGTTATGGAGTCCTTCTCTTCATTTGCTTGTCTGCATTTAAACATTGTACAAAACTTGGAAGAATTTGAATAAAAAATATTGAGAAAGCCCTAATTCTTGATGTCTTTCAACCCTGAGAGCATCTGGGACATGTAAGAGATTGTAGTTATTCAGGCAAAAAAAGTAGGAGTTCAAATCATCAAAAAGTAGGAATTCAAATCAATCTTTTATATACCAGAATATCATCTGGCCCTCTCTTTCTTTTCTATATGACAGGTACTGTAGATGTAATGCGTGGAATATTTCTTTCCAAACACGGTTGCCTTTATCTGAGCTGACATACTTACACTCCCTTTTTAGCCTCTGGAAGAGAATGAACGTCTCTGGAATGCAGGGCAGTCCTTGATTATTCTTGTTAGTGGACTCTTTCAAGCTAACACTCTCAGCCAGGGCTGGGAAACACACATGACCGAGGGAGGTCCTGTTTAGGGCTGCTCAAATTGAAGTGATGAATATATTCAAGAAGTGACTTACCCTTAACTGCCAGCAAAATTTAGATTGCTATCCAGCTGAGTAGATATTTACTTCAAGAGATAAGAAATAGCCTGCAAGACTCATGACTATATTGGCTCTATCTCCATTAAATATAGAAATTCGCACATTTAACCCATCCATTAAGTTATTGATTGAGTTTACCTCATCAACTTTCTCATTTCCATGAAATCTTTTCTTATATGACTTTCTCCATGCACTGGAGAGCAATGGTGAAGATTTTAAAATCAAAAGACAGTAGAGAAAGTATGCATCCTGTAACACTAGAAGTTGTTCTAATACTTTATGCCACTCAGTTCTGTTTTACAATCAATTAACATGCATTATCCTCCAATTTCTGCTCTAGTTTCCTTGGAAGAAAGACATCTGTTACCTGAAAATGATCCATGCATGTCATTTCCCTGTGTTTGAAGCACAGGTACAGATAAGAAATATTACTGTGATCCCCCACACTATAACCAGACAACTTCCCTTCCTTTAGGTTTTCTCTCCTTTCAGTCAGCCAGATAATTTTGAGAGAAATTAGCCACCATGTCACTGTCATAAGGTCGTGCATTCGAGTAAGGCTGGATATCAGTAAAATCTTTTGTAGACACCTAAGCAATTAATCTTGTTTACATGCAATTATTGCATGCAATTATTCCTAGTAGTAAATGTCTAGCACAAGAGAAATACTGACTGTATCACTGCAATGCAAATGATTAAAATGTAAATTAAAAAAATCTATATTTTCTTGAGGTTATGCTTCTTTATCTTTGACAAATTTTACTGCAACAGAACAAGTAAAGCTAAAGCACAGCAGTAAGCCCGTGAAAATCTACTTCAGTGTGAAAATTTAAAAGCCAGGTTTTACAAGCCAGCCATGGAAATTTATTATGGGTCAGTAGAAGATAATAAAGTGATTACACTAGATGACACAATAACCAGACGTTTTGAGCAATCTTAATAGATCTAGAGGCAAATGTGGAATCATTTCCAATTCATAATCAATTGAAATTAAAGGGTCTGTCTACTGATTTTCAGCTCTTCAGGCCATTGTTATTCCATGGTATTAATCCATGGAAAAGCAGCTGTGATTGCAACTTTCTACATTCTGATAATGTACCCTTCCAGAGCAACATAAAAAACTCACAGAAATCAACAACAGCCAGGTATTCGTGTTTTGTGCTTTGCTGCGATATTTTGTGCATCATGCTGTTACATTCCTGCAACTCAGCAAGAAAATGCATCCCTTTCTTGGAGACAAAAATAAAAATCTATAAGGTAGTGTTCAAGCACCATAGACACAAAAGAGAATTTTGCTTTAATCAATATGCTACTCTTAAGAGCAAGAGCAAGACCAAGAAAGATAGAAAGGGCTAACACCCTCTTCCAATTAATTCTTGGTGTCAAGGCCCCAAGAGCACCAATGGACTGACAGGACTTCTGTCTTCACCTCAGACCTGAATTGCCATGCTGCATTTGAAGATCACCAGACTATCAATGAAGCCTCAGACTGCTCAGCTTGTTTATCTATCACAGGACAATGCTCTGGCAGATGAGGGCACTACACCACCTGTGCTGTGGCCAGCCTTGGCTGCTGGCTGATCTTTCCTTGCATCCCTGCACTTGATGCTCCTGGATAATTAGCTCTGGCCTCCTTGATCCCTGAGTGATCTTGGCTCTCACGTTGTGCTAGTCCCAGCATCTCCAAAATGACCATCACAGCCTGGTCCCCACAACCCCAAATTCTGTAGGAGGCTGTGAGCAGCATAAAGAGGCATCGTGCAACCCCATGTGTTCTGCAGCACACCCTGCACTTCTATCACAACAAAGTGGTGAGGGTGTAAGGGTTTTTAAGTCTGATGTGATTATTCATCACCACCTACTCAAGGGCTGACCAAGCAGGTTGACTACTTAGCAGGAGTAATGTCATGACTCTTTTTGGGGTGATCCTTGGCACAGATGTCAGTGGCTCTGTGCTGTGGATGCCTAACAACTTCTACAGTAACCTTATTGTAAGGCAGCACATATATGTGCTTCCCTGCAAGTAAGGCAAGAAATAACTGAATATTTAGTCAAATATAGTTTAAGTTTTCACTGAAAATATTTTTTTTCTCATCTTAAATTTCATGGTAAAAGCTGGTATTTAAGAGGAATACATTGGGATATTAGGGATATTTTTATTTTATAGTTCTGATCTCATGTATGTAGTCCCAAATATAGCCATTTTACACCAGATTTATTTTTTAAAAAATACTTTGATGTGAAAAAAATTAAATTATTAGCTGTAGTAGTTGTTTGTATCTCTACTGACAATATTTCATCTGGATTGGATAATAACAGGCTTTTGTTATTTTTTTAAAGACACAGAGTTCACAGAAATGACAGCTAAAGAGACTACAAGAGCTCTTAGTCAGACTAATTATATACTGAAGATAGTTGTTTAGTCTCCAGAACACCAGACAAATAAAAAACTATAGAAGTTGGAGTGTCACCAAACCTTGTAGACCTGCACTGACAGAATTGATTAGATGACATATGTTATACAACGTATGTAAACTAAACATTCATTTACTATCGAAGATGTGAGGCACAGCGACATGGCAGAGAGAAATGCTGTCTTGCAGGAACTTCACTGACCTTACTGAGGAACAACTCCTTCCTGCCTCTGTATTTTGTAATCCTTGAACTCTTTGAGAAAGCCATCAGGCAGCAAGGCAGTGCTGACTCATTCTGAATCATCTGCAGCTGGGACCATTCGTCTTTCAGAGAAAAGTATAACCTAATCACACCCCCACATCCACCCTACCTCTTTAGTTAAATAACCTGAAAGAGTATTTCCTGTTTATTTCAGTTAAATAGCTCAAAACATTAACAGGAAATTTTCTCAGAAGAACCAATTTGCTCTATTTTGAAAGGTAATTTTGTCCAAAATGCAGTTTGGTGTACCTAAGAGTCAAGAGATTGTGCTGTAAGGAAGGACCACTCTTTCTGTAAATGCATATAAATGAGTGAAAATGCTGTTCCAAATGAGAGCAAGGAGCACCTTGTTATGTACATAATTCAATTTGACTTGAAATCTCTATCAAGAGGAAGTTAATCATATACCCTATATGGCCACTCCAGAACTTAATTGGCTTCAGTCACAAAATCATCATCTTCGTTCCTTAACTGCAGCTTCTAGGCCCTCAATATAAAATACCCTTCTAGTATGATTTTTTTCCCCCACAGTTTAGGTACCCATGTTTCCTCACAATTTCTTCAGTCATTCTAACATGGTTTCTGCTTAAACTTATACAATAACTGTAGTTTTAGTATTGTATTTCTTCTCTCCATGAAATAACAACAATAAAATAGGATACAATTTCTGTCTTGCTTTTAGTCAAAAAAGCAGTTTTTCCTTTACTTATTTCCATCAAATATCACATTATGCAGGCTGCTTTCAAGGAGACTGTCTGGGATTCCTGCAGCTGTCCAACAGTTTCAGTTTTCTCACAGTCACTTGCTATTATTTATCCAAAACAAAATCTTTTCCTTCTACCAGACCCCAAGATGAATCCCATGGTATAAAGAGAAGACTATATGTGGGGGACATTTTACCACTGGCAACCCACAGAAGTTAGTGAACTACACTAATGTATTTCAATTTGCTTGTGAGATTTACCAGGGTCAGCTTTAAGCAGGTAATTAAAGGCATACAAGCTGCATACAAGTTTTGGAACACATACAGCTATTATAAAACAAGTCCCCTTGTCTCCAGAAATTCAGGTTTTCTTCCACTTTCCTTGTGCAACTTAGTCATTTACATTGTTATTTTATTTCTTCATTATTTCTCATGCTTTTTGCGATGTGTTTTGGGGTTGGTTTGTGTGTTTGTTGATTTGGGTTTCTTGGTGGTAATTTTTTTCCTCTTCTCTATTTAATATTAGATTATTTGACTAAAGGCTAAGAAAATGAAACACAAAAAATATTCTACATGTGAATCAGAGAAAAATGACAGATGAAGGAATCCTAGTAACCTAGTCTCTGACAACAGAGTGTATTAAATTGACTGCTCCCAAGATTATCACAGGAGAATCATTAGGATGATTCAACGAAAGAAATGTTATCTGTAATGTCATACAAACTAAAGGGATACAAAAGTAACTGTGGCATGGGGAAGGAACCGAAATTGGGAGCACAGCAGACAGCGCTGTGGGACTGTGTGGGACCTTTTTTTGCCTTTTTAGGGGAAAGAACAAAGTGAGGAAAATGGAGGGGTAACGGTGAATTAAAATTAATAAATACAGAAGAGAAGAGGGTAAAAGGCATACAAAAGCACTGATCACAGTTCAGCAAAGGCTAGTTGATACGCTTGTCTGACCAAGCCCTGCCAGTTGATATGCTCCACAGACTGAGGCCTGCTTGACCATTGTAGTTTATCCTATATTTATATTAATTTCTACCTGTCTTATCTGAACTCTAGATCATCAGACTTCATGTGTGAGTGTTGGGCAAGATCACCTTAAATTAATTTGTAACCATAAGAGAACTGAGTGCCAGCTGCTGGAGGGATAGACTATAGGTCTGAAGGATTCATGAGTCCAGGTACCATCAGCTGGAGGAGATAAGGGTCTGGATGTGAATCACTGGGTAAACTGAGGGCTTTAAATCAGCTACTGGAGAGACCATATGTTTTTCCAGGGAGATGAACATATTCCACTCTGGAACTTCTATCCTGGTCATGCAGTGAGGGTGAAAAGATCTAAGATGCACTGTTTGTGTTCTTGGTGGTACAAAGATAGTCACTGCTCTATCTGCTGAGGTGTGTGCCCAGCATTGCTTGTAGCATGTGTGCACCTGTGGGAAAATATCTTCAACCTACAGAGTGGCTGGACATGGGGACAGAGAACCCCAGCAGTCTCCTTTTGATCTGGCTAGGATGGGAGGACTACCCTGGTACCGAGAATCTGCCCAGACCCTGCTGCAGTGGGCCAGGAAGGAGATCCACCCCAGGTTCCAGCAATCCCATCATGTCTCCCACCTCTAACATGTACAAAATTCTTAAGACATGCTATTTTACAGTGCTGAGCATCATTAAATTAAAAGGTACACACTTTTAAATGTTTTACAAATCAAAATGCACAATGGCGACACAGCTGTCTTGATGAGTCAGAAACATCCTAATCAGTACAAAGGACGACAGGACTTTTAGGCTTTTGAAAAACACTATTATTCTTGACTCCATGGGAAGTAACATTCATTATGGTTTTATCTTCTAATTCTTTCTTGATATAATCCTCACCAATAATTCCTCAGGCAGCAACATCAATCTGTAGTTCTTGGAGCATTTAAAATGTTAGAGAAATATTGTTGGTTTTTTTTATCTATTTTTCCAAAGCTTAGTAAGTATTAAAGAAGGGACTGTAAAGTTTATGAGTTTAATTTTAGCAGACACTTTCTTACTTACCACTGTTAGAGATGCTAAACTTTGTGTTGCAACATATAATTAAGAGATAAATACGGCCCCCTTTTTGTTTACCTGAAAACAATGTAGATAATTTCAACCTAATGTTAAGTGCAAATTTATTAATAACACCTAACAATGAACTAATAACTTTTCAGAAACCAAATATGTTTTTTTAAAGACTCCTTGTGTTTTTTGGGCTATACTTTTACTGATAACTTTAACTTTCCTCAGCAATAGCTTCTCCTTAGCAAGCCACTCATACACCTCCTTTGCATATAACCACAGAAAAAGGATCCTTAGTCTCACCTAAGCAATTGGCAGTATGAAAAATAGCGATTAATTATGGGATAAAATGAGATGTTAAGATAGTTCTAAGGCCATTGATATCAATGGCAGATCTCGCTTCTTGCCCCAAAGCAGCTGATTCAGCCAAAGAATATAATTATTGTATGATTAAAAATCTGAAATATTTAGCATTTTAACAATTCAGCACAAAGTTCATGGCTGGAAAATTCATTGCATGTTACTTTGTTCTCTGAAGACCTGTAATCCAAAACTGAAAGTCCTGTGCCTGTGGCTCTGTGATTGAAGGAAATAAGGCATGGGAGTGCTGGTCTAGAACGATGACAAGTTTACTGCTGCTTCTAACAGGGATTTAGTTTCGCTGTGTTGTTGGGGGATTTGGGTACTGCTGGTGTTTCAGAAAGATTCTTTCTGAATATGCTGGATTTCAGAGTGTTTGATATACGAATTCTTTGGATAATGTCAATCTTGCTTCAAAGCAGTTAGTATATAAAATAAATAATGTAAGATATTAAAACGAAGTACAACTCATATCCTGCAGAAGTCCTTAGGTGAAAATTTAATCTTATGGAATATTCAAATAATTTGAATAACAAATTTGTAAACCTTTTAGTGTAGTCATGGACAATAACTTCCTCTTGAATTGGCATAATTTTTCCAAATGCCTTTTATGCAATTAATTGTGCACCTCCTCAACTGAACTGCAGCTGTAAGCAGTAAAAAATGAAAAGGCATTACTCTAGTCCATGAAAAAGGTTAAATTTGGTGGCTAAATTTATCTCTTGTGCATTTAAAGAGCCAAACTCTTTAGGCAATCAAGATAACTTTCCAAATATTTTGAGAATCAGTCTAGTATGTCTCAGCTTTTCACCAATGTAAGAATAACGCACAGAAATAGACATGCTCCAGCCAATCAGAACTCAGAGTAACTGAAGAGCTATTGATGTGTACCTGTATGGGTTTTTCCTAAGCTATGCGTTTCCCTGCACACTCATTGGTTGAGCTTATCTGATTTGCATAATCACTGTACAGTTATTTCTCAATAGTTCTGCCTGGTCAAGCTGTTTATCAGCAACAAAGATGCAGTCTCAGCTTCTCTTTCTCTCCAAACGATGTAGAAAACCTCTAAATTTTACATGAAAGAATAGAATAAAATATTCCAAAAATCAAATAAAATGGAGCTGTCAAGCAGTTGAAAGGAAAACTGTATGAAAGACTTGATTCACTGGATTATGCCTATTTCCATAAATACACCCCACCCCATCCTAATATTTATATTGTGCAAGCAGGTCAACAAGGTTCTTGTTCTCAAAAGAATTGTAAGATTTCTATCTACTTCTTGTTGCCTCACTGGGAGAATCCCTCTCTATCCCTTCTGCTTAGGTACATATGCAGTTATTTGTGAGGAAAGAAGAACCTGGCAGATTAATGGAAAATGTAAGGAAAAGGGGAATTAAAAAGTAAAGAAATAGAAATAGGAATGTAGTCAGAATTTAGTCAAATGAAGGCTTGAACAAACATAGCAGAAGATATACAGCAAGGATTGGAAAGAAGCCTCTGTATTTCAGAGTTGGTCCATCTCCATGAGTTATCTTTGAATACATCTTTGCCCACATTTCACTCAGTAACTTCACTGTCACCAGCTTCATAGCCATATTCAAGCAGTCTTATGTCAGTCTTCTTATTGAGGTTTACACTTACAGAGATTTACACTTACACAGAGATTAAACTCCATTAATTTAATGAAGTTTCAGTCTAGAATGGATTCTGGTTTCTTAATATAATTTATTTTCCATAAAATGACCACAGTTAAGGAAATCTGCAATTTCAAAAGCTTTTCATTATTAGTGAAGATTTTTAGTCTGTAAGATACTAAACTATTAGTTGCTTTAGATTATAACATTTTGGGGTTTTTTCTCCCAAAATTGTTTAACATACGCTATAAATATTACATAATGTATTTAATATATCCTTTAAATATAGATATTTATTGGTCTTACAGTGCCAGGACAAGGGAGAGAAAGAAAGGGTGGGTAAAGTTGACGATTTCCTTGTTGCAAACACATAGAGAACTGTCTAAATTTGTGATGTCAGTGTTCCTTGATCCAATGAAATTGACAGATGACAAGACACTTCAGGGTGAAAAATGAAATCGGAGTGTGAAGTTGTGATGAGACTTATTTATATCACTTACCACAAATGCTTGCAGCTCACCACAGGAGAGAGTGCAAATGCGCCCTTCCTATTTAGCTTCTCATGGGCATTACAAAAAACTCAAATTAAACTGCTTAATCACTGCTACTCTAAGCTCTCAACTCTCAAGGGCATATATTTGCCTCCTAAATTCAATGGGGTTCAGACATTGGTTATCTGGGCTTCTGGTCTATAGCTCTTTGTTTCTTCTTACAGTATTTATGGCAGTGAAGCCTATATAAACATCTAGAGGTAACTGAATATACTACTTCCACTACACCCTCTCTAACTAGATATTACCTCTTTCAATTCAGGAATATATATTTTGGTGATAGGTGCTATTAGGATAATTTAAAAAAGATTGCTAACTTACAAATATGGTTCAGGTTTTGCCAGTTATGCTGTTTAATTTCATCTTTATTCTTTAACATTCTTCAAAAATATAGAAGAACATTTCTTTAGAGAACTCTTACCTGGAACATTCAGACATATGATTTAATCCATAAAGGTGGTTGTCTATTTTGCCCAGAAGCAGAATTTAATTTTTAAAAATGTTATTCTGGCTTTTTTCCTCATTAAAAGAGAAAGGTTACTGATTCTTCTATGTAGGAAAAATAAAACATAAACAAAAAATTAAAACAAAACAAAAACCAAACCAACCAAAAAAAAAAAAAACCCAAAAACAACCAACCAACCAAAAAAACCCCAAAACCAAACACTACCAAGTTTTTAAGTCCGTGAAACTAGCGTCCTCATTTGCAGAGGTCAAAATCCCCCGTGTCAGGGTGCAATGTTGAATCTTTTCTTCCTTTCCCACTGTGACAAATACTTACCATCTGGCTGATCACCTGGTAGCAATGGATCTCCCACTCATTTATTATTCATTTTTCCACAGCATATTCTCAATATTGCATTTATGAATCAATTTATTCTTTTGATCTATAGTTTGTGGGTTAGTTTGGAGGAAAGTTTCAAAAGTATTTTCAGGTGCAATGGGGAATAACTCATACTTCTCTCATTATTCTTAGCTTTCTCAATTACTCAATTATCACCTCTGTCCTGCAATACAATCTTAACCCCCTTCATCTTCTGTATATTCAAGAAACGAAGGATAACACATTATATGCCTAAACTGTCCAGAGAATTACTCCATCAGTGACAAAATCTTGCATGAACAATTATTATATATTGTGCTTCGAAATCAGCTGCTTGCATATACCCTGCACAATCAGTATTTATTATTATGAGATAAAAATTGGTGTAAGTAAGATAAGTAAGATAAATGTAAGATAAAACCATCTAGCTCATGTGCAGGAAGAATTGAATACCCAAGCGGATAACTAAAGTTCCTTATTTTTATTTTTATTCTTGAAGTTCCTGCTTTGCTTAACTGTACACTACCTAACATCTAATATTCTGTGTATTAATATTTAATACTTCCATTGTAACAACTCAGAAAATTGGTGTTATCTTCTATTACTGTAGCCCAAACTCTTAATGTCTCATGTGAGGCTTGCTCAGTTTCCAAAGCAAAAGAGAACAGATACATTCACAAAGTTGTAGCTGCTGATCCTGAGAGAAAAAATACCTCTCCCCTTGCCTCCCTCAGGTGCTTTGCAAAGGGTGCTAACTGTAGTCTATATCATGGAGATGGGGATTAGTTTATTCTGAGGTAGACACATCTGGTTAGTTGTCTATCTCTTCAGTTTCCACTGATTTTACTGAGTTGTGGCATGGCTCATTTGCTGACACAAATATGTCTGGTGGCACTGAGATGCACTAGACTATCTTGAGTAGTTTCACTTACTGCTACAGAGGGATATAATTAGTGCTTCTGTGTCATATGTAACAACTCTGCACAGATGTCAACAGTGTCTGACATGTCAAATTCCATTACCAATTATGTTTAGACAAATTAATTCCTGGATCACCACTAACCAGCATGGTAATTTAGATGAATTTAGCTATTTTTATGTATGTACATTCAATTCAGGGCCTCAATTAAGTTGAGTACAGATGGTGCTCTGTGGCATTTGAGACTTCTTACTAGATTTCACCTGGCTTCCAGTACTGTTTCAGAAGGGCAGAGATGTTCTCTGGAGCCTGTTATAGACACTATGAAGAAGAAATAGAAGCCCAAGGGTAGACCTTTATATTCAGGAAAAAATATTAAAATCCCACACTAAGTGCCTAAAACAGGGAGCTGAATTGCACCATCACTATTTATTAGAAAAGAAAAATAACAACTTTTCATTTTGATATCATCGAGCAGATTAGTTTATTTCAAAATACATTTGAATTGGAAAATCTGATGAAACTGACAGCCACAAAAGAAACAATTTGATACTGAAGTCTCACGAAAGAATTAGTGACAAGCTATTTGTTCTCTCATTAACTAATTTGTCTAATCCTCTACAACACTTATTTTTCCTCCTCTAAGATAAACTTAAATTATTTTACCTCATATTGTCTTTTTCTTGTTTGTTACATTTGTGTTCCAAATAATATGAGTCTATTTAAATTTCCCACAGTCATTTAAAATACTTAACAAAACACGGGCAGAGATGTTCATAAATATGTTTTGGCTTCATTTAGCAAGATTTTATGAGTTATAAACTTGGCCTTTTAAAATATTATTGTTTAGGAAGAATTAATTTTTATACTACTTCAGAAGTGTATTTATTGGTCTATTCTGTAATTAATTCTCTCACATATAAATTTTCTTCTCTTATATTTCCTTATTATAAAGACATTGAATTGTAGTCTGTATTCTTTTTGTTTTGATTCAGTCAATTGAGCACTTCTTTCTTCATCAGGTGAGGTTTCTAGGTGAAGAATAACATTAAGGATTGTTTTGCAAATTTTTATTAAATCACTGAGTTAAATGAACTGATGTTTCTTTTCTACTCCATTTCTTCACACAACTTTTATGTCAGACTTTGTTTCAGTAAGAAAAGGTTACATCTAACCTTTAGGACTAAAGCCGTAGGAAGGACACATTCTCTGGTTTGTTCATTGATACCACTCAGAGCGGCTGATCTCTTGGCACAGACTGCTGCCTGCTCCCATCCTAAGAGCAGGTGAGCACTCTCTTACTCCCTTCAGGGGATGTCACCCATGAAGTGGAAGGAGGTGGGCAGCATGCACATGCTCTCATGCTGCTGTGCAGTTGGGGCACAGTCAAAAGAGGTGCTTCAGTCAAGATGAAAAGTGTCCCTAGAGCCTTTCCCTTCAGACACTGCTAATTAACTTTTCTTCTATTGTCTTTAGAAGAAACACCCACCCAGCTATGTCCTATGCTCTATTTGATTTCCCTTCATTCTGTAAGAGATAAGAATAGGTACAACAGTAACATCCATCTAGATGCCACTTCAGGTAGTAACCTTCACATTATCTAAAAAAACCCCATTTTTTGATATGGGTTATATCCTCTTTATTAAACGACAATATTGATTTTACTTGAAATATAATATCTACAGGAACAGACATCACAGAAACCTATGGTTCAAACTCCTGGAAACTTTAAGTCCCACAGAGTAATTTCAGAGGGTTGACACAATGTATATAGCATTGTCACTTGATTACATAATCTCATTATTTGAGAATTGTGACTGAGATATCTACACATATAGGTTGAACCTAGTGAACCATTTATCACTTTATGTCTCATTCTAATGCAACCTCCACGTAAAACATCAGAAGTCTCTATGGAAGGGGAAGGTAATTTTGATTCTCATGTATATCTTTGTCCTGGTGGCAGAGAGGGGGAGGAGCTTAGTGCTCTGTGAGTGTGGCTAGGATGTTTTTCTAAACCACGCACATAATCACTGTGGGACTTGGTTCTGGGAGGGAAAGTTGGGCACCCAAGCAGAAATGCAGCATTTTGCCTCCCTTCTCTCCAGCAGAAAGGGTTTGGCATCAGTCCCTGCAGACCTGTCCCCAACCACCATCCCACACCCTCCCGTTTTCTCTGGAATGCAGCTACAGGACAGAGTGCTGAAAGGACTGTTGATTGGCAAAAATGCGAACCAACAGCAGTGCTGAACCAACAGCACCAGCAGGGAGGCTGCTGTGGGGAAAGGACCAGTGGGGCAACCCCTAGCCCATCTAAGGTGATAAGAGCCCCGGTGACAGGAGCCAAGCTGAGCTGAAAGGAGCACAGCACATATAAAATAAAAAAAGGAGGCAGAAGGAAAGGGAAAATACTTAAACACTTCTTCACAGTTATAGTTTTTCACTATAGTTTTTCACTCTCAAGAAAGACCATGGCAAAATGAACCTAAGCTGCAGGAACCATAAACCGAAGAGATATCCACTTTAAAAAACAGGGAAATTTAAACATCCACATTCCCACATGAAATATTATTCTTCACACTGTTCACGCTTTGCAAGTACATTGTTCCAAAACTGGGTCATTTTCCTTAAAAAGTATAACAATATTGCAACTAAGAAAATTGTCAAAAATCATACTCAGAAAGTACATCAGTTAAGATGAAAGAAAGTAGGACAATTATACTGAATTTGTACTTCTCACTAAACTGCTTATAAACAATACTAGGCAGAAATGACTTACTAGACATATGACCCTTCAGAACTTATCTGTATTTCTGATAGGTATAGAATTTTGACTTTCAATGTGTCTAAAAATCAATAGTTATTATACAGAAAGTAAAAGAACTTTTTTTTACAACAAAATCTCAGTGTCCACTTTGCATATTGAAGTATTTATTTTCTATCTGTCAGAAATAATACTGAAATATTTTATCTTTGCAATAAATTACCAAGCAACTTCGTCATCAACATAATTTTGGTTGTGGTTTTTTTTTTTTTTTAACTGCAGTATTTATAACCATCTTGGGGACTGTTCTTAGGAATGTAACTCTGGCAAATGATGTTGTCATCATCATTTAAGACTCAAATTTCATATTGTCTAATCAGACAAAAGTATACACTGTTTTGGTAGTACTATGCAAGACAGGCTGTATTCTCTCATTTGTTGTTTTACTTCTAATATGGTTTCTTAACTGGATTCATAATATCGTAATATTACAGACAGCAGGCAACAGGGTAACATTCGAATAATATGTGTGAAATGAAAGACAGAAGTATAATTTACTAAGTAAAATTTCTAAGGAGAGTATAAAATAGGATCTTTGCCATAATTCTTTAAAAATCAGTTTGTTACATTCTTTGTCCTGCGGTAATAATGCATATTTAATTTTATTCTATAAACTTTTTCAGTAAATTGACTTTTTTAAGGAAAAATGGTAAAGTTGCAGTTATTTGGGTTACTTTCTATTCTTATATTGACAAACATCATTCCGCATATTATTTTTATGTTACTAAATAAAAGGGTGTAAAGGGATGAGTTTTGCACTGTGGACTACTCCTTATCCAGCCTCTGACTTTCTTTTGGACACTCAAGCTATCTCTTTCCAATACAGTCAGGTCCTAGCAAAGACTTTCCCTAACAAACATCTGGCTCAGCAGCAGACTGGGTTATTTCCCTTTCTGCCCTTTTTTTGCTTAACAGCTTAGACATACCCTGAGCATCTTCTCTCAGTAATTATCTTCTTATTTCTGTTCTCAGAGGAATGGAACATATAAAAACTCATTCAATAAAAATAGAATGTTACCCGATAAAACTAGGGAGTGAAAAGAAGACTGACAGGGATAACAAAAATGACACTGGGAATTCATAATTGCAATATAGGCTACACTGGAATATCAGCAATACATAATGTTTTCTTTTATGGAAAAGGAAGGGCTTTTCCCGAAGTTAAAAAATATAGAACTATATATGAAAGCTCCTTTTAAATTTATAAATCAGCAATATTAACAGCTAAATGTCTAGTTCTGTTGTACTTTAGTTATGTAACTGAATTTTCATTTAACATGGTTATTTGCTAAGTCACACTTCCTCTACTAGTTTATATTGGCATAGCCTCACTGCACACTTCCATTTATATTTTGTAAACACAAAGCATGATTAAATAATCTGATCTGTGTATTGTTTTCATATCTTTCCATGTACATTGACTTTCACCTCCGGTGGTTTTTGATAATAGCTGAACATAAGCATTCTTTACTTAAAATATGATAGAAGAGGCTGTTGGGAGAATACTGTATTTGAAAACCTCCTAGCCAATTCAAAATCAAAAAGTCAAAAAACCAAGCATCTGAATTTACCTGAAAAAGACTTTAAAACTGCAAGTTAACTCTTAAAGGTTAGACA
The DNA here is from genome assembly GCA_013397955.1 of Grantiella picta. Classification (NCBI taxonomy): domain Eukaryota; kingdom Metazoa; phylum Chordata; class Aves; order Passeriformes; family Meliphagidae; genus Grantiella; species Grantiella picta. The sequence goes on along the minus strand of VZRM01003858.1, from coordinate 107,075 downwards.
ATGAGTAGAAGTGTGGTATCAGGCAATAGTACTAAATTTTTCAGAATGGTGATTCAATTATATATTCCAAAAATGTAACATCTTTTGGAAAAGTAGTAACATTATTAAAAATAATTTATACTTTTTTAGAGTAGATTATGATAAAGGGAAACACACACAAAAGTCCTAACTTCAGATACTGGAAAAATGGGAGTAAATAATGTACTGAGGTGGATTCTACTGCTATTATATTATTAAAGCATGATTTCATATTTTATCCCTTTTTCAATATGCCATTTTTCCTTCCACTGAATTAGACAGTATTTTACAGGGAACTGATGTTCCCTGTAAAATACTATCTAATTCAGGGAAGAGAATAAATACCACACTCTTGGGAAGAAAAACAAAATAAGAAGTCAAAATGCTGAACTGTCTGATGAGCTTCTTTAAAAAGAAAGTTTAGGAAGATTTAGAAGATATGTATGTGGTAATTCTCTGTGACTTTAAGAGAAAAGTTAAAGGGAAAAGTTTTAAAATACATCTGATGCAACTGAGAAATTCCCCAACATTTGCATATCTCCTCCATTCTTGCCTGAATCTTGTATGCCTACTGCAATATGCAAAGGTCTTGCTTTGCAAGTGGAATAAGGACAATTAAGGTCTGAGATGGTGCATCATTATTTTTGGCATTATATTTATAATGCAAAATTTTGCAAAACTAAGAGATTAGCTCCTTGTCTAAAAATGTCTGGAAAGCCATCCAGCTCTGCTCAGTCTCTACTCACAGAATTTCTGATTGGCTGAATGTCAGTTGTTTTAATAGCAGGTCATGTGGGAAGGGGTTTATTTACATCCTTATAAAATATTAATATATACTTACAAACTCAGAAAGTACCACCTCTGTGCTGGTAATGTGAAATATTTTGCATTAAGAATTCCAGTACAATTAATCTGATTCCCACAAATATAATTCTTTTTATGCAAATAGAACAAATAAATTGTAATTTTTTATATATCAATAAAACTTGCAGATCTCCCTACTGCATGGGTGACTAAAAAACTGAAATGTATTTTTATTCACGGTAAATAAAATAATTTATTGGTCATGAGATTGAGCTAAGGTCATTTCATATGGATTAACTTCTGTTAAGAGAAAATTTCTTGTTTCTTTCTCTTCATTTTTTTCAATCCACAGGTGAGAAGTAATGAGAAGACTATATGTTTAGTATATATGTATCACCCTAATTGCTGTAAGAAACTGTACAACCATATGTGTGAAAGGAAGAGAAGTAGTAGTTCTTTGGCATACAATTTTTCTCATTCAGACCTGAAAACTTTTAGATTACTCAGGGAAGAGTGAAAGAAGTTGCCTTCTGTAATAACATAGACTGTCACTCCTTTGTGAAAACATGTTTGGTAATATGCAAATAAATATTTTAAAAACTGGGTCCTAAAATTTTATTCTGAAATCCTTATTCAAGCAAATGTGGGTGAAATGATAATTTTTAGCACACAAGTTCATCCAAAGCCAGAGAAAACTGAAAGAAGTAGCTGGACAATTTTTATATCAGTTATTTATATATCATGCATTTATTAGAAATGCAGTTCATCCTGCTAAACTTCAGTGAACTAACATGGGTTATGTCTCAGATCTCTTTACATGAGTTTTCAGTAGATGAGAGAGCATTCATATTCCATAAGATAACATTGTTCCTTTTCTTTGTCATGTTTACAGCTAGCAGTATCTGTACCAAAAAATCTCTGAAGGAAGACAAAATATGTTCTGAGATATAATATGAAAATCTGAGAGAAAGGTGAAGAACTGTTTCCTATTTTATGTATTTATTTATCAGCATTTCATATATTTATACATTTATGTCTTACACACATGTACCATGAAACAGGAAATTAAAAGTTGATGATATGGGAAACATGATATCAAAGATCTGAAAAAAATATTCTTTAGAAGGCATTGAGCCAAAACCACTGACTTCTTAGTGAGTAAATTAAAATGGAGTCTTTAACTTACAGTACCATCATGACTTAGGAAAGGATCCTGATCAGGAAAGAGAGTTTATATTAACTTGAAGAACTCTAGATTTCCATAGCTCCTTATATTTAAATAGGTGACTTTGTATTTGGGGAGATCACAAAAATTAAAAAATAAATAGCTAAATGTAGAAGTAGTCTTCAGCTATTTCAGCTATGACTCCTACCCAAACTCTTCGTCATCCGATCTTCCATTTTGAGAGAGTTAAGGGATAAGAAAGTCCTATGGAAGGCTGTACATTATTTGTAATATTTTAATTTTGTGAGATATTTTTATTTTTGAAATTTAAAGAGGTATATTCTACTGCAAGTTGATCTATGCACTCCCAGTAAAATATCAGAATATAATGTCTGTTGACAAATAAAAATAAAATAATGAATAAATATCATTTACATTGAACAGAGTGACAGCTCTGCTTGAAAACCACCAGTCGAGCATTGCACTGGAAGCTTTTGGAAGAATCAGGAATCAATTACTTCATTTAGTGCTTCAACCACAGAATTATTATCAAAGGCCTGTTGTGAGGGTTTTTTTTTTCTTTTTGATAACAGAGGTATATTATTTATTGATTAATTTTGAGTGATTTAGGGCCTGATGGACTCATTGTGGTGTCTGTCTGACTCATTCACAGTTCATTCCTGCAACCACTATTCACTTAAAGAAATCTCGATTTATGGGTGACTTTGGCTTTAATGTGTGTAGTTTGGGCTGTTTTATGCTTGTAACAAGCATAACCTTGGACAGTTTGAAAAGAGAGTATCCCCTTGCATGAAAACTATCTTCTTGCCTTTGTACTTTGATTCTAAAATTACAGGGACTGTAAAGTATTTGATTCGTTTCTTGTGTCCCCATGAATACAAAATTAGTCTTGCTGCATCTATTTTCCATTCCTTAATTATTTATGAAAAAATAAAAGTCAACAGCCAAAAATAAGCCTTTAAAATGGCAATAAACAGGTTTTTTTAAAGTAGATATATAGTTAAATTCTGATTTTCCAATGCAGAATTAGAAGTTTGCAGACTTATCGTGGATATTAAACCAAGAGGGATCTCTGAAATAACTTTTTCCTCAGATATACGGAAATCAATTCTTGTCCTCTATTAGTCTGAGCTCTACAATACCTGAATTTAAATCACAGATAGACCTGTGGAGGCATAAAGACACACATTCAGTCAGCATGTCTTCATGCATTTAGTCTGGAATTCATTTGTTTTATCTTTAAATATTTACAAAAGAGACATATATATTTGTCTTCCCAGGTTCTTTTTACGGTGAAGAGAGAAAAATAGGCACTTGCACAGAACAATTAATCTGAAAATGTTAAGTGTCTGCTTTATGATGGAGTGAATCACTCCCCTAGATGAGCCTCTTTCTCTCCACTGATTATAAAGACAGTCTAAACATCTAAATCCGATGGAGAGATCTGCACCACAGATGCCTGTGTTTGATCAGATGATCTCATTTTCCAGGTGCTTCTGTCATGAAGTCTGTTCTCTACAGTCCTGATAAACTGTAAACTCAGAATAGTTCCTCTCTTGGTTTGAACCTTGGCCAGCATTTTCTTAGTACAGGTGGCTTGTAAATACAAGTCAAAGATCATTGCTACCAAGCAATTTAATATGGACCACTAACATTTCCAGAGGGTAAAAGAATTTAACATAGTGCATGTGTGACATTCTGGACTGGCTTGGGTGCCAGAGAGTAGTTTTGAGCATGTTTAATTTACAGGATGTAGCCCACATGGCTGTGATTTGCACACTTGCTACAAGCAACAATTCTGAACAAGTTATACAGACAGATATCATATCTTACTCTCCATATTGATCTCAGTCCAAATATTTTCATTCCACGTAGCCACAATTAGTGCTAGCAGGCCTGATACTTTAGGACACATTCTGTGGTCACCATTAAGAATGTAAAAATGGTATTCCAGAGCTTCATTTAAATCTCTGTTTAGATCACTATCCATTTGCATCCAGTAATGGTCATGTAATGAGAAAGTATAAAATGTAGCAACAGTTTTCATTTGGTATACCTTTCCTCTCTCCTTCTCCTGTCATTTTAGTGGTTACAGCATTTTCAAAGCTTTCATTCAAATCTCTTACATATTCACAAGGACAGTTAGGAAGTTACCACAACCCTAACTTTAAACCAGTCAAGCTCTCCTTTACTTTGGGGATATTGTAGTGTTGATTTATAGATTTCTTCTGCAGAAACATATAGTTAGAGAATGTTTTGGGTTGAAAGGGACCTTAAAGATCATCTAGTTCCAGCCTACCTGCCATGGGCAGGGACACTTGCCACTACACGGGGTTTCACAGCATCAACAGATCTTTGTTTTAATAGAAATACAATAAGTGTACTAAAACTATTCAACACTGATAGAAGGAACAAGACAAATTATTCCTACAAAGCACACTTGAAAAACTGTGACAAGAAATGCTGGACACTGAAACAACCTCCATGCTTTAGTGGATAAAAAATAATGCGTATGGTCTGACACTTTGAAAAAATGCAGGACACTGAAATATCACAGGATAAAGCATCTCCCCCACGACCCAGACTGCATGCAAGGCACAGTTTTCTATTTATAGGTATCCTGAATTTCAATCATATTATCAGCTACCTGCTGAGTCTGGCAACATATCTAATTTCATGTTGAGCCACCTGACTGCTTTTTCTCTAAAAAACATTTTCCAGTCCTATTGTCAGTGACCTAGCAAAGGTTAGCTATAAATCTTTTTCTCAGCAAGGGTGCTGATAGTTTAAGAGCTTTCCTAATAAGCAATGCTATATTTCTGAGCTTATAACTTGAACAGCATGAACTACCATGTCTTTCTTTTATTTAGATAGGGCTGTGTAAATCAAACAGTTTAGCAAAAAACTGGAGATTTTTGTGTATTTGTGTCTGATGGATTATTTTTTTTGTTTGTGCTTATTCAGTCATGTTTTACTGTTACTGATGAACAGTCATTCATATTACCTGGTCATACTGTCTGTTTCACTGGCTTTTCTGTAAGTAAATTAGAACTCAATGTGTCTTATATACAGGCTCTTCTTGTTTAAAATACTGAAAAGCAAACTTTATAGTGCTAAATGTGATATGATTTGTTCAATTTATTAAAGAATATGCAAGATATTATTTGGGATATAAAGCAATTCTTTAAACCAACAGAACCCTAGGATTCATTTTCCTACACTCAGCTTAACTTCAGGTTGTTTCACCATGTCACTGAAACGCACTGTATTAGACATCAGGACAATGTGTCTACTTTGTTGTGATTTAAAATAATTGTTCTTGCTAGGAATTGCTGCTTTTTTGAATCCACCAAATTAGTTACAGCCCAAGAGTAATTTTTTTTTGTCTGTCAGGAAACTACTCTTACCATACTGAAATGGTGATCCTGATGAAAAGCCTGATGATAAAATAACAGTGAAATTTTGAACCATCAAAGAAAATTCTATGGTAATGTATCTCTTAAAATGACGTGCGATTTTGACCACTTATAGACTGGTGGGCAGAAAATAATTAGAAGTCCATTGTATTTTGATACAAGTCCTTTCTTGGTCATCAAATACCTCACACTTAAGTTGCATACAAAATCTCATTTATGGTCTCCCATTTGCCAAAAGGCAGAATAGTATCTCTCTGAGCTCATAATCAGGAAGTAACAGACTTAAATATTAGTCCATAGTTTTTTCAGAGTATGACATGTTCACATAATATTTCAAAGACATAAGATAAAAATATTACATAAAAAGAAAGATAAATATGACCAAAAAGATAGATATCTTTTGCTTTCAGCTACATAAAAGTAAATTTGGAGTCCACTGAACTTTCAATTATTTTATAAAAGATAACCTAGAAATTATATAATTGTAAATGAGACAAGGACCTGATCTGATTTTGATTTTATTTTTGTCACAAAACTCAGAGTAATACATGAATTTAGGACACAAACCATTTTAAAGACTGTTTTCAAAAGTGCTGCTCTTAGAGAAAGTTAAGAGGAAAGATACAAAGCTTGACACTACCAAGCCTGCTATGGATAAATAAAAACACTTGATTTCACATTATATTGGCAAAAGTCTGTCAAATTCACAACCAGATATGTAGATTAAGTGAAAATACTCAATATGTTTCCTCGTGAGGAAATTTTCCATCCATGTAAGGCATAGATACCATATAGCACAAAAAGCGTATGAAGAAAATGATAAGCAAACAACATGAAAGAACATCCCCTCTGTTAGATGTAAAATTTAGGCTACTCCTGGAGTACAAAGATATAGCTTCTACTTAGGGCTGCTGCAACAGTGTAAGACACCACAACAGTGGCCTTCTTGGCCATCAACTGTCATTATTCACATTATCCACCCAGAGAGAATGAAAAATTGTAATAATTATATGGATCCAAATAGTTTCCGATAAAAAATTTAAAATAACCAAAACAATGCAGGGATAAAATAGTCTGTCTTTTTTATTGTTACTATTTTCCCAATATTTAAAAAAAAAAATTCTATGCACTATAGAAGGCAGATTCACATGCAGTGACTTTCTGTGCTAGTCACATACAGAATGCATCAAAAAGAGGACACAGTGTTCCAGCAAATTTATGAATGTTCAAAAGATCATCAAATCTCACTACAGCAGCTGTACTATAACACAAAATAGCAAGAGGTCTGAAACCTTAGGAAATTTTTGGATTTTATCTTTAAGAAAGCCTGGGGAGCTGTCTCTCCCCATGAATTTGAATCATGAAATTTCAGAAGTTTGACTGTCTTGCTGCTTGTTACTACTCATATTCCCATTTTCATGGAAACTGCTGTTGTACTGACTGAAAAATGGGATAAGGTGCTTTAACATAATTGCTACTCTACACCACCCTGTTTTGCTTTTATGTTCAAAATGGAGATTATTTCAAAGTACCATTTTCCATATTCATCTTGCTGACATGAGTTTCTATGGAAACAGGAAAAAAGTAATAGCTGAGTCCTAGGAACTCCTGTTCCACTCTGACTAAACCTAAAAGAATTCCACTCTGAGCAGAAAGAGAAAACCAATTTGAATTCTATTCTGTAATGCCTATAAAGTTTTTGCTCGTGAATTATTTGAAGAGAATTAATTTTTTTTTTCACTGTGGTGCTCTGGAGAGTTTATTATCCATTAGTTTTCACTTAGTACAATATAAAATACATTAAGCTCGGCCATGTTTCTGTTTAGAACAAAAAAAAAAAAAAAAATCCAAACCAAAAAGGCATAAAAAGTGTCTACCTTGGCCTTGTAAAGAAACTTCTAATTTTCTTTCTTCAGGGCATCAATTAGTTGCACAAGACTTACTGAGAGAAATCTAGCAGAGAACACTAAAAATCAGGCAGTAACATTTTTCATTTCCAGCTTTCACAAGAGTAAATAAAAAATATGGTTTAAATTAAATCTATAAATATACATGTAAGAGAAACAGGCTGACTTTTGCTTTTTAGATTATTAGTAAAATTTATTTGTTTGAAGAGTTTATTTAATTTTATAAGTTTATTTGTAGTACAACACATTCAAAGAGTTAAAGATGCTTGAAACAAAACACGGCTGTAGTTTTGCTATAATTAAATATTACATTCAAGTGTTATTCCACTTCTGATTTCAGGTTCACTGAGATCAGTAGAAAATCTCTCATGGATGAACTTCAGCAACTCCCTCCAGTGCTGAAATGGAATGACCCACAAGGACTTTACAAGTTTCATTGCTGTCCACTTTTAACTATGGTTTAATGCAATATTATCATGGATTCATAGAATGGTTTGGGTTGGAAGGCACCTTGAAGATCACCTAGTTCCAAGCCTCTTGCTGTGGGCAGGAATGTCACCCATCGAATCAGGTGGCTCAGCGCTGCATCCAACCTGGCCTTGATTACTTCCAGGGATGGAGCATCCACAACTTCTCTGTGCAACTTTTTCACCACCCTCACAGTAAAGAATTTTTCATTCATATTTAATCTAACCTACTCTCTATCAGTTTAAAGCCATTCCCCTTTGTCCTATCACTACCTGCCCTTGTAAAAAATTCCTCTCTGATTTTCTTGTAGTCTCCCTTCAGCTGCTGGAAGGCCACAATTAGGTCACCCCAAAGCCTTCTCTTCTACAGGTTGAATATCTTATCCTTTCCTCGTAGGAGAGGTGCTCCATGCCTCTGATCAACTTGGCAGCCTCCTCTGGACTTACTCCAACAGATCCATGTCTTTACTTTGCTGGGACCCCAGAGCTGGACATGGCACTGAAGATGGGGTTTCACCAGAGCAGAGCACACGAGCCAAATCCCCTCCCTCGCCCTGCTGGCTGTCTGGGCTGCAGGTACACATTTCCATCCCATGTCCAGCCTCTCATCCACCAGTAGTCTTTTCATCAAGATCAACATTTTCAGGGGAAAAAAAAAAAAACAAAAGAAAAAAGCATGCATAAAGAGTGGCTTTAAAATGCACCTTGTTAAAATATTCAAAAAACTTTTTTTTCCAATCACATTGTCATTCAGTCTTAGGAAAACCTATAATTTTCAATCTTTAATTTTTTACAGGCATTCTATTTATCAACTCTCTCTGCAGTGATAGAACAAACACAAAGGTATGTAACTATGTTATACATAAAGCTGTTCAAGACATACTGACTTGCAGACAAAACCAAAAGTAGATATGTGTGACTGAGACCCCATCTGTGTATTTCTGTGAGTGGATTAGACAAGGGTGTAGTTTTTCTCCGTGTTTTTTTTGTAATTGGCCAATATTTTTATAGTGGAAAGAATTAATATTTTTCTGAGTTAAGTAAATTAAATTTATAGCTGTCATTTGCGTAAATGCCAGAAACATGGCAAAGGAAACATTATATATAATGTTCTAAACATTAATAAAGGTTAGATGTAAAATTGTGGCTAATAAATTCACTGAAAGAACTTACCTCGGTTTCTCTGGGGATAGTATTTTACTCAAGGAATGTAAAGAAATGTTCTTGTTCCAGAAATGTCTGTTGCTATTTATAACAAAACAGCAGGTCCATACCTCCTTTCCAAGAAACTAAGCCTACTCCATAGATTGGTGTTCTAGTATATATTATATAAATAAGATTCATGAATAATTCAAGAAAGTTACTAAAGCTTCTTATGATATTGTGTGTTTTAAAAGTGTTTTGAAGTATTTCTTTCTCTAAGACAATAGATATATAAAATCTGCACCAGGAGGATGATGTTTACAAAAAAGGGGAGGGCACCAACTCATTTGAACTAGGATTTGCCTTTTGGGTTTAATCTCACTGCAATGTCTGGAAGATATTTTGCCATAATGACATGCAAGTGAAAGGTAGCTGGCAGTCCTCATCATCTTTCACAATCACTCTCTAATTAGCTGATCTGTTGTTATATAACTGGTCTTATTATACCTATTTTATGAATAGGGACCATTAAATCAATGGATGGGAAGCTAATATGATTGCATTAGCATCAAATTAAATATATCCCCTTTCAAAAATAAGTAAGTAAGTAAGTGAATAAATAAATAAAGCCCAGAATACAATAAAAGAGTTTTCTCTTGAGGCAGAAGTTTACTCTGTCACATTGTAAGGAAATGCTGGCACTCTCAACACAGCTGAAGAAATATTTCTTTCTGACAGACCACACTAAGGATGAAATAATGCAAGGGCTTGGTTTCAATATCTCAGTAAGTCAATGACTTGCCTGATTGCAATTTATTTCTGATTTGCAACTTAAGGCTGCGATCCAAAAAGATCAAATAATTTTTAAAATACATGTGACTACTTTTCCAATGGTCTTTCTAACTTAGAACAAGAGAAAATGGAGGTGTAAAAATTAAATTCTTAAGTTTAAGGGTAGCATGTCATCTGAACACACTAAATGGATCAACAGCACATTGAAAATACAGTCAGAATTTAGTCTGAATTGATAAGTTTCTAGTTTACCATAGTTAAATTTTTATTTTAGCCAGGTCTTGGGACTGTGACATTCCAGCTTGTTCATACTGTCTGGGTATACTGGCAGTATTGGGCATACTGGTTTCTGCAGTCACCAAATAAGCTGCAATTTTACATCCTTAAGCATGAATCATAACTGGAAACATTTCAATCATTCTCCCAGATGGAAGCAGGTAGAATTTGTCTGACTTACAGATGCTCAGGGTATACATGTATGGACACTTGTGTATACAGTTAATTGGCATAGAAATGGCTTATAGTCAATGGAAAGAAAGACTGTGAGAGACTTAGCAGAGGCAGACTTAGTCTAAAAAATATGTGAATAGGATTTGCAGCTCACAGGGGGTGCTTCTTGCCTTAGTAAGGTGAGTTTTGTTCTTGGACTCTTGCCATAGTGTAAAAGAAACCAGAAAGGACTAAAAGTAGAAAATAGAAAAGTGTCATGCACAGTTATAGATTCAATCAGTGCTAAATGCATCCATAAAATAGTTATATCCAGGATCAGGTTTCTTGGAAGCACCCAGTTTTCTAATTGTACTCTGAGACTTCAAGAAAGATTTATTCAGTTTTAGAAATTCTTGCCATCTTTTTCTTGAGAAGAGAAGATTTGTTTTAGTAAATGTGTGTTCCTGCCTGTGAACTTTCCACAGCTGAACAAGGAACTCATTCCCATTTTGTGTTTTCTCTGCATCAAGTATAAAGATTAAATTTTACCAGTAAATGTCACCCTATGACTGAGTGCAAATTTAGAGATAGCATGATTGATCAGTGACTTTGACCTTAAGAAAGGATTCACAAATAGGTTTAAAAGACAGAGTGGACATAACTTGCACTTCCGACCTTGCAGAAGTGAACTTTTTAGGTTTGTAGCACTCGGACTGCGTTAAATTCTGTCTCTACCATGCTACTTCTGTGTGAGACTCTCCAAGCTTACAGTGTGGTTCTTATAAAGAAAATGTATTCTAACCATGCCTAAATAAAAATATTTTTTCTGCTATATGCAAACTAGAAATATTTCTGCTGCTGTCAACTACTTCTCTCATGTTAAATTTTCACCTTCTTATCCCACCAAGGCATTTCTGTATTTTTTTTCTCCACATGTCTGCTCTGTGTTATGAAGACTTTATCAACACAATCATTCAAGTAAAATCAAAACAAAACCTATTTATCCCAGAAGTGATATTCTAAAAAATATGCATGCTGTTCCAACTAACTGAATCGGATGGTGTACTTTTACTTTCTTTTGATTTTAAAAACCACAAAAATACCCCAATTCCTGTCTTTCTTATGAGAATAACATTTATTCTAGTGTGATTTCAGTTTGTTGTGGGAACAACCACTACTGAAAACTTAATATCATGGCTCTCACCTTTTATTTTAGTTCTAATTCCTAAATATTATGGTCAATTAAAAATAGTAATTAAAAAATATATATGTAGAATTAAAATTCCTAATACTTTTCGAAACTTAGGAATCTTAGGAGCATAAGCTTCTTTAGCCATTAAAAGCAGGAGGCTTAAACTCCAAATCAGTTTGAATTCTCTGAGCCAATCTTTGTCTGTTAGAAAAAAAAATTAACAGAAGCACAAACTAGATAACAGCCTTTTATGGGGTACAGAAATTAAAGTAGCAAAATTACCTTTCAAAGCGATCTCCAGGGCTTTAATGTAAAAATAGCTATTATTTTATTAGACAAGGCTCTAATCCACAGTCTGTTCAGCTGTACTCCAGACTTCTATAAGATAATCAATGCCTTCACTGGAGAGCAGCATGATTAAAAAAAAAAAAAAAAAAAAAAAAAAAAAAAAAAAAAAAAAAAAAAAAAAAAAAAAGTCTTTGGAGAAGCTAGGGAGCCATCTTGTGGTGATTCTATTTAACCCTCAAAAAAGAGGAGCCTAGTTTGCATGAGATGGTTTAATTTTCAGTTTAATTAAAGGTTCTCATTACAGATGCAGAAGTTTTTGGCTGGAAATACATTTTTTTTTCCCTGTACTTCTGCTCTCTTTAGAGATCAACACCAAAGTATATCTAGGACAAAGGTGAAGGGAAGGGAAATAAAACAGAATAAAACAGGCTGTGTTTCCACAAAATTTATTTTAAAAAGCTAATATAATCCATTGTGCTGACTATAAGTGAATGATTTTTACCAGTTGCCATTTCTTCCAAGTATAGTACCATTAAATAACAGAATGTCACAAGAGAGAAAAAAATAAATTATTTGCATTGAGAAATTTACAGATCATGTGTTTATATCACACACTTCAGTGACCTGCATGGGAAGACCTCCGTAGGAAATTGAATTTGTGTTTTATACGTTTATGTTAAATTGCTGAAGATTACACAAAGACTCCGAATTGGGAGATTTAGATGCTTCTGTGGAATGACCTTTGCAACTATACAGAGAATCTGCTTTAGAAATTCTAAACGCAACTGGGTAAAGATGAAAAAAGGTACATAGCTACTGCATTTGAGGAACCAGCTCTGCCCTGGCTGAAATCAAATAATTCAATATTAGCTCCTTGGAATATGTTCAGATTGCTCCATATTTGAGAAGACTAATTTAGCAGCATTGAAGTTTGCATTTACTAGCCTAGATAAGCAGCAGTAAACTTCATGAATCAAAATGAATGTCAGCACTTTCAATGAAAGTATTGCACTGACAATTTTTGTTATATTTGTAAGTTATATAAGGACAATAGCTTTTCCTCAGTATTATTTTCTTGCATCTTAAAGCAAGAAAAACATCTTGAACAATATTACAGAAGAGATAAAGACTGTTTTTCAGCAACCCCATTCCTAAGAAACAGTAAGCACTTGAGCATGAGGCCACCAAAATGTGCTTTGCTTATCCAAGGATAAGCACAGTACTTGTTTTTGATGGTTTTCTGCTCTATCCATGCTCTGTTTGTACTTACCGTTGTAAGTAATCCCCTCAGCACAATTTGTAGCTTTTCCTGATTTCACATATTTTCAACTTTTGTCCTAGTTAAAAGACTTTCTGCCTACATAGCAGAGTGGGTTTGTTATTTAAATCAGTATTGAAATCTGCTAAGCCATTCCAGCACTTCCACAAGTATACATTCTGCTCACCTTTTCTGCATGAATTTCATCTGCACAGTTTAAATTTGGATCATTTTAAACCTCACCTCACTGTCAGAATTGGTTTTGCATGAAGGCATCCACATAGATGTTCTAGTTTTTCTTCCTAACATCCTAAGACTGTCTGAAATACCATTCCTTTGCCTCATACATACTGTAATACATAAAGCAAACTGCACATAAGGGCAAGTTAAAATTTCTTTCCCCATTGTGACAAATTTGCTTGCCTCATTTACTTATTTTTTCCAAATCTCTTGCAGAGACATTCTACCCATTCTTAGACAGGTTTTTACATATTACATGCCAGATCTAGACCATATTCAATTTTCTCCAGTGCTATGTCTGCATAACGCGTTGGAGGTGGTGAAGATGTAAAAGTTTGAATAAGTGAAGTACATATGATGAGAATCCAAAGTGCTTTCCAGTTTCTAGATCCAGATAGCCTTCCTCTCAGCTGAGCTATGGTAACTGAAGATGCCTCAGTAAAACACCTAATGCAAAGGATCAGAACCTTCAGCTATGCTGTGGTGCACTTCAAGGAGGTGGTATATGTACAATTTACCCTTTTAGTCAAAAGACTCTGCTGCAAGTCTGTGGGAAGTATGTCTGGTTTGCCTGAATGACCTGTATGTACAGAACTTTTGAATAGGCAACCCTCAGGTATAATTCAGCTATCAGATTTGATTTCATTATCACATTAATGTTCAAGTATCACTGCTCCTGAAATATAAATGACTTAATGGAATTGTGGCAGTTCATCCCCTTTCTCACCCATCAGATGGACAGTATTTATGGTAAGAATATTGCTTCCTGGCCTGATAAAGCTGACATAGATCACAAAATATTTTAACAAACCATATCTTTTTCTCCTTAATATCAATATATTTCCGCATTGTTTCCGTGCAGAAAAAATAAACCAGTGCAATCTAGAGTGAAAAACAACATCAAGTTCTGAAGGCCTTTGTAGTAATAGCAATAATTAAGAGAAATGAAGAGGAAAAGGATAGATGCTGGGAAAAGGTGATTAGAAGATGGCAGAAAAATAAATAGAAAAAAGAAATATCCATATATGTAGAGAGACAGACACAGACCAATAGCACATCAGGACAGAAAGTGAAGAAATGTAAAGACAAAGAGGCTTATGGTTTAACTGTGAGAATAAGAAAGAAAGAAGCTTAAAGCTATGGAAAGAAAAAAGATACAGAAGAGAGGAAAAGAAACAAATATAAAAGCAACAAGCAAATGACATGAGAAAAGATGGAGGTGACCTTTATTAATAGACACCAAAATACTGTCAGTGAAAAAAGTTTGTAAAAGCAGTCATTCGAGAAGTACATACAAACTCGAGCAGCAAGGTGAACAGCTACAAATGAGAACTATGCCTAAGCTTTTTATATATTTTTCATATATTTGTGCCGTCGTAGATTATGATGCATAGCCATAGCTCCAGTACTTTTCCTACCCCTTTTCCTCTAAATTTTAGGATAATAAGCTGACCTTCTAAACACATTCCTGAAGTATTGTTTAGTATGATTCCAAGTAGGGGATCTACAGTAAGACCTAATAAGAAGTGGGGCAGAGAACCCCTTGGACCAGCTCCAAGGGGCTGACCCCAGGGGTCGGTTACTGGGGCAACTGAATCTCATATTGGATGTACCTGTTAGATATCCTAAATAATTAACCTTATAAAATTGTAGAAATCCTGTGCCCGGTGTGTCCATTACCACCAGGACACCGGGAAGCTTTCAATAAAGGTCTGCTTTTTACTTTACTATTCTACCACTGTTGCAAGATTTTTTTTCTCTTTTGATTATAGACAATGAGAAAATATCATTAACATAGCTTTTGTAATACAGGAAAACTGTATTTTATTCAAAATAAACATTATGCAACATTACCTAAACTACTGATCTCTACAGGTATACTTAGATGAGGATGTAAGTCTTCAAAACATTTTCTATATTTCAAGTGTTGCTTTCTCTCAGGTCCCTGTTAAAATCTACCTTTTTTTTAAGCTTTAGTTTCTGATTAATTTGTCTTATTTCTACTTTGCAGTTGTAATTATACAGTCCCTTGGGAAAAAAAGGTCCATATTATGTATCAACATCACAATCTGTCACAATTTGGCACAGTTGTCAGCCTTTGCTTAGGGGAAGACCAGGAATGGAATATCAGGGGGTTTGCAGGTCAAGACAGAGATGAATTGAAAGAGGACTGGGGGGGACTGTTGTTCATTGTTTCTTGCAGTATACCTAATTCTGACTAATACTAGCACAGTGTATCACTTGAGATTGTGATCCTGCAACAATTATTCATTTTATGATCATTGAACTTACCCCAAATGCAGTTTAGAATTGATTTAACTAGTGAAGCTGAAAAGAGGTTATTGTGTATTTTGGTTCTGACCGTGACAGGGTGGCCTCTCACACAGGAGCACACACCTTCAAATTAAAAATATGTCACACAAAGGTCAGCTATTTATTAAAATCTACAGATGCCTCTGGATTTGATAAGGTAACCACTACTTAGATTAATACAATGTTGTTATACATAAATATCTTTCATAACTTCAGCATATACATTAATAAATCAAACTGTTTTCTTTTTCCTCTGAGAAATCTGGACCCAAAAGCCTTTCTGAGACTGAGTACACAATGTTTCAAATTATGTCATGATTAGCCAAGAAGACCAAGGCCATTCTGGTTTGTATCAGAGACAGTGTGTTCATCAGGGTTAGGGCAATGGCTGTCTCTCTGTACTCAGCACTGGTGTGGCTGTACCTTGAGTCCTGTGTTCAGTTCTGGGCCCCTCACTACAATACACTGAGGTGCTGGAGTGTGTCCAGAGAAGGATGAAGCTGTGAAGGGTCTTGCATTGGGCCTGGCTGAGGTGGAGTCCATTTTGCCCACAGCAGCCCCCAGAGTGCTGTGCTTTGTCCCAGTAGCTGGAAAGGTGGTGATGACACACCAGTGTTTTGGCAGCGCTGGCACCACATCAGCACTATCTCTCCAACATTCTGCACCCCACCAATAGGCTGGGGATGGGCAAATCTTGTGAGGGGACATAGCCAAATTGACCAAAAGGATATACATAAATACACACATACATAACATTATAACATTTGCTCAGATATAAAAGCAAGAAAAAGGAAGTGGTGATGTTTGTTGCTTACAACATTTTGCTTCCAGAGCAACCCCTATACATGCTGAAGTCCTACTTCCCAGGAAGAGGACAAACATTACTTGCTGATAGAAAGTAGGGAATGAAATCTTTGGCGTCCCTTGCCTTTGCTTGCGTGCACGACATTTCACTTTGCTTATCTTGACCAACATGTTACTTTTCCATCTTACTTTCCTTCTGCTATCTTGCCAAGGAGGGGAGTGACAGAGTGGCTTGATGGGCACCTGGCAACTAGACAAGGTCAACACAACATAAGTCTAGAGCACAAGCCTTATGGGGAGTAAATGAGGGAGCTTATGTGTCTTTTCCAGCCTAAATGATTCAATGATTTATCTCAGAAAATCAAGATACTCATTATAACTGTGCCATTCCAAATATGTAGCAATGTGGTTTTTAGGATTCCATGTGCTCCCTTTGTTTCCCTGCTCTGTATGCCATTGGTTCATTTTGAAATATGCACTCTGCTGTACCTGAAAACCTATTGGTGTGTTCCCCCTGTCAATTCTCCCCCTCCATCTCCCAGGACTGGCTCCAGGGGAGAAAAATCCCACCCGTTCTCTTCCCCTTATAAGCCCCTGTCTGCGTCAGAGAGAGGTCTTCCATCTCTGCGCTGCTAGCACCTGCTACCTGCCCTGTCTCCTTTCCCCCTTCTCCTTGCCTGCACCCCTTTTCCCCATACCCCAAATAAACCTCCCTAGCAGAACAGAGATGGAGTCCAGTTCGTTCTTTCGTCTACTACATTTCCAGCTAGAATTTCTGTGGTTGGGAGACTTGCGCCACGCCGCTGGAACCCAGGGGCCGCCCGCTCCGGATCCGGTGGAATTATGAGGACCAGAGACTTCACTCCGGGCGGGAGGCAGCCTGTGCCACCCTCCTAGAGCCTGCAGTAACACAAATATAGAACTTAACACTTCTTTCATCATATAAGATCTTCCATTAATCAAGACTGAAACAAAAATTAGAGTTATGATGAGTTCAATACATTTTATCCTAAGATTATTATTAATATTGAACTTATGATTCATATTATTTATTTTTATGGAGTTTTTTCCATTAAAAGTATTTTCCAGTTTTCTTATTTACTTAATATCTGATATAAAACATTTCTAGTGATTTCTAGATGTAGTTGAAAAATCAGCAACTTATGCCTTGAATCATAATGACTATAATGAGAACTTTTAAAACTAAAGCACTTTGAGTATTCTCTTAGTTGAAGAAACATGAAGACTATCAATATTTTTATTCAAAAATTAATGCTTACATCCAAAAATTCAAAAATAAATGAGTTTTCAGCAAAATCTATAAAAATTGATTTTTAAATTTTTTGTGGGCTACAACATTTTCTGTGATTCTTACTGAACTCTTGTTCAGCAACTGCCATGACAAGACTTCCATGATCTCAAACATGATGAGGCAAAGCAACTATGGCATAGCACTAAAATGAATCATACAATTATGATCTTATTAGGAATATGCATGCATTGTAACTTTAGAAACACAAAGTATCCATCAGGGAAGTGATAGGAGTACATTTAAAAGGAATTGAAACTTTTTAATCTTTAAAAGAAAAAGCAAAGGAGAGGAAAAAAAAACAACAAACCTTTTGCTAATATCAAACTTAAGGTTGAGACAAAGTACGTGTGTTACTGCAGGCTCTGGGAGGGTGGCACAGGCTGTCTCCCGCCCGGAGTGAAGTCTCTGGTCCTCATAAGTCCGCCGGATCCGGAGTGCGCAGCCCCCAGGGTCCCACGGCGTGGCGCGAGTCTCCCAACCACAGAAATTCTAGCAGGAAACATAGTGAGACGAAAGAACGAACTGGACTCCATCTCTGTTCTGCTAGGGAGGTTTATTTGGGGTATGGGGAAAAGGGGTGCAGGCAAGGAGAAGGGGGAAAGGAGACAGGGCAGGTAGCAGGTGCTAGCAGCGCAGAGATGGAAGACCTCTCTCTGACGCAGGCATGGGCTTATAAGGGGAAGAGAACGGGTGGGATTTTTCTCCCCTGGAGCCAGTCCTGGGAGATGGAGGGGGAGAATTGACAGGGGGAACACACCAATAGGTTTTCAGGTACAGCAGAGTGCATATTTCAAAATGAACCAATGGCATACAGAGCAGGGAAACAAAGGGAGCACATGGAATCCTAAAAACCCACATTGCTACATACGTGGGACTCAGAGAGGGACTTATGAATATGGAGGAACATTAAATGTCACTGTCATGGTTTCTCCTGAGAAGTAGATATCATTTATATAAATGAAAACAGGATTTATTTTTTCCTATTCAATATAGCATTTTAGAAAGAAGTGTCTCCTAAACTACTGTCATAGTAGAGAGTAGTTCTTGCTTGTTAGGACCATTCTCTATTTTTGAGTCATAATTACTGTACCAAAACCAGAAGATTACTGTACCAAAAAGAGATTATAAAAAGTTATTATTTCTGAGATATGAGGATCAAAATAGAATTATTTTTTCTTTGTATTCTTTTTCTCTTTTTTTTTTTTTATAATAAGGCAGGTTTCAAAGAATTTCAGCAGGGATGAAATATAAAACCTGCAATTCAACTCTGAATTCAAGATGTCTCTCAATTCAGTTTGAAAATGACAGGCTAAATAAATACATCAGCTCCACTGGCACTGAGAAGTAATGCATTGTTTTATTTGAATTACTTGTTCTGTGACAATATGAGAATTATATAGAATAAAAATATGTATTCATTTAAATGATCAGTTTTAAAAATTAGTAGAAAAACGGAATTATGATAAACTGTGGATGTAGAGTTCACTGTTCAAGTGTATTATATTCAAAGTAATTGATTCTCTTCTCAAAGACAGTAACCTTTGTGCCTATATGAAGGCCTGCTAGTTTCTGCATGCGGCTTTTTATTACTACTTCATATATATTAAAAATCACAATGTAATATTTGATCATAGAAAAATAGAAAACCTATTAAAAAATCCATAACAGAATACTTTGTTTCAAATGTTGGCC